>JAEAOA010001824.1:0-70323 GCA_016746295.1 Potamilus streckersoni
AAATTTATTACTATATGCAATCCTATTCATGAAGGAAAAACAATTTTAGATATTGCGAGTGAATATAGCAAAATGTGGCCACACAGATCAACTATAGGTACCAATAGATCCTATATCATCAACTAAATGTGAAATTGTCATGCCGAAAAACTTGTAAACAAGGATGGATATTTGCATGTGTGGGACATATGCAATGTACTTGGTAACATCACATGTGCATACATGATTCAAATAATCTGTTTGAACATTTTTAGTCTATTTTTAAGAGTCTTGGCTACCAAGTTATTAAGTTCAATGATTCAATAATTTCATGGAATCAGATATCAGCTAATGCTGCAATACCGCCCTCTGTCAAAGTACTAAATTGAAATGTGTTACCATACAGAGGCATATTCATGATGAAAATAACATCTTGGGATATTTTAAGTGCACACTGTCAAAACCGAGCCTTACAGATTTAATATAAGTACTATATCAGCCTAACGATGTCAACTTTTGATTCCAAACATTACAAAATATATGCATATTTGTTCATGTCAGCTATGTAACCATATTAGGATCAGTTGTAGAAAGTTAAATTCAAATAATCTGTTTGAATATTACTTATGTAATCTTTAAAATGTCAGATAACACATATTATTAGTCATTAATAATGCATAAAGCAAAATGGATCATGAGAATTCTCACAATATCATCTGGGCTACAATGCCGCACTACATCAATCAACATCTTAAAGAAAATGAACAATAAAATGGAATGTATTCTGTGTTCAATTTACATAATTTTGCAGTTTTCTTACATGCAATGGTAAATATACCTGGGTAAAGTATATTTTCCCTCCTCTGACCTGTATTTCATTCTCTGACAGCTTAATATGATTTTGTAGAGAACTTGAACAGGTTCTAGTATAAAGTCTTTATCTCTGTACTCTCACTAAATACCCTATAACTTTGTTTATAAACAATTACTGATAGCTATACAAGCAGATATGTGTTACTCAGGAAGTCACCCCATCATAAACAAATAAATTAACTGTTTGTACCCTAAATAAATAGCTTCAAAGACCTAAAGGTACAAAGCAAATTAGAATTTTATCTTCATGTATTTTAAATGAGGGTCTTATTTTGACTAATAAATATATTTTCTCTGATCAAATTTGACAAATATCCATCATTTGAGCTTGTATATGGTGTAGGAGTATATATATGCTGATATATTTTCATATCATTTCAAATAAATATTATATATGTGTATACTTGGTGGAAACATTTTATTTTTTAATTGCTTTTTAAATTTCATTTAAGTTTTCAAAAAATTAAAATTATTTTTTATTTCTTATTTCATTTTTGTATTTTTAAAGTCAATATACATAACTAATTAAAATTTCATGTGTATGTCATTATTAATAAAATTTTTATATCAGTTTCAAGTTTTTACTGACAGGCCATAGTACACAATTAATTTCACTATATTGTCTCCTCAGTACTGAACTTTCCACTGTGCAACAATCAATACAAATCATATGTTAATCTAAAATACCTTCAAAGATGACTTTACGGTTTAGTTCTTGTCAAGGGTTGACCTGCATTTTTTTGAGAGGCTGAATTGTAAACAAAACACCAGGCAACGGAACACAGATTTCACTTTCGGATCATCACCATGACCTTATTACTCAATGTGCACTGTCGCCGAAATACACACAGACAATCAAACCATAAGCTCACATTTTAAAGAATAAATAATTGCCTTTAAATCCTTAAAAAAATGCCAAAATCTGACTCTAGTATCATCACCAAACCTTGACAGGAGAAAGTGATCTAAAAATAGACTGGGACTACATTCGTGGGTATTGAACCTGATTTTATTAATTGTGTACTGATTCCAAATGCTCGCGTTGTTTTTCAACTTCCGATTCTTTATTTCACAGTAAATACTGTTAGAGTTTGCAGTTTCCAATTTTGAAGTCAGTGTGAATATCGGTCTCGCATGATCTCGCGCAAAAGAATTCATTGTATCAGCATATTATATTGACGTTTTATTAAAAATTATGCAAATGCACACGAGGGGTCATTTTGAAAGCACACAAAAGTCATTAAAATCGGATATTCATTTAAAAATCAGGTACAATGAAAACACGGAAAAATGCTTAGTATATTAAAAGATTTGAACATTTCAAATGAAAAGAGTATATATATATATATATATATATATATATATATATATATATATATATATATATATATCTCTATATATCTATATATATATATCTATATATATGTTTTTATATATATATATATATATATATATATATATATATATATATATATATATATATATATATATATATATATATATATATAGGTATGCCGTAAATATATTAGAAAGCAATTAATAGGTCTGAGGGAACCTTGGGTTGTTTATAGTTACTTTTGTCAGTTTCATTTATTTACATTTATTGTCTAGAACATACTAGAAAGTATTAAATATGTTTAATATCGTAAATATATTTCTGAAGATTTAGGAGTATGACAGAATTTATTTCTTTTCGTAGTTCGACTTCTCTTTTTTAATATGTATTAAAGGATTGAAATAAAGATATTTATATGTGAAATAAAGAGCAATAAGAAAACCGGTGCCCAGTATCTTCAGTGGCATCATCATATATTCATATGGGTCAGAAAAAATCACTCTGTAATGATCTGATCTGATGGGACTACATAAGCCCAGACGTTTAGTATGCATGGCATTAAAGTGACTTTTGTTAATATTATTATACTATGGTGGACTTACAGTTGAATTAAATATTTTTCAACGATATAAATATTAGTATATCATTAGGAGAGACTCCGAAAGATCAGTCGCACATGTGATGAAAGATGTTCGAAAAATCCCAGTCAAACCCCGAAAACTTCAAATCGTGCAGCGATTGGCGTGATGCTGTGGGAGTTACGTTGTTGATAATAATATATTTCGTATCTATTAGTGGATGATGGTCGTTGAATATTTATGGATTTAAGCATTATCAATCAATTACATCATGCATCATGTCTCCTTTTCATTATCTATGTCAGAAATCCAAGCAAGGATTTATATAAAAGTACTCTCTAGAGAAATATGTGGGGAGTTTCCAAAATAAATTGTTCTCTAATTTATCAGAATCTTCAACATATAAATTATTCCAGACTTCAGAAGCATAGTCTAAACTTGTATGTATGAACTGTGTGTATAATTCTGTTCCAATAAAAGAGGTTTTAGTCGCGTAAAACATGTACATTTTAGACGCTTTCTGAATAATCCTACTAATAGGATCAGTCCATTTAGCATCAAAGGAGAATGGTACTCCTAAGTGTCTATAACTTTTGAAAGGAAGCAGAGTGAGAATTTCAGAAGGAAAAGTCAGTCTTTTTTGTTTAATAAAATGTCTTCTTTCGAAGTGTTAAAAGTAACAAGCCAGTCGTTTTCCTGGGCTTAGCGAGTAGTTAGTGGGGATATATTAGCCCTCATTACGCCAAATAAAGAAAATCAGCCTGGGAACTGGGACACTTTGGCCCCACGATTTAAAGCCAAAAAGCACAGTCTAGAACACTATAGCCCCAATGGGAATTGTGTATAGCGTCTAGCGTCTAAACTTGGATGGATGAACAGTGTATATAATTATGTTCCAATAAAAGAGGTTGTAGTAGCGTAAAACATGTACATTTTAGACGCTTTCTGAATAATCATACTAATAGGATCAGTCCATTTAGCATCATAGGAGAATGTTAGTCCTAAGTGTCAATGACTTTAGAAAGGAAGCAGAGAGAGAAGTTCAGATAGTAAAAGTCAGTCTACTTTTGTTTTATAAAATGTCTTCTTTCGAAGTGTTAATAGTAACAAGCCAGTCGTTTTCCTGGGCTTTGCGAGTAGCTAGTAGGGATAGATAAGCTCTCATTATGCCAAAGAAAGAAAATTAGCCTGGGACAATTTGGTCCCACGATTTATAAGCCAAAAATGACAGCCTAGAACACTATAGCCCCAATGGGAATTGTGTATAGCCACTAGCACATGCTTCTACTGTATCGCTGGGACAAGAGGAATGAAACAGGAAGGGTGACGTCACGGTATTGGACACTTTGCAAAAATGTAGCAAGTATGAAGACGGCATGCTACCTGTATCATATCTATACAAGAGTTTGAATCATTCGCGTTCGCGTCAGTGAATAGATTAGTATGTTTTATAGATTCGCTTTATTCCTATATATTGATGAACCTACACAAATTATAAAATCAACCGTACAAATTTGTTAGAGAAGAGAAAGATACAATATAAAATCGAATAAAAATTGTTTTGGGCTAGAAAGGATAAATATCTTTTCGAGCGAATGGAGTGGCCCTGAAAAAAGCTGTTGTTTGTCACGTTAACACAATTCAAATAACATACAGGATATCGCATAGGTCTTTTTGTCTTCCTCAAAGTCCTCAAACCTTGTTGCAGACTGTGTATCACTTCATGTCCAAAGATGTGAGTCCGCTTTAGACAGCTTTGTTTTTCCACGTAGCATCTTCTTTTCCAAACAGTTATACCAGTGATCCTGGTGATGGTCCATTTTGTTTTCACATATTCGGTTAAGCCAACACAAACAACATGGACGATACGAAAGTAGAGGATTCAACTTCTGTCAACATACAACATCTTTGTTACGAGAATAGATGAAGAAAATGAAGCGTACCCCGTTTATTTATAATCGAAGAGCGGATTGAAACGAATTGAGATTGTTCACTAAACCCAAAACGAATTACAAAACTCAGTCACTTCGCTGAGTCTGTCTTCCAATCGGAAGACAGCTGCTGTTGACTTCACATTCACTATATAGGTGCACTATCGTCTGTGCGTAGTTAATCGATGCCACATTGTTGTTTTTAAAACATGACGGAAACTAAGAAGACAATGAATTGTGGTTCAACGGCAACGTCTACCAAAGTGAACAGACTTACATCCATAATAGGCCAATTTTGTTTGAGATTTAGTCGATTTTCTAATTTCTTCGCAAGAATTTGTTCCGGTAGAAGCACATTCTCTTTCTTTACCATACGTGGAGGATTTTAAACAAGCACAGAAAGAAGAATTGGATGAATTGTTACAGCAGGAGAAAGAAGCAGAACAAGCTTTTCTCCTGCAACAGCAACAACGAGAAGAAAGTGCAAGAAAGAAAAGATGGATTTTTTTTTCTTTCATGGCAGTAGATATTGTGTATGGAGACATGAATAGACTGATAAAAAAGATATTGGATTCATACGTTAGATAATTTGTATCCTAATGACATTAATATCAAGGCCTTACATAAAATTGTAACAAATGCTAATTAAAAAATTGATATTTTGTATATCCTGTGTAACATATATAATTATACGTTTGACTGTTTGTCTCCATTTTATTAATTTGATGTTTGCATGTAGGTGCAAAGTAAAAGGCTTCTTTTATAATTTGTTGATAATAAAATTATCACATTAAAATGATAATGATAACGAAAGGGACAATATGTGTAACAGAACTGGAAGACATACTTGGGTTTCGACTTATTCAAACCACGTCAATCATAAATCTACGAAAACGGCTTATACTGCTGCTGCTAGCTGCTGTATATGTTAACATACATTTATTTTTGTTTATTCATCCGTCTAAATTTCGGCTTTCTTAAATAGCTAGTTGGAATCCAGAATTGAGAAAGTTAAAGGAGTGCCACTAGGATTCATTTTATTGATAGCATTGACATTCCTGTAATGAACTACACAAACTAGAAAGACTTTCACAGCAGCCATTTTCCTACATTCCTACATTGTCGTCTTATCTTCAGTACGCATTGTAGTCTTGATTCAACTGTAAACAAATATATTCTAAAGATGCTAGTAGCTACTAGTATCGAGTTTTATAAGTCTTTAGGATGACTCAGAGATTTTTTCCGAACCAGCGACCTCCTGCATTCAAGGAAGACGCTATGGCTACTTTGGCTACCGGAACGGTCCAACTTTAACAGTAAAATTTAGCCTTAATCACAAAAGTCTTTTTGGGTCGCATGATTATATACAGGTTTGTGCAAATTACAGTTTAGTTACTATTTTCCCTTCCATCTCGAAGGAAAACAAAAGTTCAATAAAAATTTAAAAATATTGAATTCCTTTTCTTTCTAATTGTTAGTATTAAGTTTCTTACCTGACACTCGAATCTTTAATTGTTGTGTCTTATTACTGGTACCCCTATTTATTTATTTATTTATTTATTCATTCACATTTTAATTGTAAATGTATGGTGTAGCTGTCTTACTTAGTCTTTGTAAAGGAAACGAAAAAATACTAGACGCCATTATGCTATAAAATTAGTAAGATTGTTATGGTTAAATTTGATATTTTCTTGATGGACTTTGATATTAAGGCAGAAGGTTAGGATAAAAGTGTTAAACTTTGGAAACAAAATTGTGGATCCAGATCTGAAGAATTTACATATTTTAGTTCCCATTTCACAAAGTTGTCATTGTTCCTAAACAATTAATAGAGAAATTTTATTTTCACAATGTAAACATAATAGATTCATTGGTTTCGAGATGAGTTTATTTGCTTTTGATTTCTTTAATGCTCTCAGCTTTTAATTGCAGGATAATGGATTACAACATTATATATAACGCTACTGATTTCACTTATAATCGGACATTTCCGTGCCGATCCGGAGGGCGTTGAAATGCAGTTTACATAATTATGCAATGATTAGATGGCAGAGTGTTTTTCATATACAGTACATAAAAGATGAAAGATGGGCGAAGTTAGAAAGACTATTTTATTTGAAATATTTGTGTTGTGTATATTAAATGAGTATTAGGTAGGTACTGGAATCATAATGATGTCAAAACGAAGTTGTTGTTTATTAACCCAAGTGTATTGCAATAAAACATCTTTTATTATTTTAATAACATTAAGTGGTCTTAATACGTGTGCTTATTTAACTGAAATATGAAAAACGATTTGATTATAAAGTCGCCAAAGATTAAAGCTATTTCGTAACTTTCATATTTAATTGTTTCAAATGTAAGGTGATATTTTTTGTATCATGTGAAAAATATTGATGTTACTCAGTGAGAAGTGCAAAAATAGTTTAAAAAAACTATATAGCATCCTTGGTCATTACGTATTCTCCATTTATGTCATAATGTTAAACATATGAATGACTGGATGATATAATATTGTTATGTAAATCAAAACATTACTTTTTATACGTAAAATAATTAGTACATGAATGCAGGGTCTATGATGCTCGATTGCAGGAAACAGTACTCACACGCTACATTCAAAAAGTAAATTTGACTAGTTAATAATAATGCCGGTTCTTCTATTGATATAAGACTGGTCCGATTTACACTGAATATCATCAGAAGCCTTTCAGTGAAGACCCAGTATTAGTACTGACCATCATATTTGGAGCGGTAGCAATATATCAAGATGGCGGCCATAATGGCAGTTGATTAGAGCTTGGTAATGTGTACTTTATTATAATACCACTTGGTGGTAGGTCAATTGGTTTAAAATATTTAATATTTTAATTTTAGAACCGTATTAAATTCCTCCTCAATGCGTGCCCTTACCTTTTAAGTAGTCGTAACTCTTAACAGGCATGATTTCGTTTGTTTGATATTTCTGGGCAAAATATCTCCGCTAGCCAGACTCAGATTTGTTTTCTTTCTCTTCATACTTTGTTCACTATGGCAATTTGTGAGGTTACACCTGCTTGAGCTGCAGTCCACAGTAAAGAAATAAATATATCGAAATGATTTAAATAATATTACAAAGGGAACTTTTGGCAATGTTTTTCTAGGTGTAGCCTAGTATAGTATTTGTAAGTTAAATAATGAAACACTTCAGACTTTTTATATTTATTATTACCGTAAAATAATAAATAACAGTAACTATATGCCATTTTTATACCATTTAATAATTCTATCTTTGATTATCAAAATCGTTTAAAGATTTTAACACAAAAACAATATTACAAGCTGAAGCTAAATTCCTTTAATGGTGCTTCAATACGGTAATTGTGTTTTTTTAATAAAAAAATGAATTTGAATTGTCTGCATCATGAACTACAAAATCCTAAGATGTTTAAGAACCTCCTATACAGTAAACAGATATCCATTATTTCTCTATAACTTTGAGCCGATGACCAATTCTACTTCTCAATCTGATAAGACTGCCCTAATTCGTATAGACGAGGATGGTCTAGTAAAACCTTTGTAACGATCCCAGTGATAGATCTATAGACATTGTATAAATCATTCGAAGTTCCTGTGTTTAGTATTTATTTGAATTGTTATGACTTTATTATCGTAAACTAAAAAATAGAAAGAAAAAGTAAGTGAAGTAAAATCAACAGATAAATTTGTCACTGCTAAAAAGTTAATTTTAAAGGAAAAAGAAAGTACTTGAGTGTCAGTAGAATCCATAACAATCCTAATGTATTAGCGTAAGCCAAAAATCAAACGATGTTCTGAATGAATTGCAATACTCTTGAGTGTCCTAATGGGCTTGAATATGGTGATACGCCAACAGACTTGATGTATTGGTGATACGCCAACAGACTTGATGTATCACAATGATATAATTTATTACTCTTTGAATGAAATGACACCAATTACAAAACTCTAACAAGTGAACTTAAAAGATAAGTTAATATTGTTGTTTACCGTATCCTTTATATATCAATGTTTTAATTTTACTAGAACAAAGACAAAATATCATGATCAGGAGGTGGCTTACAGGTTCTCTTAAAGTCTAATCTAATTTTGTAAATCTGGTTATGCATTGTATTGAGATCGAAGTCAACATCTTAAAAGAAATTGAGAAAAGTCAGGTAGACATAATCCTCAGCCACAAAAATTGTCATGTCAACCGGAACGCAACTCAATCATAGACAAAGATCAAGTAGACAATATAATATACATAACGGTATATATTAGGTGCCAATATCACAGTATTATACCTTTTATAACAAATGACATTGTTTAGAGAGATACAGCCTTGTCAGCAGATGATTATTTAAAATATTCAAGTCATGTAGTTACTGAGAGGTGAGGGGATCAGACACAATATACATTGATATTCTATTTCAAATCTTTAAAACGGAGATCATTGTGTAAATTGTCTCATTGCTGATGCGATATAAACCCTTTCCTTACTCGAGATTTTTCCCTTATCCATGAAATGCTTTGAGATAGAAGCAGACTGAAGGCGAACGTCTAAAAAAAATTGATTGAACAAGTTTGGTTACAACAACTGGTTTTGGAAGGAGATCTTTATTCATACACAATACATTAATATACACACCAATCTAACAGTTCAAGCGAATTCACACATACGATTTTTGTTTAAAATCATAGACTCAGCTACATCGAGAGAATCATGACGTTCAATAAACTTGATGTAGCAATTTTACTTCATTGGCTCTGAAAATAAAAAGATAAATGCATTTAGTGGCTATAACCCAGCGACTTTTCTCAAGGGAATGTTTAATGTTAACAAATTGATATTGTCAGACAACATTGTATTATAACTTGTTCTCAAGAAATGCAATATTTATATATTGTCGATGTATCGACATTAGGTACAGTAATATGAATAAGAGGCTGTGCACAGTTTGGGTTATATTAACGCTCTTGTGGAATAGTGTTAGAGCATCTGCTTCGGATCCTAGAGGCCGTGGGGGTTCGAAATACAGGCGAGACCAAACGATTTATAAAATTGTTCTAGTAGCTGCCTCGCTTGAGTGGTTAGTTATAACTCGTCATCATTGAGACAGGATAATGTGACTAGACATCAGTTGTTCATTTGGTATCGGTGATGTAACAAGATAACCTAGTTTGGGATTTTCAGATTAATAACAAAACACCATTGAAGGGGATATAATACAATGTATTTAATATTATATGAAAATATCAAATGAAGTATGATAGATACGTGCATGAATGGGTCCCAATATGGAACTAAACATAATCAGCACGATCTTACTAATGCAACAGATACGGTACCAAGACAAAGAAAGGAAGATTCACGGTATATAAATAACAGAAATATGACTTCACAATAGTAAAATACAAATTATAATTTCGTTCAAAATAACGAATTGTGAGTTTTACTCATAGAAAAACAAATGATAGTTCGTTTAAAATAACGGATTGATAATTTTAATCACAATATCTACACAATAGCAAACATTGGGTATTACAAAAACCCTATATTAGCCAATGGCCAAAATATTATAACTGAAGCAATGTATATACTCCCTTAAAACTCTTTGCTACCAGTTCCACTAGACAAAGATTTGTAGTCACCTGACCACTATTGATTCCTGGGTTTGACAATCAGCACCCGACACTGGTCTGCAAAGCCCGATTTCCCTCAACCCGACTGGCAACGTTGGAATATTCAAAGCACTCGAAAACATACGCACAGCACAGCCCGGCACTGCACACGCAGCATACGCAGCTCTAAACAGCACAGGCAGCTTTTCACAGATGTATACAGCACAGTTCAGCACTAAACTCTACAGCATAACACAGCACGGCAACAGCACAGCACATCAATACGGCACTGCAACACCAACAGCTCTACACAAACACAGACAGAATAGCAAACCACTGCGCCAACACAGCACTGCAACACAGCTCTCTACAGCTGGAGATATAAGGTCTCACAGTAGACCTCTGATCGACAAAACGGTTCGTAATGTGATAATTTCGTTCCAGTTTGAATAATATATACACAAAGTAGCTCAACATTGTCTGTGTAATTCATGTATTCGGTTTTTCCAGCCTGAAGCACTTCGCACGTGCCGAGCAAGGAAGAACCGAACTCACTATTTTCGAAATATAGAATATACATTGATCACCCTCGGGTATCATTGTACACCAAAAGCGAAAATAAGAAAAAATATTTACACAATTCCGTGACAGTTGACGACCATGATTTATTATCTGGGCTGGTATTTGAATGCGCAGATGGCTGGTAGATTCAGTCCTCGCTCTGAGTAGTCTATGACAATGTGGACAGGGAATCGAAAGGGGGCTGGATGGACTGAGGATCTGCTCTTCCTTTGCTGGTGTTAATGTTTGGCCTCGTTTAACCGGTGCTCTTGAAAAACAGCTGCGCCTGAGTGAAGACAGGTAGCGCCGTCTTCGGGAAGCTTCTTCCTGCTGTCTGAATCAGTGCTACAGAACTTCATGGAAGCATTGAGTGTGTCCTCGAAACGTTTATTTTGGCCTCCTCTAGAATACCTGCCTTAAGCGAGATCCCCATCAAACAGTCTTTTCGGGATGCGCGCAACAGGCATTGTCATCTCAGCTCTAAGGAGGATATATGTATCAGGAGTTTTGTCCTGACATTTGATGCGGAGTAATTTTCTGAGGCAGCGCATGTAGAAGGAGTTTAGCTGCTTTGGTTTGAGACTGTACACCGTCCATGTCTCACGGGCGTACAAAAAGGAGGGCAGTTTACCTTAAAGTTAGTTTGCAAGCTGATTCCTCTTCTATTCCACATAGCATGTTATAAACTATCACACTACAGTCATTGTAATGATATGACTGCAAATGTTTGAAAGGTATGTCAACAAAAACTCTCACACACACGCACACACACACATACACACACATACACACAACTCCTGTGATATTAAATTTTTACTGTAAAAAAACTAACCGCACAATATCAGTATTATTTATTAGACACTTACCGAATGTTCGAGTTTGCACTTTTAGATAAAATAAATAATAAAGGCGTAGCAGCTCGGGTGTTCGGAGTTATGCTGTTGGAGTGGATGGACTTGGTTTTTTGACGATTCATTATAATATTGAATAGGGTACATAGAAGCACGTTTAGCATAATGACTTGCACAAATTGTGCAAACATTTGCCATAGCTCGCCCACACAATGTATACAAACAATGCCTATATTTCGAGTTGAGAATGTCCAGTTGACTAATGCATATTTAATCCATCGTGTCATTTTGTTCGAGTAATATTCGATGACATCACCCTCAGAGTGAACCAAGTCAGTAAGTACTTAATATTGTTATATATTCTCTAGTGTCATCTTTCAATGCAACCATGCTAAATCATACAACTGGGTATATGAAGTTGAGTTTAATAATTAAAACATCTCTAACTAAATAAAATGACCATTTCCCTGGATGTGAATACATTTACAGCAATCCTTGTTCAACCATATTCATGCGTGTCATCATGCTTTCACATCTTAGAATTTAAATCTGTTTGAGTCAAGCTGGTAACAAATTCTATAGTGAAGGTTATCTTCTATATATTTATAAAACGCTTGTACATTTAAATTCCAATGAGAGAACTTATCTTTTAGATTAGCAGTATGAGAGAATATGAGTTTAAACTAAAATCTTGAGCGATCATTGTGGATCCCTTTAGTTAAAAAACATGACAAGGTCAAAGACAATCAAAATTAGTGGATATTTTAGCCATGACAAGGACCAAGGGTAATCCAAAACAGTGGATATCTTCGATGAAACTATTCACGACGTTAACCATTCTCAGATTTACATTTTATATTCTCTTTTTTTGAAGGAATTGATGTATGGAGCAGCAGGGAGGGTGAACCCTACAAAATTTTTGCTCTTGAAGTTAACCTAAAATAAGGGTTCCTACAGAGGCTGAAAGAAAGGCTCAATAACTCTAAACCAAAATCTTTATCTTTTATGTTACGGTACGGACGGTTAAAAACCGCATGAGGTTAGCTCAGTTTTGTTATACTATTATTGATGTTTTTCCTGATTTTATCGAACTACTTTTTTTCGTTAAAAACTCGAGTAAAAATGTTATAGAGGTTCACCCTCCCTGCTGCTTAGCATTAATACCTGGACTTTTAACAATATATTTGGGTTTTTAAACAGACATACAGTTCATTAACAGATAGTCAAGGGGAACTAACCAAATATTTTATCCAGACCTACACGATATCTGGATCTTGGGTCATGTAAATTTATTGTTATAAATCCAAATGGAACAGATTGTGCTTTAGAAAAGAAATTTTTAAATTTAATCATATTCATGTCCCTTGAACACAAAGTATTATAAATATTTCGTAGAGTATAATTATCAACTACATTAAACACAACAAAAATATTACAATTTTCTCTGATCACTCTAGGTGTCTGTGTATATCTTTGAGTAACATAAATCACGTCTGTATTTTTGTGACGACCTCGAGAAAATATTCTAGCTGGATTAGATTGTTTGTCCAACATCACATCATCATATACTACGAGATTATTAATGAATCCATCCAAATCATCTACAGATCGGGCTTCATCTATATCTGTGATAAAGTCAATAATATTTTCACCGTCTTTATTAACTGATTTTGCTTTTTCATTAAAATCTGTAAGTACTTCGTAACAATGCTGATCATCCACAGTTGGTGCTATTAAATATGGTTTGTTCCATCTCATCCATCTCTTTATTAAATTTAATAAAAATTGTGTTTTACCCGATCCACATGAACCTATTATAATCAGTCTTATTCAATTTGCTAATGCTGGATGGTGCTTTACTGGTTCTTGTTTTCGTGTCGCCGAAAAATCAATTATTGTATCCATATTATTAATAACATGAGTCTATATTGTTTTCGATGTCGTTCATCTACACCTACCGTTGGATTGACAACAATAATAAGAAAAAAATAAACGACATGCATTAACAGGTAAATGTGTAAAATGTGGTACGAAAAATATAAATTTATCTCAGGGACAACAAAGATAGGTGGGATATAGCCGCATCATTAGGAAAATTACCCGGGTTACCATGGGCTAAATATGTTGGTGAGAAACACCTCCCTGGATATAATTATTGTTGTCCTGGAACTCGACTTGATAACCGACTTGATGATCAAGACCAACCAAAACCAGGAGAGCATCCAGTAAATAAAATTGATCAAGCATCTCATATTCACGACGTTGCTTATAAAAGTAAAGATTTGCAACAACGGCATCTTGCAGATGTAAAATTGATTCATGCATTAAATTCTATACCCAATAAATCAGTTAGAGAGAAACTCGTTAGTTTTCTAATAAAATCCGCTATGAAAAGTAAAATAATGTTAGGGGCTGGTAATTAATTATATAATTATATTAATGGAATCTATTTATTATAGTCCTTCAGGGTATTGGAGAGGTAAAGCAGCGATCACTAAACTTACTAAAGCAGCAAAAGTTTCACATTCTGTTGCTGCAGCGTGGTTAGCACGACAGGCAATATGGAAAATTTATCTACTACCACCAAAAACAATTCAATATGCACATTTTGATGTCAGTGTTCCTAACGAAGTTCATTAAGCAGATATTTTGTTTTTACCACATGGTACTATTAAAACACGTGGACGAAAGTCACGCACATATAAATACGCATTGACTGTTGTTGATATTGCAAGTAGATATAAATAAATATAAAGAAGCTGAACCATTATTAACAAAAACATCATTTGAAGTTGCATCTGCGTTTGAGCGAATTTATCAACGTGGTGGTCTACGATGGCCACAGTTATTACAAGTTGATCCTGGTAAAGAATTTCTTGGTGCAGTATTATCTTTGATGAAAAAACATAACGTCAAAATCAGACAAGGGAATACTGAAATTCATCGTGATCAAGCAATTGTTGAACGATTTAATCGAACACTTTCTGAGCGTTTACTTGGATATCAATATGCGAAGGAAATATCTGCTGACTTTAAGTCCGGTGAGAGATCTGGTGAATGAGTTGCAAGGTTACCATGTGTGATATCTGCATTAAATAATGAAATTAATCGTGCAACTTCCATGAAACCTTCTAATGCAATAACAAAAAATATATACCACGTAGCGATGAATACGGACAACAAGGTCAACAACCAGCATTAGGTAATGTGATTGTGAGATATTTATATGAACCAGAGGAGTTGGAGGGTGGCAAAAGACAGCTACTGACCCAATTTTGAGTGTGACCACACATACAATTTCTAGCGTGGTTAGATCTACTTTAAGACAACCCATATACTGACTAGATTCTACTGCACCTCAACGTGGATTTGTGCGTGAACAATTGCAAGTAATTCCTGCGGATACACAATTACCACCGCGTTCACTTATGTAAATTAGCACCAGGGCGTCGAGCGCCCTGACGTCGATTACATTCAAGACAGGTCAACATTACATTTTCACGTGTGTGACCAAGATTACAATTTATTCTGTCCACGGTAAATTGTCTTGGATTATTATTCGAATATTGCCATAACATTATTGTGTTACAACTTGCACAGTGATTATTCTGTAATTGTTTTAGTTTTATAATACATTCAGTATCAATATCAAAGTCATGTTTATTTTCTTTTTGTCACATTGTTTATAAGACGCTAATTTTTTTCTTTATTACATCAGCGTCATTAGTAATCTCCTCAGTTATCACATAATCTATGACAATTCTATGTAGTTGAGTTATTCTTCTGACGCGAGATACGGCAAGATATACTAAATTTGACCACTCGACCCTGTCATCTACGATCCAGATATTTGTATCAGATATAGTTAATCCTTGTGACGAATGAATCGTTATAGCGTATCCTAAAGTCCACGGTGATTTTTCCATATTCAGTGCGCTCTCAACAGAATTGATATCTATCAAAATAATATCATTCAATACAAGATTTTGTACTCGGATACTTTCAGTATCTCCACCAGGAATTTCAACATCAACATTCTATCGTAGAGTATCTGCTGGGCGATAACATAATGGTACAGGTAGATGTGAAAACGTTTCTTTATGTAGCGTAAATAATTTCCTTTGCAATTCATCACGAACTATCTTTCTACTTGCGTCTATCAAATCAGTAGGTCTCCATAAAGTCCAAAAATCATTCATGGTAGTTTCTGGAATTATCTCACGCATTATTTCACATTGTATTTTATCTGGCTGAAGTCTGATTAATCTTTTAATTTCTTTCAGCGGTACATCAATAGCTCTATGTTCATCATATTTTTCTTCATAATAATCTATATTATTCTTTAGCCATTCATGTGGAGACTGTCCAATAAAAGATGGTGGTTGACCATGATCACCACACATAATCACAGCAGTATTTTTGTTAATAACCATTCAAGGAATATTTTTAGTGTTTCTAACGACACTGTACATATTTCGTCCCATATAATATACTTATGTATATATTTCTCACCCATTCGCTCAGGAGTCCACGTATCTCCACACCATCTAAAGAAAATATGATATGTGCAAGTTGTTACACCTCGTTCTTTTATCTCTCTGGCAAGTTTATGTGTAGATTACAAAACAATTTTATCTGAATTGTTGTTCATAAATAATTTAATCACACGAGTGGTCTTACCTGACCCTCCACAACCATTGAGATAAACGGTCTTATATCTAGCCACAGGATCATACACATATGGTGCAAATGATTCTAATATTTGATTATTATTTCTGTAATATATTTCCTTAATTTCAACGTCAGAAAATTCAGAATAACTAAGTATATTTTCTTGCTTTATCCTCCATGTTCCCCACTCATCATTACCAAGTAGTGGATTTAATAAATCCTTATATTTTTTGTTTATATAAATAAATCCGTAGCGACTCTAACAGAGTGACGAGGAAATCTATTTTTCGTTGACAGTAGATTTATAGAAACATAAGCTAATATTGAAGATCTTAAATGAGTAAACTGCGGTGAATAACCCTCAATATAGCTAACAATGGTACCTAGTTTGGACCCATCCGATAAATAAGCATTACTTCGGTTTATAAATGTGTTTTTCTCCGTTGTATCATTAATTATAAAATCTAACTCAGTATCGTCCATAATCAATCTTGTACAGTGTCGTTTATGACCGTATGAACTACCCTGAGTAAATTTACCAATTATCTTTCTACCAAGATCTTTTGCACGCTTCTCATCATGTTCATCCCTGCATTTACATATATTATTAGTAATTTTAATAATGTCATCTTTGGCAAGATCAGGAAATTCTTTCCTGGCATGATCAATATTAAATATATCAGGTTCTGGTAACCAAACTTGCTTTTGTGCATTATAGGATATAATCGCTTCATTAACCTTTAACGATATTAATATTCCAACATCAAGCATATATCTTAATAATACTATTGGAGCCCAACATTTTTCTGAAAGGTGTTTACCAAACCAAGCATAAGTAATAGGATGGAGATCTTTTGCGAACTCGAATGATTCTACATATGCAAATCCTGTTAGGTAAAAATCTGGTAAGGGTCCATTTATTGAAACTCTGGTCGTGTCATGTGTGGGGTGTCCGAATCTGTTAAAATATTTAGAACACTCACCATATCCAAGAAAACTCCCAGGGTAACATGCAGCCATATCGACTAATATAACATCATCATACTCGTATTTAGTATTCCATAATCCACCGTGCCCATAATCTATGCAACTTTTTTGTATATCCTCAATAAATTCTGATCTTGTAGGTTTCCATGATTTTTTTTCCTGAGCAAAATGGGCCGCTACCGCTGGTACGGTAAAACAATTATTTAGTAGTTGTCTAACTTTGATCTCGTCAGAAGTATATTTTAGTGCAAGATTTCTCATTTCTTCATAAACAGATTCTGTACGATAAATATCACCATTCGGTCGTACAAATTTATCATGACAATCGTGTTCCGAACTCTTAAATAACCAAATAGATACAGGATCATTTTTACTGATATTTATAATAAAATCAAATATATGACCATTATAAAATTTGATCATTCTGTCTCGTGGAAATAGTTACTGCATCAGTCCATGCATGTGCATTATGATCAATAATCGTTATAGGGCTTCCATTTCTTATATATTTTGGTTTGTATAATATCTCTCCTGTTAGAGTTTTTACTGTTATTGGGAATCTTAATAACTTTTATAACTTAGCAACATCCTTAGTAGATGCACCTGAATTTTTAACGGTCTCTCCACATTCACATATTTTTTTGCGTCTTAAATCTGTTAAGCCATTACCACGCATCGCATTTGTAAAATGTTCAGTAATGCGTTCAGCCACGCAATTTATTTTTATTCTAACAGTTTCATCGGTTTGAGATCTTCAATATTAGGTTATCAATTCAGTAAAAACAATCCATATAACACAACAGTAACTGGATACCCTCGCTCAAAATACGGTCTATCAATACCAGTCAATATACCAGGTTTTGATTTGTTACTTAATAATATCATTTTATTATTTCCAGACTGTATATAAATAGGAGTTCTCTAGTCACGAATTATCCCAATATTCTCGTCTGTATTCACAATAGATTTTATTAAAATAAGATATTTTTGATTATCAAGGTGGTTAATAATTACTTCTGCTCGTTTGTCGTTCATCACATTAATAACTTTTCCAACTCTGAAAGTTGACCAAACGTGCATAGCATCATCTTCTCGAAATTCCATTTTGGCCTCACGGATACGTTTAGTTATATCTACATTTATTGAAGCTAGATCTTTCATCGAAACACTAAATTTATATCCTAATAGTCTGTCAAGATCAAATCTAATAGCAGATGGTTCAATTGCTGATAATTCTTCCATTATTATAATTAAGACAAATATTCAAATTGAAATTTAGTATATATATATATATATATATATATATATATATATATATATATATATATATATATATATATATATATATATGCAATAAACTGACGACGAACAGTACGAAACTAGTAACTAACTAGCCTAAGCGCTTTCGACTCTTAATGAGTCTTTTTCAAAGGCAAATACAAAACATAGTTACGACAAACAAATAAACACAAAAACGTTGCGTTTGTAAACCTCTACATTTCTATCTTCACATGTGCTAAAACTATAAATACAACCAGCTTGTATAGACTAGTTGCGGAAACTGAAAACGTTGTATAATTCCCTAAAAGTCTACAAGCCAAAGCGACATCTATTTTTACTTTGTGTACATATGTAACGCAGATTATATCCCGGATATTTGGTTCTATACCGGTTATTCTTATAGTAAAAATTGAAGGATAAGAAGATTTAGAAAATGTTAAATGTTTGTCGTAACTATGTTTTGTATTTGCCTTTGAAAAAGACTCATTAAGAGTCGAAAGCGCTTAGGCTAGTTAGTTACTAGTTTCGTACTGTTCGTCGTCAGTTTATTGCATCTATTTTAATTAATCCCTGACAAACGTGATCCCTTGGTGGATCCAGTACGCTTGAGAGGGTTGTTATTCGCCATATGATTTGTATTCTTTATATATATTTCTTATTTCTTATTGTAATAAGTCATGCGTAAACAAATACTGCGGTTACCATATGCAAAGTATCAGACATGGAAGTACTGGACCAAAACCATGCATTCAATGTGGTATTGAAGATAGAGTCAGCACACAATTATATGAAAATTGCGGGGGTAAAACATATAGGGAACTTAACGATATTATGACAAAAAAAAGATACATCGACAGGTAAATCTCCTATAAAGACAGAAAATGATTATCTAACCAGATTTTTAAAAAAAGTGATTTAAACAAATAAATATTATATACGAATGGAACAAAAAGAATTTGTAAGACATCCAATATATACCAATTACGAATCATCCAGAGATGGTGTTATTAGACATTGTAGACTAAAGAAACCACTCGGTAATCTTAATAATAATGGTTATTTTACATTTAGTATTGGTGGATAAAATATTGTTGTCATACATTTATATTCGAATGTCACGTTGGGATTGTTAAAGATGGACATGTACATCATTTAGATGGAAATTCCCAAAATAACCAGTTACATAACTTATAATCAATTACACAAAGTCAAAGTTGTAAGGTAGGAAATACTGGTATTTATCCTAAGACTCCTAAGACAGTTATTTCTACCAACATAGATACTGGTGAAAAAATAGTTTTTAATTCTATGTATGCAGCTGCCAGATATTTTGATATTTGCGTGCCTTCAGTAAAACGTGTGGCTGATCATATATGCAAGTCTGCATATTCAATAAAGTATGACCAAAGGATTATATTTGAACATGTATAATTGTGTACCCTTACTCAGAAAAATATCATTTTTTATATAAAATTTGACTATCAATCTTGACAAGAGTCCTGCTTAGCTACAATTATATTTCCTGACTATTACCGTCTTCACTTTTAGTGTCATTTATCGCAGAATCAAAAAGCATAAGCTTCCTCAGTTGCATTATTCGGCTGTCTGTGCGTTTTTTAATTTCGTTTTCGTGAGACAGTGAATTTTTGATCTTTTCGATTGAGCGTGCAAGAGGTATGAATAGCTTTATGTGTTTTTCATCCATGACAGCTAAAGATTTTAACATAGAATTATAAATGGATTTCATAAACCTATAATCAGATAGTAATGTGAATTTATTTTGAAATGTTTTTTGTTGCAACAATTCAAACTCGTATATAATTTTTTCAGAGTCGAGATTATTAGATATATGAATTCCTTTGTTTTAATTTTTTAATATCAGAAATAATATCATTAATATTTTCATTGTTCATTATATATATATATATATATATATATATATATATATATATATATATATATATATATATATTTATACACACACACACACATATATACATACATATATACATATATATACACACACACATATATATATATATATATATATATATATATATATATATATATATATATATATATATATATATATATATATATATACACACACACATATATATACACACACACACACATATATATATATATATATATATATATATATATATATATATATATATATATATATATATATATATATATATATATATATATATATATATATATATATATATATATATATATATATATATATATATATATATATATATATATATATATATATATATGTTTAAAATAAAAAATAATATTAAATTGACTTAACTAAAATTAATAAAAGTCATCTTCTTTCAGATATCTGTAGATTTTCTAAGATTCACATGACTTGTTTTTAAAAAAATCTGAAATTAATCCCAAAAACAAAATAAAATTGATATTATTTACGTTAAGAAACAAAAATTAAAATAAATTATTATTTATATTAAAATCTGTAAATGCACGACTTAATTCAGAAATCTGTAGGTTTTCTAAGTTTATTTTAGAAATCTGTAGAATTTTTAAGTGTTTGTTTGTCTGTTTAGAAGCCAAACCTAGTTAGTTCCCCAACCGGTTGTTTATATACCTATTGACCTTGGATGACGTAATATTACCTGTGTATACAGACGTAATTGAATCCTTTTTGTATAGTATGGTAACTTAAGACAAATATCGTAATCTCTACCGCAAAATGTGATGTATTGGTCTGGTGAATTAAATAGCTTGAAGCAGACAAGTTTATACAGTTACCTTTACAAACAAGCCCAGACTTACTTGTTTTTATCGATCCATGACCTGCGTTATTTTCAATATAATTCATATAGCCGGCTGATGTATCCTAGCTGCACTGCACAATACTCCAATTTAATGAATTACACTCTCATTGTATACACATCTAGGTTATTCAAACACGTTAATCGGTTTCCGGTTTCCGGTATGGGTTATTTCCCATTTTTTTGCTTGTAATTTTATTTATATATTTTAGTATGATTCATACACATAAAATTATAAATGCTTGCAATCTTATTTATATATTTTAGTAAGATTCATACACATAAATGGGTAACTATCTTAATAAAATTATATTTGTAAAACCATTACATATTATAGTAATAATTAAGACTGTTATATTCATCGAACGCAGCATGGTGTAGGGGTAGATCGTTGGACTTTAAATCTAGATATCTGTGTTTCGATTCCAGATTTCGCCGAAATGGATTTGGTCCCAGGGATGTCTTTTATATATATATATATATATATATATATATATATATATATATATATATATATATATATATATATATATATATATATATATATATATATATATATATATATATAATTGGGGGCAGGGCGCGCCTCAGTTTTCGATAAATATCTCACTGTGTCAGTCACGTGAGTACATTTTTGTACCCACAGGGTTTTCATAGGGTTTTATTTATCGAACCCGCAGTGCAATCCTCGCCCTTAAAATAATCAGTAGCATGCCTTGAGCTCTCTGCCCCATGGAGAACCCCCAAACTTACACATTCCAGAAAGGAATGATAGCCAAAAGAAACAGTATTATGAAGTGCCGCATAATAATTCATAAGACTTCATGTTAGGACTTCATGAAAGACACACAGGCTATCAGGGGGTTTCAATGAAGGGTAATCGCTAGGATCGCTACTGATTATTTTTGACAAAAATCACACAAATATATAAAATAAATATCGTCCTTGCTGATGTTGAACGACTAGTAATAATTCCCCAGAAATCATTAACGAAGCAGCAGATATTTGTAAACGATTATTTAGTGGCGGTATTATGGATATTAATGTATATCGATCACTTATTAATGAAATTGCCGATGCCTATTATAGTGACTAAGTCACAGTGACTAAAACGCAGTGATTAGATGCAATTAGTGATAAAGTTAATTAATAATAAAATGATAATACACAATGATCAACGTGGACCAACCATGGTCAGGGCAATTAATTCTCGAATACCGATTTAAAGGGCAACCTACGGAGATGGGTTAGGAGATATTGTTCAGGGATGTTTTGAAGACTAGCCCCAATAGCAATACCAATTGAAAAGCAGCTAGGTATGAAAGCTATTGATGCTGTTCGTGAATAAGGTATAGGTGTTGCTGGTAACCTTGCCAGTAAAGCATTCTTGGCGATTAAAGATAGACTAACACGATTAATAAGTAGACCTCAAGCGGCCCGACCTCAATCGGTGAAATTGCCCAGTACTGAAGTGATGCCCGCAAGTGTAAGTCAAATATAAATCAAGCCGCTAATCAAAAACTAGCAGCAATGGCGATGCCATCTATGGCTGATATACCTTTATCAGAAAAAGAGAAAAACATAACCACTAGTCTGATAGCAGGAAGTGGTTTCACTTCCCGAAATGATCTTCGTTTTAGACTTCAATAATTATAATAAATATGTTCAAGCCTATGAGTGACTCCGCGTTTGTCATGGACGCATCAGTTCTCAAAGATGAGTCTATTCACGATTATCAGTATTATTCGTATGAAGCACGAATTCCAAATCAACGAGGAAGAATTGATACAAGTAGATATATTCTGCCCTCCGAATCTTTTATTGAAGACGAAGGTGAAATATTAAAAACCGATAATACTGAATATGCAGCCGAAATTAGTGTTGGTTTTGTTAGTAATGGTATTATGGCGTTGTTTGATAGCGTTATGTACATGCTTGACGGAAACAATATTGAATCAGTTCAAAAAGATGTTGACGTAGCTACAACCATATTTGGTCTTGCAAGATACAACGACGATTATTCAAGATCAGCTGGTCCGTCAATGTTGTTTGTGAAAGATACTTCTGATTCTCCAGAATATCAACAATATGAAATAGGACGACCACAGGTTTTTGCTAGAAACGCCAATGCGGATGAAGAGAGAATGATTATTAATGTAGATCCAGATTTCAACTTAGGATTTAGATCACGTCGAGCGATGCCAAAAGGAAATAAAAGAATATTTTCATGTGCAATTCCAGTATCACATATTTTTAGATTTTGTAGAAATGTCAAAAAAGTCATTTTCGGGGCCAAACATACAGTTGTACTAGAACGAAAAGCTGCAGATGATGATGCAATATGGAGACCCGCTGGTGATCCTGGTATTTTAATTCTTACAAAACTTAGTCTCTGGATGTCAGTAATGAACCCATCAATATCTGAAGAACAACGATTATTATCTTTTATGAATCAAGGCGGTAAATCAATGCTATCATGGCTGACAATGACTACAGATGCTATCTAGAGTAATATTAACGGTTTATTTACCTGGCAGATAGCCTCTCAACAAGGTGTTTCTGCACCAAGACACATATTTATTGTATTACAAAATGCTGCACGAGTAAATGATCAAACGCGTAGTATTATGATATTTGACACTCTTGGTGTTTCTGAGGTTTCGTTAAGGATAAACGGACATCAAGAACCATCCGAGGATATATTACTTAATTTTGATCAAAATCATGTAGCACGTGCATATCATCGTCTTATGTCGTTCATGGGCCGTGATCAAAATGTTGATAATGGATTACAAATATCACAACTAGATTTTACAAGCTTATATCCTATTTATTACTTTTCGCTCGAACATTTAGATTTGGCCAGACAATCAGTAGTCGATATACATTTTCGAGCTAGTGTTAATAGAGGAGCTTTTGATAATTATAGAGCAATTGCTGTTATACTTAGCGATAAATCAATGCTCATAGAAGGTGTTGATGGACGAATGAGAGTCGTTGATGCTCCAGTAGAAAATATGTAATGTGTAATTAAATCATTTATCATTATTATAAATGTCATATAATCACGTTAATATTACCCTGAATCCTGATCAGGTCAAAAGACTGCAATCAGCATCAAATAATAACTGTGGAATAACAATATCATTAAAAAAAGAACACATGAGTGGTTCAAATAAATTATCGTTAACCGATCGTGAATTCAAAAACATTAATAAAGCAAAAAAAAAAAATCAAATAAAGGTGTCAAATTTGATCTTTCTGCGGCAGCTATTAATGATACTTTTAAACTGGTGGTATATTTCCCCTTCTCGCAGCTATACCAGCATTAGTAGCCGCTGCAGCCCCAGCTGTTGCAAAATCAGCTGCATTAGGCGCTGTTGGAACAGCCGCTGCAATGGCATTAAAGATAGCGACCGGACAGGGAATAAAACGAACATCTAAAAAAAGGGAAAAGGTCTCAGATTACCAGGGACCCCGCCTTCGTGGTACGGAAAAGGTCTAAGACTTCCATGGACAGTTTACTAATCTCACCTATGTCTAATTTTGATTTACTCGATGCTGTTAAAAAAATTAAAAATAAAAAACGTTAGAGGTGTTTTCATGCGCGATCAATTACCAAAACAACCAAACAATACTGAAACAGGTATTATAAATCTCGATCAAAATTCTGGACCAGGTACCCATTGGGTAACGTATGCAATTGATCCACGTGGAATTATTTATTTTGATTCATTTGGATTAGCGCCACCAAAAGAATTTATTCATTATGTCAGTAATAATACTGCACCAATCTGGTATTCAACGTTACCTACACAAACATTAACTGCTCCACCAATATATGGTCGAGAATTGCTTAACGTACTTGATGCTATATCCATGGCATCGCCAAGAAAACCACCTCATAAAGTCGTGCATGAATATACCACATTGTCACATTTAAACAGACATCAGTAAAATATAATGATAGATATTTATGGAAGATCTGCTCGTGGTAAAACTCAGCAGCATGGTGATTTATCTAAATATGTAACCCTCGATCAACTTAGAAATGAGATTGGTGATTTATTAAATATTACAAATGTGGATCAAAATGAAGTAGTTATTTTTCAGGACAAACAAAGACGATTAAATACGAGTGATATTCATCTACCAGATGTACTTATACGAATTCCTACTGCATTTGCTGATAATATCGTTACTTGTACTGATCAGGGAAAAATACAGGATTCCGGTAAATCATTTAATGATTTTGTTAAAAAAGCTGGCGGTGAATTTAAGGGAGACGTTATTATGAACAAAAATAAAATTACAGATCTTGGATATCCAACTGCAGATAATGATGCTACAACAAAACAATACGTCGATGATAAACAGACTCCAATCATTAATGAAATAGCCAAAATCGAAACTGAATTTGCCGGTCACTTGAACACATTTTAAAGTTTTCGCGAAAACATAAACAGAATTAATAACGAATTTTTTGGAAAGCCACCAAATGTTAATATAAAATTTACTGATATTAATACAAAACTTAATGAAATTATTGGAGGAATTCCTGATATTGTTCAAAAACAGACCTGATTAAAATTCCTCACAAACAGATAAGAAATATTGTGTATACTCTTGCTTCTTGATCTGGTAGTTGGACGCAGCAAAATAAATCTATCAAATACGCTGCAGAGATTACTGGTGTGTTTAGATTGTCAGTGTTTAGCATTGTAAAGTTTAAAATATCTATCGAATCACGGCGTAATTTTATTGATGAATCATCTAGAACATCATTATCTATAATAGAATTAAAAAATCAAATGATGGCTTATCTGGAGTGTTATCTGTAATACTAGATAAAAATTCTTCAGAATTTACACTTGAACCGGTTGATATAATTCCAGACAAAATCGATTATAGTTGGTGTTTGGAATTTGTAGCTGAATTAACTACTTAACATCATAGTATAAGGGATCAAATAACTACGTCATCAATCGACGTTCAACGTCATATATATATATATATATATATATATATATATATATATATATATATATATATATATATATATATATATATAATCAAGCATGTGAATACCTGACCAAACTAAAAAATACCATCGACCATTATACAATAAAAGTAAAAAAAAATATCGTAGACGTATGGTCGTTATTGATATAATTGTGTATTCAGTTTCTGCTATTGTTGCTGGATCCGGATTAATATTATCAACATTAACGATGACAGCTCCAGCAATTATAACAATTATTGTTTCAACTTCAACGACTATAGCAGGTATTTTTAATATTATTGCTAAAAAGATAGCTACATGTACGAATGATAAATTGCGCGAGTATATGATAAAATTGCACACAGTAACAACAACATACTCTAAACTATCTGGATATATTTCCACGTATCTCAGTGATGGTAAAATATCTGATTAGTTTGTAACGATAATTAAAACCTACGATGAAGCATTCAAAATTGTTAGTGATTCTGCTGACAAAATAAATGGAGAATTAAACAATAATAATAACAATAATGTCAGCAACTGAGTCGAGATAGTTATTACAGCAGATCGTCACTAATACAACTCTTTCAAAAACTACTATGATATCGATAAGTTCGACCAATCCTGAATTTTGCGTTAACTTTCCAACTGCAATTCCAGTAAAAGAGATAGCATTAGCTCCGTTACGTGTTTATTATAGCTGGCCTAATTTTAGATCAAAACCATTTGGTGGACAACAACCAAATAATTCATTAGTATTCGCAAATAAAAATAAATCTGATGGAACTCCCGATTGGCAAGTTATTAATATTCCAACTGGCAGTTATCAGTTAGAACAGATTAATGAGGAATTCCAGCGCAGAATTAAGTCTTTAACCGGGAAAGAGTCTAAAATAGCAATTACTGTTTACGAACCAACATTATCGTCGGTGATTGAAATGAATTCTCCTGATTATGCGGTAGATATTTATCAAAGTTCGATTAGATCAGTATTAGGTTGGCCTGAAGTCGCGTCAGATTATCAAGTTCCACCAGAACCACAGAGATCCGACTTCAACATAGATGTTAAGAAATTTATACAACTTCCAGAATATAGAAACAAAGTTCCGTTAATGGAGAGCACTACAGCAGCTTATCGTAATTATATGCATCATACTTATTTTATAAGTTTCATTCAAATTAGGAGGGGTTTAGCAAGAATATCGACACTTGATATTGAGCAAATTAACTCATTATCAAGACCGATTAAATCTGAACACGAACACGTGTTTAATAATCTTAAAAATTTACTTTCCAGCATCAATACTTTATATAACGATGATTTAAAAAATCAAATAATTGAAACAATACATCGAAATCAAGTTGTAGCAGACTTAGAATTCGTAAATAAGGTTATTGTTGACAGAGAGAAAAAAATAAACGTGCCGGCAGATTTTCTAGTTCTTATATAGTTAATGAAGATGACCAAATCCAACGTGTAAGTCATAAGAGATTATTTAAGACAGTATTTATGAAATATTACGGAATCACACAAGAACAGCTATCAACATTTATAATACCCGGATTTGACTCCGAGGAGCTAAAAAAAATCAGTTAGTGATCTTATTGATGAACATTTTAAAAGAATATGTAATTCCTGGAAAAAATTAATTCCACCCCCAGTAATTCTCAAATATAATAATGATTCATATGGAACAGGTCGTCATATCTCACTAAATATTGTTAATATAACATCCACCATCGCACTGAATCTAGTTTGCGATATAATTGATAATAGCTACCATTTTGACCTCTCTAAATCTAATCAGGCTCAGCAGGGATATATATTATATTCATCCAGTATTCAAACACCGCCAGGGTGGCTTATTGTATCTGAGCCAATAAATCAAATCTACCTGCGTGTACATAATCCATTATTGTCCAGAATGAATTGCAAACTCACAAATCAAGATGGAAATATAATTGACTTAAGAAACGAAACTCTATATATTAATTTATATATGCGATCCTAGATTGGTCTGGATAAAATATTTGGTTAGTTCCCCTTGACTATCTGTTAATGAACTGTATGTCTGTTTAAAAACCCAAATCTATTGTTAAAAGTCCAGATATTAATGCTAAGCAGCAGGGAGGTTGAACCTCTACAAAATTTTTGCTCGAGATTTTAACGAAAAAAATAGTTCGATAAAATCAGGAAAAAAGTCAATAGTAGTATAACAAAACTGAGCTAACCTCATGCGGTTTTTAACCGTCCGTACGGTAATATAAAAGTTAGAGATTTTGGTTTATGGCTATTGACCCTTTTTTCAGCCTCTGTAGGAACCCTTAATTTAGGTTAACTTCATAAGCAAAACGTTTGTAGGGTTCACCCTCACTGCTGCTTATGGACACGAATCGGCCATTTATCCACGTAAGTGTCATAGCCGATTATGAATTTATGTAGCATATCTCGGAAAAATTATACTCTCATCTGAGTGCATATAATATATAAATGGTTCCAAACGATGAGATGAATTGTTCTGAAGATCTACAGTACATGCAATACGTCATTCATACCTCGTCATTGCTGACCAGTGCCCTCTCAAGAGCAGGAAGCACAACAGTTCTTTGACCATTTTGCACAGAAGTATGACTTCGTAGAATAGAACGAGCGAAGGTCAACACAAGACACTCCCATGTAACCTGTATCTTCGCATTTATTCTCCCCTGTAGAAAACAAATTAAGAGATGCAACTAACTTTCAAAAGAGAAACAAACAAAATAAAAGAAACAGCGGATTGAATTGAGTAGACATGAAATAAAATATAACTTAATGGAAAATATTACCAAATAGAATACTATGAAATACAGCTTAACACTTTAGAATAGAGCCTATTAGGTTTGATGTGAGAGTGATAATAGTAAGATTGTGTGAAATGTTGGATGGATTATTTTCGATAAATTCTTGGAACAACCCCTCCTCTCACGTACCAACTACAAACCACACAGACCCAAATCTGCCGTTGCATCATGCGCCGGTAGACCAAAATCTGTGCAATATGTAAGGTGTGATCAGCAGAACAAACAACATAGACCTGATTTGTAGGCCAATTATGTTAAGGCAGATTAGCATATATGTTGTTTGCAATTTGATTCTACTATTAAGCTAGTATATAAAGAACCAAATAATAATTACATTGTTCTCAAACA
This sequence comes from Potamilus streckersoni, assembly GCA_016746295.1. Lineage (NCBI taxonomy): Eukaryota > Metazoa > Mollusca > Bivalvia > Unionida > Unionidae > Potamilus > Potamilus streckersoni. The sequence goes on from JAEAOA010001824.1 coordinate 29,672, forward strand.
TTTTCGGACCACCGTGCTTTTGCTTATCCTCAGCGTCCGCCTACCTTACATAGTACAAAGGATTATTCAGTATTAGCGTCCCCTTGAAAATCACAACGTCCAATAATGGGCAATACAATCTACTTTGGGAACCACTGATTTATTATGTTACTAATCATCTGTACGTTTCGTTTGATATTGTATATATATATATATATATATATATATATATATATATATATATATATATATATATATATATATATAGATATATATATATATATATATATATATGCCCCAGGACTTGCTCACCTTCGCACGTTTCACAACAGACGTCGCCTAAGTCAGAACAGAAGCTCTGTTTGTTATTGTAAGTCTGGTACAATTGTTGACACACATCAGAGTCTCTGCAGGAGGGTGGAAGAGAAGATGGCTCTCTCGTCGAAGGAGTATTTTGGCAATTAACAGTAGTGGTAGTTGGATTTGGAGTAGTTAATCCAGATGCTTCAAACAAGATAACATTGTTTTAGAAACTTACATTATATTTATAATATATATATATATATATATATATATATATATATATATATATATATATATATATATATATATATATATATATATATATATATATATATATATATTATTAATTCTTGTGACCTGTGAGCTGGTCATCATATCAATACCATACGGTTTATAAAAATATGTTCAATGGCTGTTCTGCATACGTGTTGGTTTAAGCATATCTATGTATGATTCCTTTTCCTTCCTGGTTTCGGCACTCCAGCTGTGGTTGTTATCAATTGCGATAAGTATTATATCACTGAAAGTGTGGCCAGGGGATGAGAAGTGTTCTGCGACCGGGCTTCTGTACAGCTTTTTTGTCATCCAATCAGATCTATGAAGGTTTATCCTTTTGTTTAGCTTTCTACTCCGCCTTAGAACATTGAAACGAAACCAGGAAGGAAAAGGAATCATACTGGATACGCCGCCTTAGAACATTGAAACCAAGCGGTCTAAACCCAAAAAGATAGAAAAAAGAACAACAAGCGTTAGCATCACCAAGGCAACATTCCATGGTCAAGAAACTAGTACCAAATTTACTTGATAAGAAAAATTACGTTTTGCATTACAAAGTTTTAAAACAAGCAGTCGATGCTGGTCTTGTGTTGAGAAAAGTTCATCGTGTACTAAAATTTAATCAGTCGCCGTGGATGAGAGGTTATATTAACTCAAACACTTCAAGAAGAGCTGCAGCGAAAACAGAGTTTGAGAAAAACTTTTTTAAACTGATGGCCAAATCCCTCATTTCCCTGTTTTGGAAACCCTCATTTAATTTATACTTGTTTGGAGGGTAAAAAATGAAGTGATTCAAAACTCGCATTTCCTTATACTACTAACGGTCGTATTCATTTTGAAGCACCTTATCTTCTGCAAGTTTTTGTACCGATCGACCGGTATCTAAATCTGGATTTACTGTTTATATGCACCGTATTCCGATAAAGCATAAATGGCCATAGTACACAATTAATTTCACTATATTGTCTCTACATTTGTTTCTCAGTACTGAACTTTCCACTGTGTGACAATCAAAACAAATCATACGTTAATCTAAAATACCTTCAAAGATGACTTTACGGTTTAGTTCTTGTCAGGGGTTGACCTGCATTTTTTTGAGAGGCTGAATTGTAAACAAAATACCAGCCAACGGAACACAGATTTCACTACCGGATCATCACCATGACCTTATTACTCAATGTGCACTGTCGCCGAAATACACAGACAACCACACCATAAACTCACATTTTAAAGAATAAACAATTGCCTTTAAATCCTTACCAAGAATGCCAAAATCTGACTCTAGTATCACCACCAAACTTTGACAGGAAAAGTGATCTAAAATTGACTGGGACTACATTCGTGGGTACTGAACCGGATTGTATTAATTGTGTACTGATTCCTGAAAGGGTCAATGTTTTTGTCAACCTTTTATATTTGGATTTTATTTTGCATGCCACTACTTTTCCAACTTCATGCATAAAGTCTTTTGAAATTTCCTTGCAAGCAAAACACTTGACAGCTGTCAGAAAGTGTGTAGTGCTGGTGTTCTATAGGGTGCAATTTGAGATACAATTGTTCTTAAGAAACCAAAACTAAATTTGCTATATCTTCCTTAATTATAGGAATTTTCAATGCAGTAAAAACCTAATTGTAATACTTGATAGGGCCTGTCTGAAAATATTCTTGATTAAAAATATTTTGATATATTAAATTTTAATGAAAATTTAAATAAATATATAAATTTTAAAAACTATTTATTTTACAAAAATTAAATTTTCATACAAGATAAGACATTCAGTTTGACAAATTTAAGGCAGCAAAGTTGATTAATGAATGGTGTTTAAAACAAATGGTAGTTTAGGTCTGTACATCTGATAATATTAACCCCAGGGGTACTGAAGAATGACAGCTCACAATGATTTTGACAGCAAATTGCAACATGCCTATCCAGATTCATATAGGTGTACATACTAAAGAAACGATGACAGGTGCTATGTTCCACATTAATTGATTTAGGTTCTTGGGCAGTTGTTTGTGTAACTAATAGCCCACTCAAATTTAAAGTTTTGATGGGACCACTACCATGTTTTATAGCAAATATGCATTCCATTTTAATGCCGATAACTACAAAAGTCAACAATGCAATATGAAAATACTTTTTCAGGGAAGGTCCATCTTACTGAAAAATGATGTGAATCTCTGTCATGAAGATATAAGCCATGTCTTTGAGATGATGTATATCAGTTACTGATATGAACACATCTTGGTCACTTATAGCAGCAGACTGCACATGTCCTTATGAGACATTGCTATCACCATTTGACTACTGGAGAGCTTCCAAAATGATACAACTCTAATACTTTTTTCCAGATACCAGGCTAGACCTGAAAAGATATAACATGTTTCACTTAATTCTAAAAAAGAAACAGAACGATGTAGGCTAATGAAGTTAAAATGTGTTAGAAATAGTGATTTAAAAATAACATTCAGGTTGCAAATAGGTAAACTTGATAGAGTGACACTCAAAGATGTGAAGCAATGGGCATGTATTAAAGTGACAAATGCATCCTAAAAATAGATAAAGTTTCTACAAGCATATTTAGCCATTTACAGGTTAAATAACTAATCAGGTAGAGTATGTATCATAAAGTTTAAGGCAATGTTGGAGCGGTGAGGTTTGATCATTGGTGCAAACATTGATACATACCAGTATAGTGGAAAGTCAAATGACAATGTAGGAAATTAAAATTTATTACTATATGCAATCCTATTCATGAAGGAAAAACAATTTTAGATATTGCGAGTGAATATAGCAAAATGTGGCCACACAGATCAACTATAGGTACCAAACGATCCTATATCATCAACTAAATGTGAAATTGTCATGCCGAAAAACTTGTAAACAAGGATGGATATTTGCATGTGTGGGACATATGCAATGTACTTGGTAACATCACATGTGCATACATGATTCAAATAATCTGTTTGAACATTTTTAGTCTATTTTTAAGAGTCTTGGCTACCAAGTTATTAAGTTCAATGATTCAATAATTTCATGGAATCAGATATCAGCTAATGCTGCAATACCGCCCTCTGTCAAAGTACTAAATTGAAATGTGTTACCATACAGAGGCATATTCATGATGAAAATAACATCTTGGGATATTTTAAGTGCACACTGTCAAAACCGAGCCTTACAGATTTAATATAAGTACTATATCAGCCTAACGATGTCAACTTTTGATTCCAAACATTACAAAATATATGCATATTTGTTCATGTCAGCTATGTAATCATATTAGGATCAGTTGTAGAAAGTTAAATTCAAATAATCTGTTTGAATATTACTTATGTAATCTTTAAAGTGTCAGATAACACATATTATTAGTCATTAATAATGCATAAAGCAAAATGGATCATGAGAATTCTCACAATATCATCTGGGCTACAATGCCGCACTACATCAATCAACATCTTAAAGAAACTGAACAATAAAATGGAATGTATTCTGTGTTCAATTTACATAATTTTGCAGATTTCTTACATGCAATGGTAAATATACCTGCGTAAAGTATATTTTCCCTCCTCTGACCTGTATTTCATTCTCTGACAGCTTAATATGATTTTGTAGAGAACTTGAACAGGTTCTAGTATAAAGTCTTTATCTCTGTCCTCTCACTAAATACCCTATAACTTTGTTTACAAACAATTACTGATAGCTATACAAGCAGATATGTGTTAATCAGGAAGTCACCCCATCATAAACAAATAAATTAACTGTTTGTACCCCAAATAAATAGCTTCAAAGACCTAAAGGTACAAAGCAAAGTAGAATTTTATCTTCATGTATTTTAAATGAGGGTCTTATTTTGACTAATAAATATATTTTCTCTGATCAAATTTGACAAATATCCATCATTTGAGCTTGTATATGGTGTAGGAGTATATATATGCTGATATATTTTCATATCATTCCAAATAAATATTATATATGTGTATACTTGGTGGAAACATTTTATTTTTTAATTGCTTTTTAAATTTCATTTCATTTTTCAAAAAATTAAAATTATTTTTTATTTCTTATTACATTTTTGTATTTTTAAAGTCAATATACATAACTAATTAAAATTTCATGTGTATGTCATTATTAATAAAATTTTTATATCAGTTTCAAGTTTTTACTGACAGGCCATAGTACACAATTAATTTCATTATATTGTCTCCTCAGTACTGAACTTTCCACTGTGCAACAATCAATACAAATCATATGTTAATCTAAAATACCTTCAAAGATGACTTTACGGTTTAGTTCTTGTCAAGGTTTGACCTGCATTTTTTTGAGAGGCTGAATTGTAAACAAAAAACCAGGCAACGGAACACAGATTTCACTTTCGGATCATCACCATGACCTTATTACTCAATGTGCACTGTCGCCGAAATACAGACAGACAATCAAACCATAAGCTCACATTTTAAAGAATAAATAATTGCCTTTAAATCCTGAAAAAAATGCCAAAATCTGACTCTAGTATCATCACCAAACTTTGACAGGAGAAAGTGATCTAAAAATAGACTGGGACTACATTCGTGGGTATTGAACCGGATTTTATTAATTGTGTACTGATTCCAAATGCTCGCGTTGTTTTTCAACTTCCGATTCTTTATTTCACAGTAAATACTGTTAGAGTTTGCAGTTTCCAATTTTGAAGTCAGTGTGAATATCGGTCTCGCATGATCTCGCGCAAAAGAATTCATTGTATCAGCATATTATATTGACGTTTTATTAAAAATTATGCAAATGCACACGAGGGTTCATTTTGAAAGCACACAAAAGTCATTAAAATCGGATATTCATTTAAAAATCAGGTACAATGAAAACACGGAAAAATGCTTAGTATATTAAAAGATTGAACATGTCAAATGAAAAGAGTATATATATATATATATATATATATATATATATATATATATATATATATATATATATATATATATATATATATAGGTATGCAGTAAATATATTAAAAAGCAATTAATATGTCGGAGGGGACCTTGGCCTGCTTATCGTTACCTTTGTCAGTTTCATTTATTTACATTTATTGTCTAGAATATACTAGAAAGTATTACATACCTTTAATATCTTAGATATATTTCTATGGATTTAGGAGTATGACAGAATTTATTTCTTTTCGTAGTTCGACTTTTCTTTTTTTAATATGTGTTAACAGATAGAAATAAAGATATTTAAATGTGAAATAATGAGCAATAAGAAAACAAGTGCTCGGTATCTTCAGTGGCATTATCATATATTCATATGGGTCGAAAAAAATCACTCTATAAGGATCTGATCTGATGGGACTACATAAGCCCAGATGTTTAATATGCGTGGTATTAAAGTGACGTTTGTTAATATCATTTTACTATGGTGGACTTACAGTTGAATTGAATAAATATTTTTTCAACGATATAAATATTAGGGTATCATTAGGGAGAGACTCCTAAAGATCAGTCGCACATGTGATAAAAGATGTTCGAAAAATCCCAATCAAACCCCGAAAACTTCAAATCGTGCAGCGATTGGCGTGATGCTGTGGGAGTTACGTTGTTGATAATAATATATTTCGTATCTATTAGTGGATGATGGTCGTTAAATATTTATGGATTTAAGCATTATTAATCAATTACATCATGCATCATGTCTCGTTTTCATTATCTATGTCAGAAATCCAAGCAAGGATTTATATAAAAGTACTCTCTAGAGAAATATGTGGGGAGTTTCCAAAATAAATTGTTCTCTAATTTATCAGAATCTTCAACATATAAATTATTCCAGATTTCAGAAGCATAGTCTAAACTTGTATGTATGAACTGTGTGTATAATTCTGTTCCAAAAAAAGAGGTTTTAGTCGCGTAAAACATGTACATTTTAGACGCTTTCTGAATAATCATACTAATAGGATCAGTCCATTTAGCATCATAGGAGAATGTTAGTCCTAAGTGTCAATGACTTTAGAAAGGAAGCAGAGAGAGAAGTTCAGATAGTAAAAGTCAGTCTACTTTTGTTTTATAAAATGTCTTCTTTCGAAGTGTTAATAGTAACAAGCCAGTCGTTTTCCTGGGCTTTGCGAGTAGCTAGTAGGGATAGATAAGCTCTCATTATGCCAAAGAAAGAAAATTAGCCTGGGACAATTTGGTCCCACGATTTATAAGCCAAAAATGACAGCCTAGAACACTATAGCCCCAATGGGAATTGTGTATAGCCACTAGCACATGCTTCTACTGTATCGCTGGGACAAGAGGAATGAAACAGGAAGGGTGACGTCACGGTACTGGACACTTTGCAAAAATGTAGCAAGTATGAAGACGGCATGCTACCTGTATCATATCTATACAAGAGTTTGAATCATTCGCGTTCGCGTCAGTGAATAGATTAGTATGTTTTATAGATTCGCTTTATTCCTATATATTGATGAACCTACACAAATTATAAAATCAACCGTACAAATTTGTTAGAGAAGAGAAAGATACAATATAAAATCGAATAAAAATTGTTTTGGGCTAGAAAGGATAAATATCTTTTCAAGCGAATGGAGTGGCCCTGAAAAAAGCTGTTGTTTGTCACGTTAACACAATTCAAATAACATACAGGACATCGCATAGGTCTTTTTGTCTTCCTCAAAGTCCTCAAACCTTGTTGCAGACTGTGTATCACTTCATATCCAAAGATGTGAGTCCGCTTTAGACAGCTTTGTTTTTCCACGTAGCATCTTCTTTTCCAAACAGTTATACCAGTGATCCTGGTGATGGTCCATTTTGTTTTCACATATTTGGTTAAGCCAACACAAAAAACAACGACGATACGAAAGTAGAGGATTCAACTTCTGTCAACATACAACATCTTTGTTACGAGAATAGATGAAGAAAATGAAGCGTACCCCGTTTATTTATACTCGAAGAGCGGATTGAAACGAATTGAGATTGTTCACTAAACCCAAAACGAATTACAAATCTCAGTCACTTCGCTGAGTCTGTCTTCCAATCGGAAGACAGCTGCTATTGACTTCACATTCACTATATAGGTGCACTATCGTCTGTGCGTAGTTAATCGATGCCACATTGTTGTTTTTAAAACATGACGGAAACTAAGAAGACAATGAATTGTGGTTCAACGGCAACGTCTACCAAAGTGAACAGACTTACATCCATAATAGGCCAATTTTGATTGAGATTTAGTCGATTTTCTAATTTCTTCGCAAGAATTTGTTCCGGTAGAAGCACATTCTCTTTCTTTACCATACGTGGAGGATTTTAAACAAGCACAGAAAGAAGAATTGGAGGAATTGTTACAGCAGGAGAAAGAAGCAGAACAAGCTTTTCTCCTGCAACAGCAACAACGAGAAGAAAGTGCAAGAAAGAAAAGATGGATTTTTTTTTCTTTCATGACAGTAGATATTGTGTATGGAGACATGAATAGACTGATACAAAGATATTGGATTCATACGTTAGATAATTTGTATCCTAATAACATTAATATCAAGGCCTTACATAAAATTGTAACAAATGCTAATTAAAAAATTGATATTTTGTATATCCTGCATAACATATATAATTACACGTTTGACTGTTTGTCTCCATTTTATTAATTTGATGTTTGCATGTAAGTGCAAAGTAAAAGGCTTCTTTTATAATTTGTTGATAATAAAATTATCACATTAAAATGATAACGGTAACGAAATGGACAATATGTGTAACAGAACTGGAAGACATACTTGGGTTTCGACTTATTCAAACCACGTCAATCATAAATCTACGAAAACGGCTTATACTGCTGCTGCTAGCTGCTGTATATGTTAACATACATTTATTTTTGTTTATTCATCCGTCTAAATTTCGGCTTTCTTAAATAGCTAGTTGGAATCCAGAATTGAGAAAGTTAAAGGAGTGCCACTAGGATTCATTTTATTGATAGCATTGACATTCCTGTGATGAACTACACAAACTAGAAAGACTTTCACAGCAGCCATTTTCCTACATTCCTACATTGTCGTCTTATCTTCAGTACGCATTGTAGTCTTGATTCAACTGTAAACAAATATATTCTAAAGATGCTAGTAGCTACTAGTATCGAGTTTTATAAGTCTTTAGGATTACTCAGAGATTTTTTTCCGAACCAGCGACCTCCTGCATTCAAGGAAGACGCTATGGCTACTTTGGCTACCGGATCGGTCCAACTTTAACAGTAAAATTTAGCCTTAATCACAAAAGTCTTTTTGGGTCGCATGATTACATACCGGTTTGTGCAAATTACAGTTTAGTTACTATTTTCCCTTCCATCTCGAAGGAAAACAAAAGTTCAATAAAAATTTAAAAATATTGAATTCCTTTTCTTTCTAATTGTTAGTATTAAGTTTATTACTTGACACTCGAATCTTTAATTGTTGTGTCTTATTACTGGTACCCCTATTTATTTATTTATTCATTCACATTTTAATTGTAAATGTATGGTGTAGCTGTCTTACTTAGTCTTTGTAAAGGAAACGAAAAAATAGTAGACGCCATTATGCTATAAAATTAGTAAGATTGTTATGGTTAAATTTGATATTTTCTTGATGGACTTTGATATCAAGGCAGAAGGTTAGGATAAAAGTGTTAAACTTTGGAAACAAAATTGTGGATCCAGATCTGAAGAATTTACATATTTTAGTTCCCATTTCACAAAGTTGTCATTGTTCCTAAACAATTAATAGAGAAATTTTATTTTCAAAATGTAAATATAATAGATTCATTGGTTTCGAGACGAGTTTATTTGCTTTTGATTTCTTTAATGCTCTCAGATCGCCATAGCTCGCCCACACAATGCCATAGCTCGCCCACACAATGTATACAAACAATGCCTATATTTCGAGTTGAGAATGTCCAGTTGACTAATGCATATTTAATCCATCGTGTCATTTTGTTCGAGTAATATTCGATGACATCACCCTCAGAGTGAACCAAGTCAGTAAGTACTTAATATTGTTATATATTCTCTAGTGTCATCTTTCAATGCAACCATGCTAAATCATACAACTGGGTATATGAAGTTGAGTTTAATAATTAAAACATCTCTAACTAAATAAAATGACCATTTCCCTGGATGTGTATACATTTACAGCAATCCTTGTTCAATCATATTCATGCGTGTCATCATGCTTTCACATCTTAGAATTTAGATCTGTTTGAGTCAAGCTGGTAACAAATTCTAGAGTGAAGGTTATCTTCTATATATTTATAAAACGCTTGTACATGTAAATTCCAATGAGAGAACTTATCTTTTAGATTAGCAGTATGAGAGAATATGAGTTTAAACTAAAATCTTGAGCGATCATTGTGGATCCCTTTAGTTAAAAAACATGACAAGGTCAAAGACAATCAAAATTAGTGGATATTTTAGCCATGACAAGGACCAAGGGTAATCCAAAACAGTGGATATCTTCGATGAAACTAATCACGACGTTAACCATTCTCAGATTTACATTTTATATTCTCTTTTTTTCGAAGGAATTGATTTATGGAGCAGCAGGGAGGGTGAACCCTACAAAATTTTTGCTCTTGAAGTTAACCTAAAATAAGGGTTCCTACAGAGGCTGAAAGAAAGGCTCAATAACTCTAAACCAAAATCTTTATCTTTTATGTTACGGTACGGACGGTTAAAAACCGCATGAGGTTAGCTCAGTTTTGTTATACTATTATTGATGTTTTTCCTGATTTTATCGAACTACTTTTTTTCGTTAAAAACTCGAGCAAAAATGTTATAGCGGTTCACCCTCCCTGCTGCTTAGCATTAATACCTGGACTTTTAACAATAGATTTGGGTTTTTAAACAGACATACAGTTCATTAACAGATAGTCAAGGGGAACTAACCAAATATTTTATCCAGACCTATACGATATCTGGATCTTGGGTCATGTAAATTTATTGTTATAAATCCAAATGGAACAGATTGTGCTTTAGAAAAGAAATTTTTAAATTTAATCATATTCATGTCCCTTGAACACCAAGTAGAATAAATATTTCGTAGAGTATAATTATCTACTACATTAAACACAACCAAAATATTACAATTTTCTCTGATCACTCTAGGTGTCTGTGTATATCTTTGAGTAACATAAATCACGTCAGTATTTTTGTGACGACCTCGAGAAAATATTCTAGCTGGATTAGATTGTTTGTCCAACATCACATCATCATATACTACGAGATTATTAATGAATCCATCCAAATCATCTACAGATCGGGCTTCATCTATATCTGTGATAAAGTCAATAATATCTTCACCATCTTTATTAACTGATTTTGCTTTTTCATTAAAATCTGTAAGTACTTCGTAACAATGCTGATCATCCACAGTTGGTGCTATTAAATATAGTTTGTTCCATCTCATCCATCTCTTTATTAAATTTAATAAAAATTGTGTTTTACCCGATCCACATGGACCTATTATAATCATTCTTATTCAATTTGGTAATGCTGGATGGTGCTTTACTGGTTCTTGTTTTCGTGTCGCCGAAAAATCAATTATTGTATCCATATTATTAATAACATGAGTCTATATTGTTTTCGATGTCGATCATCTACACCTACCGTTGGATTGACAACAATAATAAGAAAAAAATAAACGACATGCATTAACAGGTAAATGTGTAAAATGTGGTACAAAAAATATAAATTTATCTCAGGGACAACAAAGATAGGTGGGATATAGCCGCATCATTAGGAAAATTACCCGGGTTACCATGGGCTAAATATGTTGGTGAGAAACACCTCCCTGGATATAATTATTGTTGTCCTGGAACTCGACTTGATATCCGACTTGATGATCAAGACCAACCAAAACCAGCAGAGCATCCAGTAAATAAAATTGATCAAGCATCTCATATTCACGACGTTGCTTATAAAAGTAAAGATTTGCAACAACGGCATCTTGCAGATGTAAAATTGATTCATGCATTAAATTCTATACCCAATAAATCAGTTAGATAGAAACTCGTTAGTTTTCTAATAAAATCCGCTATGAAAAGTAAAATAATGTTAGGGGCTGGTAATTAATTATATAATTATATTAATGGAATCTATTTATTATAGTCCTTCAGGGTATTGGAGAGGTAAAGCAGCGATCACTTACTAAAGCAGCAAAAGTTTCACATTCTGTTGCTGCAGCGTGGTTAGCACGACAGGCAATATGGAAAATTTATCTACTACCACCAAAAACAATTCAATATGCACATTTTGATGTCAGTGTTCCTAACGAAGTTCATTAAGCAGATATTTTGTTTTTACCACATGATACTATTAAAACACGTGGACGAAAGTCACGCACATATAAATACGCATTGACTGTTGTTGATATTGCAAGTAGATATAAATAAATATAAAGAAGCTGAACCATTATTAACAAAAACATCATTTGAAGTTGCATCTGCGTTTGAGCGAATTTTTTTTAACGTATGGTCTACGATGGCCACAGTTATTACAAGTTGATCCTGGTAAAGAATTTCTTGATGCAGTATTATCTTTGATGAAAAAACATAACGTCAAAATCAGACAAGGGAATACTGAAATTCATCGTCATCAAGCAATTGTTGAACGATTTAATCGAACACTTTCTGAGCGTTTACTTGGATATCAATATGCGAAGGAAATATCTGCTGACTTTAAGTCCGGTGAGAGATCTCGTGAATGAGTTGCAAGGTTACCATGTGTGATATCTGCATTAAATAATGAAATTAATCGTGCAACTTCCATGAAACCTTCTAATGCAATAACAAAAAATATATACCACGTAGCGATGAATACGGACAACAAGGTCAACAACCAGTATTAGGTAATGTGATTGTGAGATATTTATATGAACCAGAGGAGTTGGAGGGTGGCAAAAGACAGCTACTGACCCAATTTTGAGTGTGACCACACATACAATTTCTAGCGTGGTTAGATCTACTGGAAGACAACCCATATACTGACTAGATTCTACTGCACCTCAACGTGGATTTGTGCGTGAACAATTGCAAGTAATTCCTGAGGATACACAATTACCACCGCGTTCACTTATGTAAATTAGCACCAGGGCGTCGAGCGCCCTGACGTCGATTACATTCAAGACAGGTCAACATTACATTTTCACGTGTGTGACCAAGATCACAATTTATTCTGTCCACGGTAAATTGTCTTGGATTATTATTCGAATATTGCCATAACATTATTGTGTTACAACTTGCACAGTGATTATTCTGTAATTGTTTTAGTTTTATAATAAATTCAGTATCAATATCAAAGTCATGTTTATTTTCTTTTTGTCACATTGTTTATAAGACGCTAATTTTTTCTTTATTACATCAGCGTCATTAGTAATCTCCTCAGTTATCACATAATCTATGACAATTCTATGTAGTTGAGTTATTTTTCTGACGCGAGATACGGCAAGATATACTAAATTTGACCACTCGACCCTGTCATCTACAATCCAGATATTTGTATCAGATATAGTTAATCCTTGTGACGAATGAATCGTTATAGCGTTTCCTAAAGTCCACGGTGATTTTTCCATATTCAGTGCGCTCTCAACAGAATTGATATCTATCAAAATAATATCATTCAAAACAAGATTTTGTACTCGGATACTTTCAGTATCTCCACCAGGAATTTCAACATCAACATTCTATCAACGAGTATCTGCTGGGCGATAACATAATGGTACAGGTAGATGTGAAAACGTTTCTTTATGTAGCGTAAATAATTTCCTTTGCAATTCATCACGAACTATCTTTCTACTTGCGACTATCAAATCAGTAGGTCTCCATAAAGTCCAAAAATCATTCATGGTAGTTTCTGGAATTATCTCACGCATTATTTCACATTGTATTTTATCTGGCTGAAGTCTGATTAATCTTTTAAGTTCTTTCAGCGGTACATCAATAGCTCTATGTTCATCATATTTTTCTTCATAATAATCTATATTATTCTTTAGCCATTCATGTGGAGACTGTCCAACAAAAGATGGTGGTTGACCATGATCACCACACATAATCACAGCAGTATTTTTTGTTAATAACCATTCAAGGAATATTTTTAGTGTTTCTAACGACACTGTACATATTTCGTCCCATATAATATACTTATGTATATATTTCTCACCCATTCGCTCAGGAGTCCACGTATCTCCACACCATCTAAAGAAAATATGATATGTGCAAGTTGTTACACCTCGTTCTTTTATCTCTCTGGCAAGTTTATGTGTAGATTACAAAACAATTTTATCTGAATTGTTGTTCATAAATAATTTAATCACACGAGTTGTCTTACCTGACCCTCCACAACCATTAAGATAAACGGTCTTATATCTAGCCACAGGATCATACATATATGGTGCAAATGATTCTAATATTTGATTATTATTTCTGTAATATATTTCCTTAATTTCAACGTCAGAAAATTCAGAATAACTAAGTATATTTTCTTGCTTTATCCTCCATGTTCCCCACTCACCATTACCAAGTAGTGGATTTAATAAATCCTTATATTTTTGTTTATATAAATAAATCCGTAGCGACTCTAACAGAGTGACTAGGAAATCTATTTTTCGTTGACAGTAGATTTATAGAAACATAAGCTAATATTGAAGATCTTAAATGAGTAAACTGCGGTGAATCGCCCTCAATATAGCTAACAATGGTACCTAGTTTGGACCCATCCGATAAATAAGCATTACTTCGGTTTATAAATGTGTTTTTCTCCGTTGTATCATTAATTATAAAATCTAACTCAGTATCGTCCATAATCAATCTTGTACAGTGTCGTTTATGACCGTATGAACTACCCTGAGTAAATTTACCAATTATCTTTCTACCAAGATCTTTTGCACGCTTCTCATCATGTTCATCCTTGCATTTACATATATTATTAGTAATTTTAATAATGTCATCTTTGGCAAGATCAGGAAATTCTTTCCTGGCATGATCAATATTAAATATATCAGGATCTGGTAACCAAACTTGCTTTTGTGCATTATAGGATATAATCGCTTCATTAACCTTTAACGATATTAATATTCCTCCATTCCAAAAATATATTTTTTATTAAAACATTGGGCCAACATTTTTCGGAAAAGGTTTTTCCAAACCCAAACATAGTAATAGGATGGAGAAACTTTTGCGAACTCGAAGTTTTTAAAAATGCAAAACCCGTTAGGGGAAAAATTTGGGAAGGGTCCATTTATTGAAACTTGGGTGTCATGTGTGGGTTGTCCCAATCTGTTAAAATATTTTTGAACATCACCAAAATCCAAAAAAAACCCCCGGGTAACCCTGTAGGGAATCGACTAATTTAAAATCCCTCATACGGGGATTTGTATTCCCCAAAACCCCCGTGCCTAATTTTATGCAATTTTTTGTATATCCCCAATTTAAAAACTGATTTGTAGGTTTCCATGATTTTTTTTTGAGCCAAAAAGGGGTGCCCCCCGGGGTTTACCGGTAGGTAAAAAATTTTTTTAGTAGGGTTAAACTTTTGAAAATTTGTGAAGTTATTTTTGTGCAAGAAATTTTCAATTTTTTCTAAAGAACTTTTCCGGGTTAAAATAAACCTCGGTCCCTTTCAAAATTTTTCATGAATTCGTGTTTTCCCACTCTTAAATAACCAAAAAGTTTAAAAGTCATTTTTATGATTTTATAATAAAATCAAATATTTTGACCATTATAAAATTTGATTTCTTTTCTCGTGGAAATAGTTATGCTTTTGGTTTCCCTTGATGGATTAAAGATCAAAAAATGTTAAAAGGGGTTCCCCTTTCTTAATTTTTTTTTTAAAATCTTCCTGTTAGAAATTTTTTTTGTTATTGGAAAATTTAAAAACTTTCTGTTAAAAAACCCTTAGTAGATGCACCGAAATTTTTAAAAGGCCTTACCCCCTTCCAAAATTTTTGCGTCTTAAAAACGTTAAGGGCCCTTTCCACGCAAAAGCATTTGTTAAAAAGTTCAGGAATGCGTTTTAGCCACGCAATTTTTTTTAAACTAACAGTTTATTTGGTTTGGATCTTCAATATTTGGTTATCCCTTTTAGGAAAAACTTCCCTATACCCACAACGTAACTGGGTTCCCCCGCTCAAAATTCGGTCTACCCAAAACCAGTCAATTTTTCCCAGGTTTTGATTGTTATTAAAAACATTTTTATTTTTAAATTTTTTCCGACTGTATATAAAATTGGAGTTTTCTGTCCCAAAATTTTTCCCTTTTTTTCGTTTTGTATTCAAATTTGATTTTTTTTAAAAATAAGATATTTTGATTATCAAGGGGTTTTTTAATTACTTTGTGTTTGTCGTTTTTTTAATTATTAAAATTTTTTTAACTCTAAAGTTTGGAAACCCAAAAATTTCTTTGCATCATCTTTTTCGAAATTCCATTTTGGCCCTTTACGGATTTTTTTTAGTTATATTACTTTTTTGAAGGAGATTTTTCATGAAACACTTTAAAATTTTATTTTCTAATAGTCTTTTCCAAGATCCAAAACTAATAGAAAATGGGTTTAATTGTAATCTTTCCTGTTTTTAAAAATTAAGGGCAAATATTCCCCAAAATTTTAAAATTTTGTATATTTATATATTTAAAATATTTTATATTATTATATTTTTATATAAAAAATATAATATATTTTTAAATATATATTAAATATATTATTATTCAAACAGAAAAAAATGTGTTTGATTAAAAAATTTGGGCATATTTTTTTATTTTAATAAAAATTTATGCGTAAACAAAAAACTGCGGGGTTTCCCTATTTCAAAGTTTTCGGGCATGGGAAATTTTGGACCCCAAAAACCCGCACAAAGGGTATTGAAGATAGAGTAGCCCCACAATTATATGGAAAAATTTCGGGGGGTTTAAAAAAATATAGGGGGGGCCTTTTAAAAAGATATTATGGATTTAAAAAAAAAACACGGGAAAGGGAAATTTTTCCTATAAAGACAGGAAAATGTTTATCTTTCCCCGGGTTTTTTTTTAAAAAAAAATTTATTTTTTTCCCAAAATAAAATTATATACGAATGGAACAAAAAGGGAAATTTTTAAGACATCCAAAAATTTTACCAAATTTCAAACATCCAGAGATGGTGTTTTTAGCCCTTGAAGACCCAAAAAAAACCTCGGTAATCTTAAAAATAATGGTTATTTTAAAATTTTAGTTTTGGTGGATAATAAAATTGTTTTTTCAAACATTTATATTGAATGTCACTTGGGGTTGTTTTTAAAAATTTGGAAAATTTTTACATCCAAATTTTGATTTGGGAAATTTCCCCAATAAAAAAGTTACAAAACTTTTAATCAATTTTAAAAAAGTCAAAGTTGTTTAAGGGGAGGAAATTCTGGTATTTTTCCCTAAGAAATCCTAAACAGTTATTTTTTTAAACCCAAAATAGTAATGGTGAAAAAAAAAATTAAATTTTTTTAAATTCCCATGTATGAGCTGCCATATATTTTTATATTTTTCGGCCTTTTTGGTTAAAAGTGTTTGGCTGATCATTTGCAAGTTCGATATTCAAAAAAGTTTTGACCCAAAAGGATTTATTTTGGGAAAAGTATAATTGTGTACCCTTACTCAGAAAATTTTTCATTTTTTTTATATAAAATTTGGGTATCAATTTGCCAATGGGCCTGCCCTTTGTTACCCAAATTTTTTTCCCCGACTATTCCGTCTTTTACTTTTAGTGTCCCCTTTTTGCAGAAAGAAAAAGCATAAGTTTTCCCCCAGTTTTCTTATTCGGCTGTGTGTGGTTTTTTTTAAATTTCGTTTTTTTGAGACAGGAATTTTTGAAACTTTTCGATTGAGCCCTGCAAGAGGGTATGAATTGTTTTTTGTGTTTTTATTTCCCTGAAGCCCAAAGATTTTAACATAGAATTTTAAATGGATTTAATAAAAAAAATAATCAGATAGTAATTTTGGGGAAATTTTTTTTGAAAAGTTTTTTTTTGCAAAATTCAAAAAAAGTAAAATAATTTTCTTTAATAGTAGAAGATTGGGTTTTATTTATGAATTTCCTTTGTTTAATTTTTTAAAAATAGAAATATTTTATTAAATTTTGTTTTTTGTTTAAATTTTTTTATATATTTTTTAATATATATATATATATTTTATTTCTATTATATATTTTACACATATATATAACAATTTTATAAAAACTTTTTTAAAATATTATTATATTAAAATTGTTTTATACACCCTATTTTTTACATTTACACATATTTTATTTTTATTTTTATATAGAAAATATTATATTATAATTTATATATATATTTTTATTTTAATTATATATTTATTTTTTTATATAATATTTTCACATTATTTATAAATATTTCACACACAAATAATTATATATTTGGATATTATTTTTGGGGTTTATAATTTTTTATTTATATTTTAAAATTTATTTTATATTAAAATATTTATTTTTGTGTGTTTATTTATATATAAAAGATTTTATTTTTTTAGTTATATTAAATTTTTTTATATAAATTTTTTATATGGGATAATTTATATGTATATATATATAATTTTGGGGATATATTATATTTATTATATGGGGTTTTAAAAAATATAATGATATATTGGTTGATATATATTAAAATTTTTTTTATCCAAATTTCGAAGCATTTCCCGAGTGGGGTTTTTTTAGGGCATTGTAGACTTTAAAAAAACCCCTCGTTAATCTTAATAAATGGTTAATTTAAATTTAAAATTGGGGGGGATAAAATATTGTTGTATACATTTTTTATTCGAATGTCACGTTCGGATTTTTTAAAGATTTGGGTTGAAAAAAACCTTTTGGAAAAAAAATTCCCAAAATAACCAGTTAAAAATTATAATCCCAAATTTCACAAGTCAAAGTTGTAAAGGGAGGAAATAATGGTATTTATCCTAAGTCCCAAGAAAAGTTATTTCTTCCAAAAAAGATTCTGGTGAAAAAAATTTCCCTTAATAGGGAAAAAACTTTTTTATATAAAATTTGGGCTATCAATTTGACAAAAGGGCCGTTAGTTTCAATTATATTTCCTGACTATTCCCTTCTTCACTTTTGGTCATTTATGCAGAATTTAAAAAACTTTAAATTCCTCAGTTGCATTTTCGGTGTCTGGGGCGTTTTTTTAAATTTTGTTTTTGTTTGGGACAAATGAATTTTTGTTCCTTTTTTGATTGAGCGTGTAAGAGGTTGGGAAAAGCTTTGTGTTTTTCATCCCCTGAAAGTAAAGATTTTAAAATAAATTTAAAATGGTTTCTTTAAAAATTTTAATCGTTTGTAATGTGAATTTTTTTTTAATGTTTTTTTTTGGGGGGCCCCAAAAATTCAAACCCCGTATATAATTTTTTCAGAGTCGAGATTATTGATATTTAAATTTCCCTTGTTTTTTATTTTTTTAAAATCAGGGAAAAAAACATTAATTTTTTTTGTTCAATTTATATTTTATATATTTAATATTATATATATATATTAATTTTTATAATATATTTTTATATATAGGTTTAAAAAAAAAAATAATATTAAAAATTTTATTTAACTAAAATTTAATTTAAAAGTCTTTTTCTTTCAGATTTCTGTGATTTTTAAGATTCACTGACTTGTTTTTAAAAAAAATCTGAAATTAATCCCAAAAACAAAAATTTAAAAATTTTTTTTTACGTTAAGAAAAAAAATTTAAAAATAAAAATTTTTTTTTATTAAAAACTGTAAATGCCCGACTTATTTCAGGAAAACTGTTATTTTCTAAATTTATTTTGAAATCTGTGAATTTTTAAGTGTTTTTTGGGCTGTTTAGAAACCAAACTTTGTTGTTGGGGAATTTTTAAAAGCTTGGGGGAGGAAAGGTTTTTAAAAAGTTACTTTTTCAAAAAAAGCCCGATTACTTGTTTTTTCGATCGGACCTGCGTTTTTTTTTTCAATATAATTATTTTTGCGGTGAAGTATCCCAGCTGCACTGCACAATACCCAATTTAATGGGAATTTCACTTCAATTTTATACAATCTAGGTTAAATTTAAACACGTTAAACGGGTTTTCCCGGGTTTTTGGTTTTGGGTTATTTCCCCTTTTTTTGTTGTAATTTTTTTTTTTATATTTTAGTATGATTATTTCACCTAAAATTTTAAAAGCTTGCAAAACTTTTTATTTATTTTAGAAAGATTTTATACACTAATGGGGAAAAATCTTAAAAAAAAAAATTTTTAAAAAAAATTAAAAATTAAAAGTAATAATTAAGGGCTGTAATTTTATTTTTTTAAATATATTTTATTTAATATATAATATATAAATTATATATTTTAACCCCCTTTTATAAAAAAAAAAAATAAAACAAACCAAAAAAAAAAATATAATTACCAAAAACATAATTTTACCAAAAATATATTTACCCAAATAAAAACCTTTAAATTAAAAAACAACAATATAAAAAATTTTATATACTTTTTACAACCCTAAAATACCCCCAAAAAAATATATTTAAAAAAAAATTCCCTATACATTTAAAATACAATATTAAAAAAAATTACAAAATATCTTACAATTTTAACATAAAATAACAAATACCCAACCCTATAATATATATAATTTTATAAATAATTACATATATAAAATATACATTTTTTTCAATAATTTTAAAAAAAACCAACCCCAAAAAAAATTATAACAAAATACAACTAATATTTTTAATTATTTTTTGAATTGGGGATTTTTTCATTTAAAAAAAAATAAATAAATTTATATATATTTATATATATAATATATTTTTATATTTATTTATATATCTATATATATATATATAAAAATATTATTTTATATATATAATTATATATTTAATTTTTATTATATATATATATTTATTTATATATTTATATTTTTATATATATATATTATATATATTATTTTATAAATTTATTTATATTAAAAATATATATATATCTATATATATATATTTTTTTATATTTTTATATATATATTTTTATATATATGTATTTATATTATATATATATATAAATTTATATATATTTATAATTTTCATAGTATATATTGGGAAATTTTATATACATTTTATATATATATTGTTTAAAATTTTATAATAATATAATTTTGTACATATATATAATATTTTTTGTATATATATACATATATATATTGTATATATTTTACATTATTATATTTTGTTTTAAAAATTTTCATATTATATATATGTTAATTTTAAATATATTTATCAATTTTATATATATTTGGGTTTTATCTTTTTATACATATTTATAAATTTGTATATATTTCAATAAAATACCTTTATTTATTGTTATATAACAATTTTATATACCTATATATATATGTATTTATCATATATATAACATTATATATAGTTTAAAACAATATTATACATTTAAAAAATTTATATGTATATTTTAAAAATAATATACATATTTAATTGTTATATTTAAAATATATATAAAAATTTTAATATATTTATTATTATAGTTAAAAATATATATTTTATATATATATATTTTATATAGATATATTATATTTATATATATTTTATATATTTGGGTTTTATATAACTTATTTTTTATTTGGATATATACAAATTTTATATACTTTTTTATATAAATATTTTAAATAAATTTCATTAAAATATACTTATTTCAATATTTAAAAATTTTAAAAGGGTTTACTTTTACATAGCATTTTCTTGGGTTTTTAAATATATAAATTTACAAAGTCCCTGTTCCTTTAAAAAATTTTAAATTTACAAAACAAAACATTTTTAGGGGACAAAAATAATTAAAAAAAAAATATTTAATTTAAAATATAAATTTAAAATTTTATACATATTTTTTACAAATATAATTTTCCAAAAAAACAAAAATATATTATATAAATAAATAAAATTTTATATTTTATTTTTAAATATACATTACATTATTATTTTAAATACATTACATATATATATATTTTTTACATATCATAAAAAAACCCAAATATATAAATTTTTATTAAAATATATATTAACCCTTAAAAATAAAAAACCATACAAACCTATACAAATAAAATTTTAAATACATTTCAAATTAACAAAAAAAAATACAATACATCAATACAAATTAAAAAAACCCAAAACACAAAACCAAAAAACAAATCCCATAAAAAACGGACCCCAAACTAAAAAAAACTAAAAACCCAACCAAAAAAATTTTTTATACAAAATATCCCCTAAACAAAACAAAACAAAATCAAAAAAAACCCCCCTATAAAAACAAACCAAAAAAATATAAAAAATTTAAAAAACACCCAAAAACCCCAAAAAAAAAAAAAATTTTAAAACCCCCAAAACAACAAACCCCCTAAAAAAAAAAAATAAAACACACCCACAAAAATAAAAAAAAAAAAAAACCCCCAAAAAAAATAAAAAAAAAAATAAAAAAAATAAAAATAAAATAATTTAAAAAAAAAATAAAAAAATAAAATAAAATTTTTAATAAACATAAAATTTTAAAACAAACCCTATAAAACATTAAAACCCTAAAAAATAAACAAAAAAACTTTTTACAAAATAAACATAACTTAACAAAACCATAAAACCAAAAATTTTATATACAATAAAACAAAACAAACAAAAAAATTTATTAAAAAAAAAACCCAAAAACCCAACAACCAAAACAAAAACATAATAAAATAACATAACCCCAACAAATACATTAAAAAATAAATTTTACATAAACAATTAAAACCCAACAAAAATCCAAAAACAAACAACAAACCAAAACTTAACAAAAATAAAACCTTTTACCTAAACATATAATTTCAAAATACAAATAAAAATAAATTAAAAAACAAACAAAATTAAAAAATTCCCTTTCCCAAAAACAAAAATACCAAAACATTTTAAAATAACAAAACCAAATTTTAAAAATAAAACAAACTTTTTAAAAAAATCAAAACAAAAAAAATAAAACCTTTTACAAAAAAAATTTTAAAAATATAAATAAAAAAAAAAAAAAAAATTTAAAAATAAATAAAAAATTAATTTAAAAAATATTAAATAAATTTTATATAAAAAAACAAAAAAAAAAACATATAAAATTTTTAAAAAAACAAACAAAAAAAAATAATTAATTATCCAATAAAAACAAAAATACCTAATATAACCAAAATAAAAATGATAAAATAAAATATATTATAATACATATAAAAATTTTACCCCTAACATATTAAAATTTCTTAAAACCCAAATAAAAAAAAAAAAAAAAAAAAAAAAAATAAAAAATTAAAAAAATAAAAAAAAAAAAAAAACCAAAAAACAAAAAACCCCCAAAAACCCAACCCAAAACCAAACAAACAAAAAAACAAAACACCAAAAAACAAACCCCCCAAAAACCCCAAAAAACAATTAAATTAACCCCCAAAACAAACCCCCACCCAAAAAAAAACCCACAAAAAAACCCAAAAACAAAACAAAAAAAATTTAAAACAAAAAAAAAATAACCCAAAACCCCAAAAATAACAAATTATTCAAAAAAATAAACAAAAACAAAATCAATAAATTTTTTTTAAAAAAAAATAAAAAATAAAAATATTTAAAAAAAAAAAACTAAAAACAAAAAAAAAAAAACCCCCAAAAAAACAAAAAAAAACCATTTACCCCTTTCAAAACCCCCCCTAAACACCCCCCTAACGAATCCCAAAAAAAATAAAAAAAAATAGGGGTTTTTAATACCCCCAAAAAATAAACAAAAAAAAAAAAAAAAAAAAATAAAAACAAAAAAAAAAAAACAAAAAAAAAATCAAAATTTTTAAAATCCAAAAAAAATTAATTAAAAAAAAAAAAAACTAAAAAAAAAAAAAAATTAACAAAATATTTTAAAAAAAAAAACACAAACAATAAATATAACCCCCTAAAAAAAAACAATTAAAAACAATAAAAAACCCCCAAAAATAATTTTAAAACCCCAAAAAAAGACAATTTAAACCAAACCCCCTTAACATGGACAAATTCTACCCTAAAACAAAACCCTTTAAAAAAATATAAAACCCATACAAACCCAACCAAGTTTTTCATATAATATACATATACCTACCTTTTTAAAATAAAATTTTACAAATTACATTCATGTAAAAATTAATATAAACCTTTCCCAATTTTAAAATTTTACCTTACCTAAAACATAAAAAACATAACACTTCCCAAAATAATCAACTATACATCTAATAACTAAAACAAAAAAACATAAAAAACCTAAAACATCTTTCATTACATATACAAAACAAAATATAAAATCAAATAATTATATATATTAATAAAATACAATTTTTATACATAAATACAACAACCCTATTTTTATAAAATATAAAAAAATAAAAATTTTTAAAAAATTTTAAAATAAAAAATCTTTTAAAATAAAAATATACATATTTCATAATATATATAAGGGCATACATTTTTTTTTAATAGAATTACAAAAAATATACTTTGGACATACCCCTATACATATTAAAAATAGGGCATTTTTACATATAAATAAACTTAACATATACAATATTTAAAAGACATACATAACATATTTACATAGGACAAAATTTTTCCCTATTATTTAAAATGGGAAAAATATATATATATATATATATATATATATATATATATATATATATATATATATATATATATATATATATATATATATATATATACATATATATATACATATATCTATATATATATATAGATAGATAGATATATCTATATATATATATATATATATATATATATATATATATATATATATATATATATATATATATATATATATATACTAAATTTCAATTTGAATATTTGTCTTAATTATAATAATGGAAGAATTATCAGCAATTGAACCATCTGCTATTAGATTTGATCTTGACAGACTATTAGGATATAAATTTAGTGTTTCGATGAAAGATCTAGCTTCCATAAATGTAGATATAACTAAACGTATCTGTGAGGCCAAAATGGAATTTCGAGAAGATGATGCTATGCACGTTTGGTCAACTTTCAGAGTTGAAAATGTTATTAATGTGATGAACGACAAACGAGCAGAAGTAATTATTAACCACCTTGATAGTCAAAAATATCTTATTTTAATAAAATCTATTGTGAATACAGACGAGAATATTGGGATAATTCGTGACTAGAGAACTCCTATTTATATACAGTCTGGAAATAATAAAATGATATTATTAAGTAACAAATCAAAACCTGGTATATTGACTGGTATTGATAGATTGATAGACCGTATTTTGAGCGAGGGTATCCAGTTACTGTTGTGGTATATGGATTGTTTTTACTGAATTGATAACCTAATATTGAAGATCTCAAACCGATGAAACTGTTACAATTAAAAATAAATTGCGTGGCTGAACGCATTACTGAACATTTTACAAATGCGATGCGTGGTAATGGCTTAACAGATTTAAGACGCAAAAAAATATGTGAATGTGGAGAGACCGTTAAAAATTCAGGTGCATCTACTAAGGATGTTGCTAAGCTAGAAAAGTTATTAAGATTTCCAATAACAGTAAAAACTCTAACAGGAGAGATATTATACAAACCAAAATATATAAGAAATGGAAGCCCTATAACGATTATTGATCATAATGCACATGCATGGACTGATGCAGTAACTATTTCCACGAGACAGAATGATCAAATTTTATAATGGTCATATATTTGATTTTATTATAAATATCAGTAAAAATGATCCTGTATCTATTTGGTTATTTAAGAGTTCGGAACACGATTGTCATGATAAATTTGTACGACCGAATGGTGATATTTATCGTACAGAATCTGTTTATGAAGAAATGAGAAATCTTGCACTAAAATATACTTCTGACGAGATCAAAGTTAGACAACTACTAAATCATTGTTTTACCGTACCAGCGGTAGCGGCCCATTTTGCTCAAGAAAAAAAATCATGGAAACCTACAAGATCAGAAATTATTGTGGATATACAAAAAAGTTGCATAGATTATGGGCACGGTGGATTATGGAATACTAAATACGAGTATGATGATGTTATATTAGTCGATATGGCTGCATGTTACCCTGGGAGTTTTCTTGGATATGGTTAGTTTTCTAAATATTTTAACAGATTCGGACAACCCACACATGACACGACCAGAGTTTCAATAAATGGACCCTTACCAGATTTTTACCTAACAGGATTTGCATATGTAGAATCATTCGAGTTCGCAAAAGATCTCCATCCTATTACTTATGCTTGGTTTGGTAAACAACTTTCAGAAAAATGTTGGGCTCCAATAGTATTATTAAGATATATGCTTGATGTTGGAATATTAATATCGTTAAAGGTTAATGAAGCGATTATATCCTATAATGCACAAAAGCAAGTTTGGTTACCAGAACCTGATATATTTAATATTGATCATGCCAGGAAAGAATTTCCTGATCTTGCCAAAGATGACATTATTAAAATTACTAATAATATATGCAAATGCAGGGATGAACATGATGAGAAGCGTGCAAAAGATCTTGGTAGAAAGATAATTGGTAAATTTACTCAGGGAAGCTCATACGGTCATAAACGACACTGTACAAGATTGATTATGGACGATACTGAGTTAGATTTTATAATTAATGATACAACGGAGAAAAACACATTTATAAACCGAAGTAATGCTTATTTATCGGATGGGTCCAAACTAGGTACCATTGTTAGCTATATTGAGGGTTATTCACCGCAGTTTACTCATTTAAGATCTTCAATATTAGCTTATGTTTCTATAAATCTACTGTCAACGAAAAATAGATTTCCTCGTCACTCTGTTAGAGTCGCTACGGATTTATTTATATAAACAAAAAATATGAGGATTTATTAAATCCA
The DNA here is from genome assembly GCA_016746295.1 of Potamilus streckersoni. Classification (NCBI taxonomy): domain Eukaryota; kingdom Metazoa; phylum Mollusca; class Bivalvia; order Unionida; family Unionidae; genus Potamilus; species Potamilus streckersoni. The sequence goes on from JAEAOA010001824.1 coordinate 56,144, forward strand.
CTACTTGGTAATGGTGAGTGGGGAACATGGAGGATAAAGCAAGAAAATATATTTAGTTATTCTGAATTTTCTGACGTTGAAATTAAGGAAATATATTACAGAAATAATAATCAAATATTAGAATCATTTGCACCATATGTGTATGATCCTGTGGCTAGATATAAGACCGTTTATCTTAATGGTTGTGGAGGGTCAGGTAAGACAACTCGTGTGATTAAATTATTTATGAACAACAATTCAGATAAAATTGTTTTGTAATCTACACATAAACTTGCCAGAGAGATAAAAGAACGAGGTGTAAAAACTTGCACATATCATATTTTCTTTAGATGGTGTGGAGATACGTGGACTCCTGAGCGAATGGGTGAGATATATATACATAAGTATATTATATGGAACGAAATATGTACAGTGTCGTTAGAAACACTAAAAATATTCCTTGAATGGTTATTAACAAAAAATACTGCTGTGATTATGTGTGGTGATCATGGTCAACCACCATCTTTTGTTGGACAGTCTCCACATGAATGGCTAAAGAATAATATAGATTATTATGAAGATCCATCTTCAACATCTTGATATTTTTGTATTGCGTCAAGCAGGTACATGTACGGTCGAGAAATATTTTTATTAACGTCATCAGCAAAATTGCACTCGATAGCTCGTTCTGGATATTGCTTTGAATTTAATCTAGCGTTTGTTCGTCTGACATCAGAGTGATCAAATATTGCATTATTTTGTTGTTGGTTACCTCGTCGGGCTTGCTGTTGAAATACGACAAAGATATTTCTCGGCAGTTGTTCGCTTGATGTTGTTGTGACCCTCCATGTGTAGTCAGTAGTATTTGGAACCGCTGTCTGATATATCTTATTCTGCTTAAAATAAATTCTGTTTGTATGCTTATCAAGCATGCTATTTAGTTCTGACATTTTAGTGATTGATGGTGTTATACGTGGCATCCACAAAGCAAGTTTGTTTATGATAAACTGTACATCAACCCCTCCAGATCTAAACAAGCAATCGTTTTGGTCTGCTCGATCTAAAATAAGAGTATGCTTTACTCCACGGAATACTTTATCATGATCGCGACAAAAGCCGAAAATTGTGCTTAGTGGAAGCATCATTGTAATTTGACGTGATCCTGCTGCAAGTTTTCTTCGCCTAGCAAAACCATCGTTATAGCGTGGATTTCTCACATCAAGTGTGTTAAGAAGTAAATTTAACATCGCAGTACCGTTTGCATCTGCAGCTGGTGGTGTTATATTTAGATTATTAAAAGCTTCTGAAAGAGAAACTCTTGTAGCGTCTGCATTAGCAGCTGCACCTGGTGCATCAATACTTAGCGCGTCTGCATTAGCAATGAGAAAATTTCTCACAATTACAGCATCTGCATCAGCATCAGCTCCATGTACTATAGCGCCTCTCTTTAAAAATTCGGTTGATTCAGCTATACCCCGTCTAGTATCTTTAAACCACATCATGTTAGTTGCAGTTGATCTAGAGTAATCGTCGGAAAAAGAAATAATATTTAAAATTGTACTTGCAACTTGTAGATGACCTGAAATATCTTCTACAGTTTGAATGGCCAGTTGATATCTAGCACATTTGAATAAACACCAGCCGTTATTTATAAGAGCTACTTCTGCTCCAACTGCAATTGCAGCTTGTGGATTGGCTACTGTCATAATCTGACCACGAACTTCTAACATAGCCTTATGTGGCAGTAGAAATACATCTTCGTCTCTGGTGTTAAAGGTTCTAATACCAGCTTTATTTGGTTCGTTAGAATTATCATCAAGATACTCAACAAACTCGAATTCTGTCACATCGTTGTCGATGTCATAAGTTTCTGTTAAGTCGAGATAATTTTTAACAGACATTTTATTTTATTAGATTATATAAAATTTTATTGCGGCACTGTTACTTTAGATATTAATTTTTGTATGATCTGCTCGCCCTTTGGTGATAATAACTTTTTTGTTGTTGTTATCATAGCTTTTTGAGTTTCTTTTGTTGGAGCGATTTCTGAGATAGCTTGTTTTATTTCAGATACAGTCGGTGGATCACCTTTTATGTTATCAGCTATTTTTTGTCCCACCACAGTCCCAGCGGCAGATGCAGCCCCAGTTGCAAAAGCTTTACCAGCGTCAATAGCAATTGGTGCAACTTTACGTGCTATACCCGGAATTATTTTCAAAAACTTTAGTGAATATATTTCCAAAAAGTCCTCCTACTATTTTTCTTCGATAAACTTTTTTTCTTTGTTTCATTATATTTGATGTTGCATAATTTTTACTTTTGCTCGCGTAGATGTAAATTATAAGTTACAACTTCATTTTTAACATGTAACTGTTTTCCTGATTGATCTGTCAACTGCATTATGATACTCGATATTTGATCGTCAACGTTTAAAGGATAATATATAATATGTCGTGGAGTTATTTGCATGAGAGAACCTGGCGGGACTTCTGGTGAGAAACTGTAAATCGTTTGACCTTTGCTACCTTTTGATGCATAAGAACCAGAAGCAATAGAACAATTTACAAATATTGTATTTACTTCTGTTATATTTGCTGGCAGTTCACTGTCATATGTAATAGGCTGATCAAGTGCAGTGTAATTTTTTTCAGTAAATCCTAACAGTTGTGCAATACCTCTTTCTCTTGGTTCAAGACTGATTACTATATTTTTCAAAGTTATCCTAGTTCGCAATGTGTTATAATTTGCTGCCAATTCAAAATTATCAGCCACACCGTCAGCTTGTGTGATGAGCTGTTTGATTGCCTTGTTTACATCAGTAATATTATAAGCTCCTTGCGGAATTTTTATTCTTTTGTTGTAGATATTGGAGATGTTGTAATCATAGTAAAATACATTTCATCGTTAACATCATTTTTCACGTTAGGTATAGCATTCCAGCAAGTACAAGAAATTAATCCAATTTCATATTGTTTTGTAGGATCTAGTTGGATAGGTGGAATATAATTTACTGAAAAATTTGCGCTATCTATCGCAGACTCACTATAGTTTAGTAATATTGTTGTTGGCATTCCTTTAATATTATACCATTTTACAAAATTAAGTCGCGGTGTAAAGTTTCATATTCGTCAGATGTTAAAAATTCACTCGATCTTAGATGATCAAGTATGTCAATGATTTCATTATCAAGTTCAACACTAATATTCCCAGCTTTCTTTGATGATATTAATAACATTAATCTACCTATCATTTCAGTAGTTGATGTAAATACCTTTACACCAGTTCCTGTTCTTACTTCTCTACTTTTCTCTACAATAGTTTTATCAAAGGTAAAAAATTTCCTTTTAAAACTCCACCCTTTACCAAAAGGTTTTAATCTACTATTTTCTGCTGTTTTTTTAAACGTGAGAGCAAAAACACCGTTTCTCATTCTTTCATAAAGTGGAATCATATTATCAATCTCTGTAAGCGTGTTTATTTCATCTTTAGCAGTAACTCCGTCATTAAATATTACATTTTATCTATCGAGTAATGTTTGATATTCTACATCAGTCCACTTGCTTATATCATCAATACCCCTTATATTTTCATTCTGTAAAAAACCATCACATTCAATACCTTTTATCTCATCATTTGCTCTTTTTGTAAAATAAAATCTTTGTTCTCCAACTTCCATAAACTTTACAGTAAGCTCACCAACTCTTTGTTGCTCCTCTTTGATATCTTTTATATCTCCTGATAAATTTTTTATAATATTTGTTATTCCTTGCGTTGTTAACTCTGCTAATCTTCGCTCAAGTTTCAGTGGATTGTTTATCAATCGATCTGTTTCAGCTTGTCTAACCGCAGGATCAGCTATATTTGCTGTAAATGCCTCAATTAGTTTCTTTTTTCTTCATCAGATCTAGTAACAAGTTTTGCAGCAGCTGCTTCCTGTTGTTCTTTAACAATTCCATCCAAGCCTTTTTCCTGCAGTTGTTTAAGTTCTTCTTCTGACAGTGGTTTAGTTTCAGGTTGTTTACCTAATAGTGCTTCAGTAACCGGCTTGAAAATTGTAGCTGTTGCTTCTGTAGCAGTTACTTGCCCACGTCGTGCTTCTTGTACTTTTTGCTTAAGCGATGCCTGAGATTGAGTAAGTTTTTTTAGATCTTCTATGTGTTGTCTGTATCTTGCTCGTTTGTCCATTATTATAATTATAAATTTTATAAAATTGAAACGCTTTAGTGTAAGTAACTGTTAATACAACAGCGAAACATTTTAGTTGGATCATTTGTAAGTCTATCAAACAAGAAAAAGTTAAATTTATCTTTTGTAGCATTACGGTAAAATTCAATAAACTTATCTTTTGTCACGCCACCGCATTGCTCGCTTTCAATATTTCTAACGTCAACATTATTCAGTCCTGGAAATAAAATAAAACAACCCGTATTTCGCCTAATAAATCTATCAACATTATAAAATCCTTGAGCGAGATAAACAGAATTACACTGTTTGTTACGTTACCGTGAGAAATATGATCTTATTTTATTCATCTCCATGTTATTTACAGGAATATCATCAAAAACTACTATCTGATGTTCATCTGCATCAAGTTGATTGACTGGAATAAGATCTTCTGGCTGCCTAATTATAAAAAAAATCTTCACCAGCTTTAAGATCATCACGAAGCTTGTTATTATATTCGCTTAATAACACATACTTATCTTGCTGTGGATTGATTGTGTAAATATAAACTCTGTCGTAGTTAAAATTATCACCAAGAAGCAAATTCATAAGCAAATTTGTTTTCCCCGATCCAGTTCGCCCAACAATAAGATAATGACAATCAGGAAGTTCATAGTTATGTTTATGCTTCACTAGCCTCTCTGTATCAAAGTTTAATATCGACGATTTTGCCATTTTATATAATATTAAACTAGTGTTGATAATTTTATCTAGAACAGTAAATAATGAGCTACTATACAAAATTTGGAACACTATCAGATTTATCCACAAAAGATTACCAAGGTGACTTATCCAAATATGCAACTCTTGATCAGCTCAAAAATGAAATCAATAATTTACTAAATCTTACCAGCGCAGATCCAGATGAAGTCGTCATTTTCCAGGACAAAGAAGGACGATTAAAGACGAGAAACGTAAAACTGTCAGACGTAGTTGTACGAAATCCAAGTGGGAATATTGTTATGACACACAACAAGATTACAGATCTTGGAAACCCAACTGAGGATGGGGATGCTGTCATTAAAAAATACGTCAATGATTGGGACGCTTCAATTAATAATGAAATCACAGCGCTCAAAACTGATTTTACCAGTCACGTGAATACATTTTTAAGTTTTCGCAGAAACATAAACAAAATTAGAGATAAATTTTTGGGAAATCCATCAAATGTTAACATTACACTCGCTAATATTAACACAAAACTCAATGATATTAACACGAAACTCAATGATATTATTAGTGGAATTCCTAATATTGTTGAGAAAACGAATATGATTAAAATGCCTCACAAACAGATTAAAAATATTGTGTATACTGTTGCATCCGGTTATAGTGGATGGACATCACAAAACAAATCTATCAAATATATTGCAGAAGTTACCGGTGTGTATAGATTGTCAGTGTTTAGCAGTGTAAAGTTTAAAATATTTACCACATATTCATGGCGTTATTCAGATGATGACATATTTGGAATATTATATGTAATATTAAACAAAAATTCTGAGGAGGAATTTATACTTGAACCAACTGATGAAAATTTTGTAGGTCCTTATCGGTGGTGTTTGGAATTTGTAGCTGATTTATCATAACTATGTAAACAAATATTATAATGAAAAGAAGTATAGTTGCTTTTAATCACATTTCAAAAGATATTCCAGAACAGGATGTGGACGCACTAATACAATACTATAAATATTATCATACAAAACTTTGGTGTGTGAAAAAATGTTACAAATACTACAACAAGATCATTCGAGTAATATCTTATCTACCCTTGTTAATGACCAGTTTCGGTATAATTTCAAGTGGGGTATTGTTAAATTCCTTTTTGTTAATTATATCTGGTATTGGTGTTTCACTGACAGCGGCGTGTAAAAAAGTAGAACCAAGACTTTTGATAAAGAAGCACGGTTGTTTAACATCAATTAAAACTTACAAGAAACTACTTGATCAGATCCGGTCTTACCTACGAGGAGTTAAAATAAATTTCGATGATTTATTACGTGAATTTCGTATTATTGACAATATGTTAATAGATATTCTACCAATGAGGGTTAGCAAGTATGAAAAAAATATCACAAAAAATTGAGTAACATAAAATCTTATCTAAACTTAAGATATAATATAACTAAAATAATATCATTTTCATTCTAATGCTAGTTTAATTTCCGCCTTGTTAACTGAAACGTTCTAATGCACAGTTTAATTTTCATCCTGTTATCTGATAAATAATTTGTGGTAAAACCTATTTGCCGTCTTTAGAATAATCGTTTTCCACGCATGCGCTGTTCTAACAAATTCATTACTTCTGTTGACAAAGCTTATCGCATTCCAACACCTGTTGTTTTGTCTGGTTACAAAATACCTGTCTACGTAGTAGTAGTATAGGGAAACAAGAGGTTTGGCGGGGTGGGGGAGGAGGTGTGGGAGGCGGGCCAAAACCCTCATTTTCCTATGAGGGGATGGGGGATAATTTAGGACTATAATTTATACTTGTATGGAGGGTAAAAAAAGTGAGCTAAGACCCTCATTTAATTTATACTTGTTTGGAGGGTAAAAAAATAGAGTGGGCTGAAACCCTCATTTCCCTATTTTGGAAAAGGGGTGGGGGATAATTTAGGACTATAATTTATACTTGTTTGGAGGGTAAAAAAATAAAGTGGGCTGAAACCCTCATTTCCCTCTACTACTAAGGAATAAAAGTTTTCAATAGGAAGACGTTTGGTAGAGTGGGAGTGGTTGCAATAGGCAGAGGAAATAACATGCTGATTGGCATTTTCAGTTCCCAGAATTAGACTTCTCCTTGGGAATATTGCGTCATTGACAGCATCAGACCAATCCAAACACCGTTTGAAATTATTTGGAGATGTTTAATGAGGTTGTTTACTTGGCGTTAATATATATCATCACCGAAATTAATGCTAAATTTAACCCCAGAATCAAGCCATGAAAATGCAGTTCCATCGTAATGCATATAATGTATCATTGTCTTATAATTGCATGTCTGAATTTGGTGTCAATTAGTTTTTAAAAATGTTAATACTACCATTAATGTCTATTATACATTGCTGTTAAGTATTGGTCAAACAATTAATAAATGTCTTGAAACATAAGCAAATGCTTAATACAAATGTAAGTACGATGTGAAGTAAAGACCTATAATCTGACACACATAAAATTTAACAATATATCCGTAATGTTAGCATTTGGCTACATTTAATTTAAGATAAAGGATAATTCTACTTACTTTGCATCTATATGACTTTTGTCCGAAGGCAATCTTGCATTGCTCTTCTGGACTGTAGATTTGACCTGGATAAAGTTTGTTGTAATTATCGTACTCATTTTTATCATAATACGTAGCCTCGTCTTTAACACAGGGTCTGAAAAATGGTTTAAACAAAATGTATGTATTTGTCTGTGCGCATATATAAGATAAGATAAGAATTCTTTATTTCAGACTGCATAGTTCATACATCTAAATTAAAATACTGATATAGAGTAAAACATTGTAAACATAAAAGAACATATATACATATATATACATACATACAAATATATATATATATATATATATATATATATATATATATATATATATATATATATATATATATATATATATATATATATATATATATATATACACACATACATATACACTAAAACATATACATATCATATGTACAAGTATTCAGATACATTTACAACAATTATTTGCGCCATGCATTGTTAAAAAATGAAATTTAAGTGACACATTTAAATAGTAATTGGTTCCATCTACTAACAATGTGAGAATTTAAATTAATGTCATATTTCCAAAGTGATTTCAATATACAGTTCTCACTATTAGAAAATCTTGTTATCATTGAATATACATACTTTCTCATTACTTCCTCAAAACTCAATACATTATAATTAACAAACATGTTGGAGGCACTGTTCCATCTAGGAAGACCTAATAGAAAGTGAAGACTATTTTTATAACCAATTACTAGTTTTCTTTGCACATTTTCACTAAAGTTTGTCCACAGTGGAGCACAATACATAGTGCAGCAATAAGATTTGAATAATCTAATTTTGATACTCAATGAAAAAGGCTTAAACTTGCGTTGAAGCATGTTTGTTCGAGTACACAAATATCGATAATGTCTCATCATATCTTCATTATCTGACTGATTGGATTTCAAAATATGGCCCAAATACATATAACTGTCGACATACGTAAGAGCGTTGCCGTTAAGATGTACAGAAGGAGGTGATGATAATTTAAAAGAAGTTGGCTGAAAGACGATGCATACAGATTTTTGTGTATTATAGATGATATCATTCTCTAATGCATATTGTTCACATATCTTCAATAATTGTCCTAAACCTGCGACAGACGGACTTATCAGTGACATATCATCAGCAAAGCTAAAATTGTTAAGAAACAGCCCATTTGGTGGCAGACGTAACCCTACGTTGCAATGGCCCAATATACGATTTAAGTCGTCAATGTAAATATTAAATAACATGGGGGAAAGTATACCTCCCTGCCTCACTCCATTGGTTACATGGAAAGCGCTGGATATTACACTTCTCCATCGCACGTAATACAACTGTTTGCCATATCAGTTGACTAAAGTATGAACAATGTATACAGGAATTTTAATTTCCAGCAACTTTTTAAAGAGTGTCCAATGATTGACTCTATCAAATGCCTTACTAGCGTCTAAAAACATGCAAATACTGGGCTGCCATGTTCCACATAATAGCTAACGGTTTCCTTAAAGACATAAAGACATAAATCTGTAGAATGCTGCTTTTTAAATCCAAACTGATTATCAGAGATTAAGACTTCGCATCTTTGTAGTATGATGCATTCGAATAGTTTTGAGATAATAGTCGTAAGAGCTATAGGTCTGTAGTTATTTTTGTCCGCTAGATTGCCAATTTTGCTTTTTAGTAGCGGTATAATTGTAACTTTTGTGAAATCATCTGGTACAAAGTTGTGCACAAACATACAATTAAATAAAACCATTAATAGCCCATAAATTCTAGTATCTGAATATTTAAAATGTTCCACATATAAAAAATCTAATCCTGGACATTTACCACCTTTATGTCTTCTTATTGCATTTTGTATCTCAGATAATGTGATTACCTCAATATGAGCAGAATGGGTATTCAATGCTGAAATAACACGCTTCTTATACGATTCGTTTTTGACACTATTGAGTAAGTCTTCAAAATGATTTTTCCACATGTTGCATATATTATTTTGACCATGGTACCCATCAATGCAGATTGGTAGTTTATTGGAAGTTGTCGTAATACTTTATTTAACTTAATTCCAGAATTCACGTTGGTCGACATTTTCAAATTTTTGTGCTAGTGAGTCTGCTCTATGTTTTACTTCGTCATTCTTGCATGACCTAAGGGCATACTTAAATTGTGCTCTAGTTTGGCGCATTCGGTTACTTAATTGTCCATGACGAGGTTTACCGTTATCACGCCACATTAAGTAAGCATTTCGTGCAGAGTCGTGTAGTTCTTTGACACAGTCATTCCAGCCTGGTATAACTCGGTGGCCACGTTTGGATTTTCTAGTCAATTTATTACTGGATTTCAATAGAGCTTTTACTACATCAGCGTATAGTTCATTTATCAGTTGCATATGTACCTGATTAGTCCAACCATGGTCATTACAGATGGCAGCACAACGTGGGATCTCAATCTTGTTTAAAAAAAGTGCAGGATGTCTGAGTGTGTAATTCAGCTTTTCGTCAGAAGTAAGGTCTGACCAATTAATGTTGTATTTCAAGTTTGAGAGTTCATTGTGACAAGAATCCAATCTAGGAAGTAAATCAGTCTTGATAGTCATTAATATGGGGCGATGGTCGGACCCTACTAGGGTGTGTATTATTCTCATATCACTTATAGCAGAATGAGCAGATTGTGTAGAGACGCAATGATCCAACCAAGACACTGTATTGTGTGAATCACTGATGTAAGTAAAACCTTTTGTGTTGTCAAGTATTAGTTTTAAGTCCGATATGATATAACCATATTCATCACAGAATAGGAGAAGTTCATCTCCAATGGGAGTGGATTTGAGCGTATTAGCATTCCAATCTCCAACTACATAAGCATTTATTGTGTTAGCATTTTCTACAATAGAATTAATTTTGCCCAAATAATCTACAAATTCCCCAAAATTTTCCGCTAGATCACATGGTAAATAGATATTGACAAAAAGCAGGGACGAGTACTTGTATTGATAGTAATACCTATTAATCTTGGATCATCGAAGTGTTGTACTTGTATAATACTTGCAAGAGTTCTACGGTATAGTACCCCGACACCTCCATAAGGTCTGCCTGTATGAATATCTTTAGAAGATTCTATCGGCGATACCCCTGCTCCATAGAAATCGTCATGTACAGAGGAGAGGCAGTCTAACTTACTGTCGAGAAGCCACAATTCTTGTAAGAAGCAAATATCGGAAATATCACATATATTTCTTACATTTTGTATATTTCTTGTTAAAGAACGACAGTTGTAAAAAGAAATGCATAAAGTGTCCATTATGTATGTTTGAGTCAAAATTGTGGATATCAACTCTGACTTTGATAGCAGTCTCTAACTAATGCATTTCTTGGCCACGCATCTACGTTTATCATCGCATTGTGCGTTGGGTTATCACATGTGATTTTGAAGCTGGCATATGTATTAAATTTCGTTTGAAGTTTCTCCACCTGGGTTGGTTTAACTCCAGAGTAAAGCTCAATATGTGAGGAAATGTCAGATTCCTTTGTTTCGGGAGCAAGTCTTGTCACGAATATGCATCTCTGTCGCATTGGATACACTGTGCGCAATTTTGAGGACGCTGCCTTTCCTATGATAACACTTCCCCGCCTTCTTGGAAACTGGTGTGTGTATTGGACGATTGTAAACTTTTTTGGCCGTCGTTGATGCAGATTGGTGCGTGATGTTTTGCGTGGAAAAGCTGCCATTCAAAGGTCATTGTTCCGCATAGAACTTGCTACTCTAGCAAAAGTTTTACCGTTTTCATATAATCGTCATGGGCGCTCGTGTCTTCTGACAATGCTACCATTTTTAATGCCGTTGTGCTTTGGTTTAATTCTCCGTCATCTGATTTATTATTATCATGTATTTCTGTTGTTTTATCCCAGGATGCAGAGCAGGTCTTTGTTGCACTAACCCGAGTCTAGTTGCTGTTTGGGCCCGTGTATTGCATATCTTTGTGTGTGCTACTATCAACGGTTCTTTCTGTTGAACTACTGGATTCAGGGATATTCCTCGTTGGCTTACATGGTTGACTAATCAGCTCATGATTTGTTGTACTGTAACCTCGTATTGCAGAGGAATTCTCGGTGAGTACAATGTCAGAATGAACTGTGTTCGAGTTAACATGTGGTGGCAATGTACATAAACTCTGCATTGCACATCACATCTCCGCTTGGGCAGATTTAAGTATGTCCACTGATAGTCTCAAATTTTCTATGTCCTTCAATAAAATTGACATGTCCACATAATTGTAAGATACAGGTGGTAACTTTGATAGATCCATTGCACAAAAACTTGCTATGCCATTTGGGTCTGTGGATAGGAACAGATTCAAAATATCTTTCATATTATTTGTAGACTTATCCGTACCCGTCCTCTTTATCATTCTCTCTTCTGTTTGTACCACTGAAAAAAGGGTCTGTTTTGCCGCCTCAATGTCACTATCACAATATGTGTCAACACATAGTTTCACTATATAATCATATGGCAATGTGTTCGTTTTGTTTTGTACAAAACAAAGCAGTTCACTCACCATTATTGACGGGCTATCAACGAACCGCTGTCGTTGGTACTCTGCCGCCATACTTATAGGACTTTTCATCTCCCTAGGAAATCTTTTCAGTTTACAAGTCTTGCAGAGGACTAAATCCCCCTGACATAAATGACCAATAGAGATTCCACAATCTTCACACTGCATGTCTGAGGTTAAAATGACAGTGGGTAGGTCAAGGAAGCAACTAAAACTATCTAAAACATTAGCATAGATATTCGACAAGAGTATCATAGCGATATATATATATATATATATATATATATATATATATATATATATATATATATATATATATATATCTATATATGTATATATATATATATATATATATATATATATGTATATATATATATATATATATATATATATATATATATATATATATATATATATGTATATATATATATATATATATATATATATATATATATATATATATATATATATATATATATATATATATTTATATATTCAAATGTGTTTTGGCAGAAAATATTGATCTTGTGTTGATATTCCCCTTTCAGAAATGATCAACCGAAGAATCTTGTTTACACATCTGGTCTCTCCTTCTCCTTTTATATTTGGTAAATATAAAGAGTAATGTTATTTGCAGCCATCTTTTCTGCAGAACGTTTTATCTGAACAAGTCCAGTCTGCATAATTTCCGTTGCATGTATTGGACGATTTTCAAAGCATAGCTGCAGAAGGGAACACATATTACCGTTATACAACATATCAAAGAACTCAATGGGAACAGCATGGAAAGATACCCGGTATCTGTAGATATTTGGATGTTGACAAAATCAGTTTGAGCAGCAGGGAGGGTGAATCCTACAAATTTTTGCGACAAAATCGATTAAAGCCTCAGAATGCCAAATGGAACCTTCCTACGAAATCTCATATTTTAACCAAAAAAAATAAAGGCCCAATTTTACAAATGGAGCCTTAGCGATTTTGTCGCAAATACATTGTCATAACCACCCTCAAATTGCTGCCATCTACGTCGCAAATATGTTGTCATCTCACCCTCCCTGCTGTTGATTAATACAAATTATTTAACCGATATTTGTTAGCTTTTCACAAACAGACTAATCGATAATACTTCACCACGTAGATCAATCAATTTATTTGACTGATCGGTGAGTGTAAAATTAATTCTAGTTAGTAAATCATTTTGACATTGCATATAGACTGGATTAGTCGGATTTTCAACAATTAAAAATCCGGGGGGTGCTGTTGGTGCAAATGAATAAAGAATGTAACCTTGTCGGGCTTGATTTGATTGTTCCATATTAATTTGATAACTTCCTTCGATTACATCACACGTTAAATTAAGTGCGATCACTGATGAAATATTCACATTGTTCGGTGCGATATGTCTACCGTCGCCGTTTTGAGAATTATTGTGAGTTAATATAGTTAGTTTGGGTTGTTTTTTTTCCCATTCGTCATGGATTATTCTGAATCCCTCGTCGATGGCCGCTCTGAGATTTTTCTTCAATTCTGGTATGTTATATCCTGGTAGTTTAAACGTTGGAATATCTTCAACGGGAATTTTATATTTCTCTGCAACAAATTTACTTAATTCAGGATCATCTGCTATTTCTTGAATGTTTCGAGAATATTTTTCAGCGTAATCGATAATTTTATTACATGTAGCTACCACGCTGATGAATTCGTCTTTAGTGAGAGAACCGGATCTTAGAGATACTAGCAGTAATGAAAGATCATTATTTATCGCTGTGAATTTATCAGTAATACGACGTTCATCTAACTCCTCATTAAAGTTTTCATTCAACTCTTTTTTCAATTTCTTCTTCACCTTTTGATCCCTCTCTTCCTTTAATCTCCTCATCCTCTCCTTTATGATCTTAGAAAAAATACTAGCCGCGACTCCCGCGATCGCCTTGCTAAAGAGATCAGAAGATGTATTCCTGCGATTTCTATTACTTTCTACTGGATTTTCAGGTCCTATTTCATCAGTGACGTAATCAGATTTTACAGGCTCGGGCGTGGAATTATCAGCACTTCTAGGTGGATCTTCGGGCCATCCTAATACTGTTCTTATTGAACTGTTATAAATATCTACAACATACCCAGGAGAGCCTATTTCCCAAATTTAATGAAACAG
>JAEAOA010001825.1:0-175000 GCA_016746295.1 Potamilus streckersoni
AAAACAAAATGTTTCAAATTTTTATGTAAAAGTATTTTTTTATTATTCAACTTTGTCTTTCTTTTGTATAATGTGCATTTATCTCTGGTTCATAAATCTGAACATTTCAATTTGAAGAAAGCTGAATTATCTATAAAATTATCATTTTGAACATTTCCAAGTATGTCTCACAACAGAGATCTTTTATTGACTAACCCCAATCACTTCTTTTAGTGGTATTATTTTGATCTATTTTTATTGACTGTTGATTCACAAATACTATCCATAAATGTTGGTTTGAATAATAGTATTACTAATAACAATGATAATAATATAAAGGGAGTCATAACAACCACCACACTAACCATATCAAGGGTGATAACGACCACCATGCCATAATAATGGTCAGTTGACATCATTCTCATTTATAATCCAATAGACATCATAAGAAATGAAAATCTCAATTCAAAATGACTCAAGATATTATAGGAGCACATTTAAATTTTCCGTCAAGATAAAAATTAAAAAGAATTCTTCTGGTGAAAAACCCATGCTGATCTGTCTTTCATTTTGGATCAGTAACATGATTTTCAAGAAAGATTCTGGTCTTGAAAAGAGACACGTGTACATTGTATCAATATAATTCATGATACACAATATCACATACAGTTGACACACATATCATATTGGATGGTCTTTTCATCTTTAGAAGATCTGCCAGTAGTGGGTCATGAAATTTTATGAGTTGACATTCTGGCTGTGTTTGGAATAAGAAAAATATCATCTTTTCATATGCATTTCTATTTATCCTTGACAAGAGAGATACCAAAAGACGGCCAATATTTAGGCAAGCTTTAAGGTATTTTCAACAGTCTGCCAGTTTGTAGGCAACCTTTAATGTATTTCCAACAGACTGCCAGTTTTTAGGCAACCTTTAAGACCATTTTAGTCATTAAACTTGGCAGCCAACTGGCTGATAGAAAAAGTTTTGGAACAATGAACAGGCTCCAAGGGGCATTGTTTACAGAAATAAATGACTGGATTCCAGGTGGCAGAATTATACACTGTCTATAGAATATATGATAAAACTTTACAGCACTAAATATATGGAGTTCCATGCAGCAGAATGATTATTGTTTACAATGTTATGCAAAAGATTAAATTGGAATACAAAAAGTATATGGGTAGCCAAATACCTATGGCAAAGGGAGATAATCTGTTGGAATATTTTCCCCTCTCATAGCCATCTATTTATAGGTGGCAAAGGGAGATAATTTAAGGTAATTTCTTCTATTTTGTTTATATTATATTTGTAGATAAGGTGATAGAGGGGGAAAGAATGTTATAACCAATACCATACTCTATTTTGTCATGCTGGGAAAGGGGATGATGGGTCTAACAGCAAGGCAGCTGTTATTACCATTTTATAAAGTCTTTGGTATGACTTGGCCGGTGTTCGAACCTGCAACCTCTGCCTCCAAGGGATGCTCTAACCACTAGGCCACCAGAGTAGGAGTAGCATGGACTGGCAGTGAAAATTGTTTATTTATAACCCCATTCCAGTTGTCTGGTCCCTTGATCATGTAGGAACAGTGTTCAAATCTGAACTCCATTTTGATTGGACATAGAGGCTTGATACAACATACAATGAAATTCACTGATCCATAGCATATAATTTATTGATCTGCCAAGGTGTACATACGTTTAACATAGAAACCTTGGCTGGCAAAGATGGTGTTAATTGGAATTATAAAGAAAGGAAAGAGAGAAGATACAGATTTGTTTGGTTTCAGGTTCTGCATACAACAACACTGAAGGTTATGCACTCAGATACACCATCATCTCATCAAAACTAATGAAGAACTGCTGTTAAAATCTTTTGATGTGTCTAAAGAAAAACAGACGTATCAGACCTGCAGAGAGAGAGAGAGAGAGAGAGAGAGAGAGAGAGAGAGAGAGAGAGAGAGAGAGAGAGAGAGAGAGAGAGAGAGAGAGAGAGAGAGAGAGAGAGAGAGAGAGAGAGAGAGAGAGAGAGAGAGAGAGAGAGAGAGAGAGAGAGAGAGAGAGAGAGAGAGAGAGAGAGAGAGAGAGAGAGAGAGAGAGAGAGAGAGAGAAGAGAGAGAGAGAGAGAGAGAAGAGAGAGAGAGAGAGAGAGAGAGAGAGAGAGAGAGAGAGAGAGAGAGAGAGAGAAGAGAGAGAGAGAGGAGAGAGAGAGGAGAGAGAGAGAGAGAGAGAGAGAGAGAGAGAGAGAGAGAGAGAGAGAGAGAGAGAGAGAGAGAGAGAGAGAGAGAGAGAGAGAGAGAGAGAGAGAGAGATGGACAGTTCATTGAGGTTCATTGGAGTGTTCATGCCTAGCTATGATATCTAAAGGACAGTGTTTATACTTAGCTATGAAATCTAAAAGACAGATTTTATGTCTACCATTAGCAATGAGGTCAGTGTGATGGTTTTCAAGCCTAACTATGAGGTCTACAGGACAGTTTTCAAGCCTAACTATGAGGTCTACAGGACAGTTTTCATGCCTAGCAATAAGGTCTAATGATCAGTTTTCATGCCTAGCTATGAGGTATAAAGGACAGTTTTCATGCCTAGCTAAGAGGTCTAATGGACAGTTTTCATGCCTAGCTATGAGGTTTAAAGGACAGTTTTCATGCCTAGCTATGAGGTTTAAAGGACAGATTTCATACCTAGCTAAGAAGTCTAAAGAACAGTTTTCACATCCATCTACAAGTTATAAAAGACAAATTTAGAAAAAAGCTGTGACATCTAAAGGAAAGGTAATATCCAGCTACGAGGTTTAAAAAAAAAATAATGTCTAGTTAAGAGGTCTACAAGACAGTAGTTTTTATATCCACCTGTGAGGTTTATAGGACACTTTTCATGTTGCTATGAAGTTTCTATGCCCATTGGAGGTTTATAAAACTTTTGATTTTTTACCAAGAATAATATCAGAATTATTTAAGAAACAATTCCTTTTTCAAACTATATAATCAAATATAAAATTATCTTGTTGAGTTTCTCAGTGATCGACAGCAAAAGGATAATGACCAGATTTACTCCTACTCAACATCACCCTACCCCACCCAACTCCCATATAGGGACAAATATGACATAGTTCACCATAAATAAATGTCCTTTGCAAATAATCCATGAGTGCAAATAAAATGGAATGTCAAAGAATAAGAATTTCAAAGAACAAAAAACTAAGTAAATTTCAAGGTTAAATAAATTTATAAAAATGATCATTATGTTTGCAATATGTATATACATTAATTTACAATATACATACTTCATGTACAAAACATATTTGCAGTAATTACATCAATGTCATGGTTATACATTTAGATGACTTCACAAGATGTTAATTTCAAAAGTATTGTAATGGATGTATTAATACAAACAAGTTTTAAACTCATTACTATAACATAAGATCAAAATAACAAAACAATAAATTAAAAACAATTTAAGGATTTTTTACATTATCTATTGAGTAAATCATTTATTTGACTAGCAAATACACAATAAAACAGTCCAATAACTTGATTACCTGACCAGCAAACACACATTAAAACAGTCCAATAACTTGATTACCTGACCAGCAAACACACATTAAAACAGTCCAATAACCTGATTACCTGACCAGCAAACACATATTAAAACAGTCCAGTAACCTGATTACCTGACCAGCAAACACATATTAAAACAGTCCAGTAACCTGATTACCTGACCAGCAAACACACATTAAAACAGTCCAATAACCTGACTACCTGACCAGCAAACACACATTAAAACAGTCCAATAACCTGATTACCTGACCAGCAAACACACATTAAAACAGTCCAATAACCTGATTACCTGACCAGCAAACACACATTAAAACAGTCCAATAACTTGATTACCTGACCAGCAAACACACATTAAAACAGTCCAATAACTTGATAACCTGACCAGCAAACACATTAAAACAGTCCAATAACCTGATAACCTGGCCAGCAAATGCACAATAAAACAGTCCAATAACCTGATTACCTGTCCAGCAAACACACATTAAAACAGATCAATAACTTGATTACCTGACCAGCAAACACATATTAAAACAGTCCAATAACCTGATGACCTGACCAGTAAACACACATTAAAACAGTTTAATAACCTGATTACCTAACCAGCAAACACACATTAAAACAGTCCAATAACCTAATTACCTGAACAGCAAACACAATTTAAAACAGTCCAATAACCTGATTACCTGAAAAGCAAACACAATTTAAAACAGTCCAATAACCTGATTACCTGACCAGCAAACACACATTAAAACAGTCCTCTAATCTGATTACCTGACCTGCAAAGGTGTATTAAAACAGGCCAATAATCTGATTACCTGACCTGCAAACACATTAAAACAGTCCAATAACTTGATTACCTGACCAGCAAAGGTGTATTAAAACAGTCCTCTAATCTGATTACCTGACCTGCAAAGGTGTATTAAAACAGTCCAATAACTTGATTACCTGACCTGCAAATGAGTATTAAAACAGTCCAATAATATGATTACTTGACCAGCAAAAATACATTAAATCTGACAAATAATATGATTACCTGACTGGCAAACATGTATTAATGTTTTAATACATCTGTGCTGATTAAATACAAGTTTGCCATCAGGTACTCAAAGTCATTATAACCTGATTACCAGTCCAATAACCTGATTATTTAATCAGCACACAGGTATTAAAACAGTCCAATCTGATTACCTGACCAGCAAAAATGCATTGAAACAGTCCAATAATCTGATTACCTGACAAGCCAGCATGTATTGAAACAGTCCAATAATCTGAATACCTGACTAGCCAAGCCAACATGTATTGAAACAGTCCAATAATCTGAATACCTGACTAGCCAAGCCAACATGTATTGAAACAGTCCAATAATATGATTACCAGACCAATAATATGAATACCAGACCAATAATATGATTACCAGACCAATAATAAGATTACCAGACCAATAATATGATTACCAGACCAATAATATGATTACCTGACCTGCAAAAATGCATGAAATACTTGTTTGTAATTAGAAGGAATGGGACAAAAAGCAAACCTATTTGTCAATAAAAAATTTTTAAAAAAAACTCATGCATGGGTCAAAATCTGGAGGGCATAGGAATAAAACTTGTTTATCGGATTAAATTAGTAATTCTTATAAAACAAAAGCAAAAACAAATTGTCATCTCTTAAAGTTTTGAAACTTTTAAGTACTTCAATGATCATTTACAACATAATAAAGCAGCACCATAGCAAAACAATGAAATAAAAAATGATACTAAAACACATCACAAATAATAAATAATAATAATAAAACAGATCATAAAAGCAAGAAAATGTATAATTTTGTTATTAATATGTACAGTCAATATCCATGCACAAGTTGAAAGTATCCAAAATTTACCTCACTGTTTTCAAATTCATATGTATAACAGAATCATTTCAATTTCACAAGAAAGGCACAGTGTTGGTAAAATCATTGTTGAGTCTGCACTTTTTAGCTAAGCGTGCCTTTTCTCTCTGCTGTCCGATGGCCTCCACTATTGGCACATACTGAGGAAACTTCTTAATGAAATAATTTGGTATTTGCTTTCGGGTTTTGTTTGTACGACTTCTCTTGTTTGCAAACCATGATTTCACTTGAGCTGGAGTAATTCCACATTGCAAAGCAAGTTCTTTTTTCTCCTCTTCTAATGGGTATGGGTTATCACAATGGCTGTCAAACCAATTATTAAGAATCCTGCGTGATTCCTCAGTAAGACTGCTAGAATTTTGTTCAGAGCTTGAAGAATCATCTTTCTCCACCTCTGAATGTTTTCTTTTCTTCCCTCTGCCATCATATTTAAATTTGATTGGATGTTTGTTTCCGGTGATAGAGAGAGTGTTGAAACAACGGATACGTTTGTTAGCCATCCATTTCTTAACCTGCTTTCCTGTTACACCTGTCAACTCTGATAATTCTTTGACCTCTTCATCTGTTGGATAGGGATACTGCAGATGACGTTCATACCATGTCGACAAAATGTTGGCAGCATCATTACTTAAAACCTTGTGGGTTTTCAAACATGGAAGATGAGTTGGAGAAGGAAGAATCATATTCTCTTTGGTACGATCCTTGCTGTTATCAGTCTCCGTTGGTTTATCCAAATTAGAATTCTGTTGTGAACTGGATGATGTCTGAAACTCTGGATATACATGAGCTGATTGATCTTGTGACTGTGAACTGGACTGGACAGGTTTAAATTTTCCCGTACTTCCAATTGCAATTTTTAAAAGAAAATCACTCTGGTCATTCAAGGGAGATAATTCAACAGAAGGGTCATTTCTCAGTCCTGGTGTGCAGATGTCTGTGTTTTTTGACAAGAGACCAAAATCACAGCATTTGAAGGAAGATTGAGAAGATCGACATTGACTTGGTGTTGTTAGATTGTCATTACTTACTGAACAAGATTTACCAGGCAATGGTTTCCCCGGAGACAGATTCACTGTTTTATTATCTGGCTGAATGCAACCTGTTTTATCTGAACATTTTTCATCTTCATACAAAATATCTGCCATGGTGTTTTGTTTCATACTACACAACTTGTAGACTCCGTTCACTTTTGCACAGTTTTTGTTTAAGTTCATTTGCTTATCATTATCTGAGTTTGCTTCTATGTCAACATCCTCCTCATTAGATTTAAATCCTGAGTCAAATGAATCTCTCTCACCACTGTCATCCAAACCTCCAAAAGTAAGCTGTCGCACTACTCTTTGTTTTTTCACTACATTCCTTTTGGGTGGCCTCCCTTGGCTACTTTTCTTTTCCATTACATTAACTCTCATAATAGACTTTTGAATATCCTCTGCTTTAGCAATGAGTCTGTCAAGATCTGCTTCTGCTTTCTGAACAAGAATAATTCTTTCCTTATCGTAGTAAGAATTCACAGCTGTCTTCAACACAGTGTTTCCCATATTTGCCAAAAGATCCTGGTATCTTCCCATCTCGATCTCTCCAACCTTAATGCTATATTCATTTTCCACTTTCAACCCATCGGCACTGACATGTGGATCAATTCGAACCTTCAATAATTTATCCTGAAGTTGCATGTGTCTAAAAAAAACATTCTGGCTTCCAATGATGGTACTAGCAGAAGCATCAATTGATGGCAAATGCATCAAATTCCAGCCTGTTGTGATCAAATTTGCAGGAACTTGTACCCCATTACATTCTTCGGCTAACAACATTTGCAAATCATGAAACATAGGGTTCCTTTGAAGGTTACTCAGATATCCAGGGCTATATGGAGGGGGGCTATATGGAGGGGAGACAGGTGTTACAGGTGAATACATGCCATAGTAGCCTTGATGGGTATTAGGTGGAGAGGTAAACGAGGCAAGATCCATGCCTTGATGAAGTATGTTTGGAGCACAACTTGGGAGGCTGTTCCTCACTAAAGATGAACTTGATAACTGTCCCATAAAAGGATTGGCACTGGGAAGAGCTTGCTGCTTTTGGGTATGTGCTGGTAAGACACTGGGTGTTATGGATGAAAACATACTGTAATTACAATATGAATTCATCATGGAGACATCCTTTGAAGCAACACTTGGTGGGCAAGTCTGGGTTTGCTGCCCTTGGCTGCACACAGGATTAGCACAGACAAGGCTTTGAAAATGTCCCTGATAAGGCGGTACTGATGTGTTATCCATATTTGTCCCTCTACTTTGTCCACCAATAGAATAGCTTGGAAGAAAGGTCTTCTTTTGAGGTAACTTTATACAAATTTTGTATTTATCTTCTTCATTTAAATTATTGTTAAAATAACTTTAAAGCATTATCAACAAAGTCACAAGAACTCAGTCTCAATTCTCAGGTCATTAGAAATAAATCTGCTCCAAGTTCAGTTGCAATTAGAATGGTTAAGCACAAAATAAATTCCAATAATAAGACTCCCAAAATGCACTGGCAGCCAATTCCATATACTGACAATGTCTACAAGACACAAGATGCTTATGTTGAAGACAAGCACTGCTATATATATGTCTGTCTTGGATGGCACTGAGAACTCTCACTTTTAAAGATATGCTTGACATAGGAATCACTTTAAATAAATTTAAATCAGAGATAATGAATGAGTCCAAACAATGAAAACAATTAGAGAAATCAAAAAGTAACTCCACAATCTCATTGAGTAATGTCATGTTTAAAGACAAATTATTTGTGGTGAACAAGATAAACATTTGGACTGTTTTTTTATTTTGCTCAAAAATATAATTGTATAAGTTGTAAACAAGCTCAATGAGTAATTAGCATCAGATTTATTAAGCTGTCTTTCAAACAAAATTTTCCACTTAAGCAAGATCAATTGTAGAGAACAACTCAAAGTTGTCATTTGTGGCATCTTTTCCACATTTATGCTTCATTGATTTTCTCCGGCAGGTAGCTAAGATGTTAATTACAATAACAACAGGGGATTAATGAAGTGGGTCAGGGTAAATAGTGGCTTGGGGTCAGCCATTAGTGGAATAATCTCCTTATATTGGACCACTCAAACAGCTCCTACTCAATACCTGATTTGAAAAGAATTACCTAAATTGTCTTTGAAAAACAGGTGGACAATAAAATGTGGTTTGGAGTATACAGTTACTGTGAAAGGTAACTGTATCTTAAATTTAAATTTAAATCTTGGATTTTATCTTGATGTGCCTCTCAAATTTAAAATATTTATTATGATGTGGATATTTATTATTAAATATATTAAAATATTTATTATGGATTTTAATGTAGAATGCTTGTACACCTGGACTTAATTTTGTAATATTTAAAAACTTATTTAAACTATATTTCCCAATATGTAATGGTATTAAAATCAAGATAAGTGATTTAAATCACCATGAATTACCTCCACATAAAATATTCAAAATGCATATTTCCTAAATTTTTAGTTTTGTAGAGTGATGTCTTTCATCAAAATATCACATACATTATTAACTTTCAGTATTTTGTTGAACAATACAACATCTACTTCATAAAATATTGGACATGTTTTTATTTCAAAACAACAACAATAATAATAATGTTGTTGTTGTTGTTGTTGTTGTTGTTGTTGTTGTTGTTGTTGTTGTTGTTGTTGTTGTTGTTGTTGGGCTTAAAGCCATTTTCAACACATGATACATGGCAGCCAGTATAAATGGTGGAGGAAGAAACCATGAAATCATTGGAAAGAACCACGAGAAGCTACTGGCAATCTTTGTCACATACCCACATTCCCAGAATCTTAGACTTGAACCCATGCAGAGGTGAGATAACAGTTATTCATAACATACAGTGCTTTAGACCACTCAGGGTTTCAATAATAATAATAATAATAATAATAATAATAATAATAATAATAATAATAATAATAATAATAATAATAATAATAATAATAATATTTATTCTTGTAAAAGACAACACTGAATTAAATTACATATGTGAATGATGGCTTCAAACCAGAGCTGTCATACCAATGGCTTATAAAAGTGATACTAGCAGCTGCCTAGCTTGATGCTCAACATTCAGAGGTTAGTACTAGATCTAGTCGGCCAGGTGTCAGGATAATGTGACTGGGTGGGACATGATGCTACATGTCTGCAGCATGATGCTATAAATTACTTTAAACTGCCACATTGTAACAATATAAAGGAAATATTGTTTTAGCTATTTTAAAAATTAAAACACACACACACATGAAAAATATGGTACAACCATAAAATAGGGCTAACATAATAAATCATTTTGGAATAGCTTTGGAAAGTAAATTTGATTTATTGAGTTTATTAACCCCTAAAGTAATAAAAATGCAACTGAGTGAATAAATAGTTCATTGTGAAGCATTATCCATGATATCTATATGGAACTGAGTGAGTAGTTTATTGTGAAGCATTATCTATGATATCTATATGGAACAGAGCATTACTTTTCACTTTTTTAATAGTGTTTCAACATGCAGTAACCATGGCAACAGACACATGAACACAAAACTGATGTCAGAAATAAATGTTAATGACCTCAATCATTCAGTATACAACCTAAAAGGTCATTTGGAGATGGGTCAGTATATGACATATAAGGACATTTGGACATGGGGCAGTATATGATGTATAAGGACATTTGGTGGTCAGTATATGAGGTATAGGAACATTTGGAGATAGGGCAGTATAGGATATATATATATATATATATATATATATATATATATATATATATATATATATATATATATATATATATATATATATATATATATATATATATATATATATATATATATATAGGTTAAATGGTACTGTGACACAGGAATGATTTTGAAAAAATTAAATCCAAGAAAACATCAGAGAAAACGGGAGCTCCATAATCTCCTGGAGTGATGTCATTAATAAGTGTACAGATGGCATTAATAAGTGTACAGATGGCATTAATAAGTGTACAGATGTCATTTATAAGTGTACCCATTGTTTTATGTTTTCCTTTCTGAACAATAATTTCCCCTTGGGCAAAATAAATTACACAGACCAGCTCAAAATTCTCATTTTTGACCTAATTTCTACAGGTGACTTTCCAAGACTGGTAGCTGAAGATGTCAATTACTAAAACAACAGGTGATTAATGAATTGGGGCTTATGGTCAGCCCTTAGTGGAATAAGTTCCTTCATTGTGTCTATTCAAACAGCTCCTGCTCAATGCCAGAGTTGAAAAGAATATTGCAAATTGTGTTAAAATAAAAACAAAATGTTGTTTGAAGTGATTAGTTGCATCATGTAATATTTTTGTAAAAGGAAAAGCTATGAAATTCTGACTGAAATGATAAGGCAGCATTTTCACATAAGAATAATGAATTTTTGTCAAAATCCATTAAAGACTTTATGAGATATAAACAGTTTTGAAGGAAGGTAACTTCTCCAAACTCATTAATGTTCATGAGGTCTGACAAGGTCATAAAAAATGCTAGATACAGTTTTAGCAACTAAAGTATTGTCAATGAAAGGAAGCCTTATAATAATAATAATAAAAAAATATATTTTTTGTAATATAGGAGATTAACCGTAACTACATACTTATATGGAAAATATGGTAGAAGATGAAACATAATTATTGAACATTAACTCTTTTTTTAATAAATATTTTGCAAGATAAAAGAGTATAAACTTTTGAATCAGGAATGTGCAACTCAAATGTTTAGGCTGGCCTGACTCACCTGATTTGAACTAAGGGATGACACTCCAGATGTTTTATGTCTAAAACAAAGTCTATATATAAATTTTCAATATGGTGACACAGGTCATGCAAAATGTGTTGAGAGCCCATTATGCATGCTCCCAGTAAAAGCCTGAAGGTAAATAATCAAAGCCAATTTCAACATTTGCATCAGTGAAACAACATGATAATAATAGTTCTCATCTTACATCCCATAATTTCCCATTCCATCCCATAATTTCCCATTCCATATTGTTATGTATATGTGATTAAATTGCTTGTGTGTAAGGTTTAAAATTCTTTTTATTTTATTTCTATTTCATTGCATTTTATTGCAATTAATAATTTGTCAGATTAGAGATTCTTTTTTCTGTAACCAGATAAAAGTTGTTTACTTAAGATGCAGAAGTGTTATGTGAGAATTATCATTTAGTTCATCTGACCCTGGTAACAGCATCAGCCGGGAGTTAAAATGATTGGTCAATATCAGGGGTATACTTTCTGTGCTGATCACTATGGATAAACAACCATGTTCTTTGATTCTTTTTCAAGTGGAGTGACATTGGCCTATGTGTGAAAATTAGCATAGTAAGAGACCACATGACCAAACTTTAAATGAAGCATTGGGGTTAAATATGCATTCTTAATATTTTTTTGGGCAGAGTCATTCTAACACCTTGAGGTCACAAGATGTATTATTACTATTATTATTATTTTTAATTTGTTGAAAAAGATTGTTTATTCTTTTTCTGATTTTTGGATTTAATAATTTTTTTCCCCTGGAAACTCAACAAGTTGCCTTTTCTATAAAACAATTCTGGTAGATATTCAAGGGAATTTATTCTGGAATTATTCGGAAACAAAGGCTGTGATTCAAGTGAGGAATGAATGTTATTCATACATTAGACTGCATCTGATGTCATCCCTTTCCATATTTGTAAGTTGTGGGGGACTAGAACCTGGATTCTTATAGGACTATTTAGTGATAGGACTTCTGTTTTCCTTCTTAGGATCAAATTTTGGATTATATATACAGACTGTATAATTCCTATTTACCAATTTTACATTGTTGTCTAGGGAAATAAATTGTTTTGCTAAAATATACAAAGCTTGTTAGCTTTCACTCTTTTCTTTAATACTGAGTACTAGCCTAAAGAATGCAATAAAAAAATAAAATCTTTTCACAATATTTTACATTTCACCTTAAGCAACATTGATGTTAAAAATCAGCATTTAAATCAATGATTCCACTCGAGAGAGAGAGAGAGAGAGAGAGAGAGAGAGAGAGAGAGAGAGAGAGAGAGAGAGAGAGAAAGAGAGAGAGAGAGAGAGAAAAAGAGAGAGAGAGAGAGAGAGAGAGAGAGAGAGAGAGAGAGAGAGAGAGAGAGAGAGAGAGAGAGAGAGAGAGAGAGAGAGAGAGACCCAAATGAAACAAGTGTCCCAAATGATACAACAGAGTCCCAAATGAAAGAAATAGAGCAAGTGAGGAGAAACCCTCAACAATTTGGGCATCTTTTCAAATGGGAAACATGTTATTTTGTAACAAAGTATCTCCCTGATACTTTAAATCTGTATTGAAGAATCCTGAGTGCAAGTTAGATGACTCTGACAATGTTTTTAGTGAAGAACTACCTCACTTATAGAATAATGACATATATTCCTATTATAAATGATGACTTAAATATTCCTATTATAAATGATGACTTAAATATTCCTATTACAAATGATGACTTAAATATTCCTATTATAAATGATGACTTAAATATTCCTATTACAAATGATGACTTAAATATTCCTATTATAAATGATGACTTAAATATTCCTATTACAAATGATGACTTAAATATTCCTATTACAAATGATGACTTAAATATTCCTATTATAAATGATGACTTAAATATTCCTATTATAAATGATGACTTAAATATTCCTATTACAAATGATGACTTAAATAATCCTATTATAAATGATGACTTAAATATTCCTATTACAAATGATGACTTAAATATTCCTATTACAAATGATGACTTAAATATTCCTATTGCAAATAAGTTGACATAAAATAAAAAACAAAACCTGATATCATAACTACATATTTAATCTTGCCATTCATTAATACTTTATCAAAATCTTTGAAACCATTTATGTTCCTAAACATTAGAAGAAAAGCAGTATATGTGTGTGTGTGTGTGTGTGTGTGTGTGTGATCTAAATAACTATAGAGTAGTCTTCCTTATTGAGAACAAATGCAAAATCTTTACAGATATATTCAATACTCATTTATAAAGGCCAGTGGAAGACAATGGTCTGACAGATGAAGCACAATGTTAGTTAAAGCTGAAGAAAATAGATGAAACCAGCCCTGTTAATAGTGGTACCAACTTTAAACATGATATTTCACTACCATTTGGGTATGTGTGCGCAAACATGTTATTTCACTATGGTTTGGGGTATGTTTGCCCAAATGAAATTGCTGGGGACAAAAATCAATTTTTCTCTATATTTTCACAAAGAATTAAGGATTCATCATTCTCATTCCAAAATTGGTAAAGCAATATTACCAATTCACTGATAAATGCCTTTCATGTGGATGATCATATTTATTTAGTTATTTGTTAAATGATCATATTTATTTAGTTATTTGTTAAATGAAATAACAGGTACTGTGACTTATGCCAGAAAAATAATAAAGATGAATTCCATTTTGTGTTTCTCCAGCTTATGACCATTAAAAAATTAAATACTATATTGTCTGTAGAAAAAATTATATTAATTATAAGAAGTCTTTTTTGGCTTTTCATCTTAGACAATTACAAATGACAAATGGTATACTTCCTTGCAGTAACACCTTTTTAATATTATAGTGATAATTTACAGGAAATTTTATATATATTCATGCAGAACACCACATTTAATTTCTACAGTGAAAACTATATTTACTTGCACTGTAATAATACTAATAAGGTCTTTATTAAAAAAGACAACTCAGTTATTTAAATACAATTAATCTCTCTCTAAAAACCTAGCCTAAACTGCTTACTAAAGCATTATTATTATTATTATTATTATTATTATTATTATTATTATTATTATTATTATTATTATTATTATTATTATTATTATTATTATTATTATTATTATTATTATTATTATAATTGACAAATAAAATAAAGTTTCATATTTTATGCAAAGTTGTGTATTAATTTGTGTAAAATGCATGATACATATGTAGATGCAAATGTAACATGGGTGTGAATTTATGTCAGCATGCAAATTTAACATGGGTGTGAATTTATGTCAGCATGATTCTTGTACAAGTAGAGACATGTATGGATTTAGATGTACATGTGACAAGGATGTGAATTAGTGTCAGTATGACTATTACAAGTAAGGAGCAAGGACATTAAAATAAAAAAGAAAGTTAGAGATTGTTTTAGTTTGACGTTCATGAGTATAAAAACACTTTGAAGGTTATAATGTGCTCAGATACATCATTATCTCATAAAAAGACTGCTACTAAAATGTTTTAATGTGTCTAAAGAAAAATGACAAATTTCAGACAATCAGGCATGCAGAGGGACAAAGATGGATATTTTTCATGTCTATTGAAGGTTTCATGTCTAGCTATGATACCCATTGCAGTTTTCATGTCTAGCTATGAGGCCTATTGAAGTTTTCATGTCTAGCTATGAAATCTATTGAAGTTTTCATGTCTAGCTATGAAACCTATTGAGGTTTTCATGTCTAGCTATGAGGCCTATTGAAGTCTTCATGTCTAGCTATGAGGTCTCTTAAGTTTTCATGTCTAGTTATGGGGCCTATTGAAATTTTCATGTCTAGCTATGAGGCCTATTGGAGTTTTTGTCTAGCTATGAGGTCTATTAAGTTTTCATGTCTAGTTATGAGGCCTATTGAAGTTTTCATGCCTAGATATGATACACATTGGAATTTTCATGTCTAGCTATGAGGTCTATTAAGTTTTCATGTCTATCTATGAGGCCTATTGAAGTTTCATGTCTAGGTATGAAGTCTATTGGAGTTTTCATGTCTAGCTATGAGGTCTATTAAGTTTCATGTCTAGTCATGAGGCCTATTGAAGTTTTCATGCCTAGATATGATACGCATTGGAGTTTCCATGTCTAGCTATGAGGTCTATTTAAGTTTTCATGTCTAGCTATGAAGCCTATAGGAGTTTTCATGTCTAGCTATGAGGCCTATTGGAGTTTTTATGCCTAGATATGATGCCCATTGGAGTTTTCATGCTTAGCTATTATGCCCATTGGAGTTTTCATGTCTAGCTATGAGACCTATTGAAGTTTTCATGCCTAGCTATGATACCCATTGGAGTTTTCATGCCTAACTATGAGGCCTATAGGAGTTTTCATGCCTAGCCATGAGACCTATAGGAGTTATCATGCCTAGTTATGAGGCCTTTATGAGTTTTCATGTTTTGTCAACAGATCTACAGTTTTAATGCCCAGCAATGACATCTAACAGACAGTTTTCATGGCAGCTATGAGATTCATAGGAGAGTTTTCATGTCCAGCTACAATGTCTAAAGGACAGTTTTATTGCCAGCTATGAGATGTATAGGACAGTTTTCATTTCTAGCTATGAGATTCATAGGTCAGTTTTTATGTCTAGCTATGAAGTCTACAGGACAGTTTTTAATGTTTAGCAATGAGGTCTAGAGAACAGTCTTTTCATTTTTTAATTATAATACAGTGTTAGAAATATTTCCTTTTAAAACTTCATAATCAAAATATTGTCTGGTTCAAAAATGATGTTTCTCATGATGGAGTGAAGAAACATAAAAGACAAGGTTTTCCCCTACTCAAAATTCACGGTCCACTACAACTCCTGTCCACACATAAGGAATGGTAAAAAAAAATGCAATGTACCTTGATTAATTGTAAATCGTATATGAATATAAACAGAATGGAACATCAAAGATGAAAATACAATAGAGAGATAAAAAATTAAAACAACAAAAATTACAAAGTTTTAAACAATTTATTATATTGGTCATTATTTATATACATTATTTACTGTATACATCCTCCATGTACAAAACATATTGATAATATTAATAATATTACAGTCATACAATTAGAGGACTACACATAATGCCAAGATGTCAACTCTGATTTCAAATATATTCAAATATTTATCACAAGTAAATGTAAAATAATAACAATTATGGAAACAAATATTTCAATAAATTTTAAAAAAATTGTATTTATTTCATCTATTTAGTGGAACCGCTCCGGTAGCCTAGTGGTTAGAGCATCCGCCTCAGATGCGGGGGGGTTGTGGGTTCAATCCCCAGTTGAGTCATTCCAAAGACTTACAAAAATGGTACTAACAGCTGCCTCGCTTGATGCTCAGCATTAAGAGGTTAGTGTTAGGAATGGTCGGCCTGGTGTCAGAATAATGTGACTGGGTGGGACATCATGCTACATGTCTTCGGCATGATGCCCAGTGCTAGACATCACTATAAACTGCAACACTGCAGACATCGTATCGGTTACAACTGAAAAATTGTTAAAGCTAGGTTAAAAATCTAAATCACACACACACTCTCTATTTAGTGAATGATTTCTTAAGAAACACACATTAAAAATGTCAAATGATGTGACAATCACTGCACTGTAGCTAGGATTCAATGAGACAAGACAAAGAGCCCTAAGACCTCTGAAATCCAAGAGACAGGACAGACTTGAAAGGGGCAATTATTTGTTTGTAATTAAAAGCAATGGTACTAATAAGAACTAATGGTCCTAACAGCATGTCCAAGGTGAACAAGGTATATAAGAAATATATTCAAATATTTATCTGTAATTAAGTGGAATTCGTAACAAGTATAACGTAGGATACAACTGGATAAGTTGTAGAAAATATGACTTATTCTGCCTGTCATGAAGGCATGCATTACAAAAACTCAATAACCCAATTACTACAGTTCCCAGGATTCAATGAATGCATTACAAAAACTCAATAACCCAATTACTACAGTTCCCAGGATTCAATGAATGCATTACAAAAACTCAATAACCCAATTACTACAGTTCCCAGGATTCAATGAATGCATTACAAAAACTCAATAACCCAATTACTACAGTTCCCAGGATTTAATGAATGCATTACAAAAACTCAATAACCCAATTACTACAATTCCCAGGATTCAATGAATGCATTACAAAAACTCAATAACCCAATTACTACAGTTCCCAGGATTCAATGAATGCATTACAAAAACTCAATAACCCAATTACTACAGTTCCCAGGATTCAATGAATGCATTACAAAAACTCAATAACCCAATTACTACAGTTCCCAGGATTTAATGAATGCATTACAAAAACTCAATAACCCAATTACTACAATTCCCAGGATTCAATGAATGCATTACAA
The DNA here is from genome assembly GCA_016746295.1 of Potamilus streckersoni. Classification (NCBI taxonomy): domain Eukaryota; kingdom Metazoa; phylum Mollusca; class Bivalvia; order Unionida; family Unionidae; genus Potamilus; species Potamilus streckersoni. Next base: position 17,659 of record JAEAOA010001825.1, read on the forward strand.
AAACTCAATAACCCAATTACTACAGTTCCCAGGATTCAATGAATTAGGGGCAAAGTGTCCCCATGTACTTGAAATTTAGGGGAGATTAGAACAAAAAAAAATGGAAAAGACTTGTTTGCAAATAGAAGCAATGGTGCAATGAGCAGATCCATGGAACACAAGGGTGCAATGAGCAGACCCATGGGACACAAGGGTGCAGTAAGCGTACCCATGGGACACAAGGGTGCAATGAGCAGACCCATGGGACACAAGGGTGCAGTAAGCATACCCATGGGACACAAGGGTGCAATGAGCAGACCCATGGGACACAAGGGTGCAGTAAGCATACCCATGGGACATAAGGGTGCAATGAGCAGACCCATGGGACACAAGGGTGCAATAAGCAGACTCATGGGACACAAGGGTGCAATGAGCACACCCATGGGACACAAGGGTGCAGTGAGCATACCCATGGAAGACATGGGTCAATAGTTTAAAAAGTTTATCCATGGGACACTGGAGTCAATAAATTGGAGGAAAGAACTTTTGATTTAATTATTAGTATAAAAGCATACAAAATTCATCATTTCTCTTAAATTTCTTTAATTTTTTTAAATCCCACAATAATCTAAATCCAATAATTTACTTTATTCTCATTTAAAAGTCTTTGCTATATATGATTGCAACTATTATTGTATAAATATTTATCACAAAAGAAAGAAAAGATATATTTCTGCTATACATATTTACAGTCGATATAGATGTAAAAGTTGAATGTATACAACAATTTTTACCATTTTCAATTTTCTATGTACCACAATGACATCTAATTTAGCCATACTTCAAGTAAACATAGTCCATATGTCTTAACAGAATCACTTCAATTTCACAAGAAAGGCACAGTGTTGGTAAAATCATTGTTGAGTCTGCACTTTTTAGCTAAGCGTGCCTTTTCTCTCTGCTGTCCAATGGCCTCTACTATTGGCACATACTGAGGAAACTTCTTAATGAAATAATTTGGGACTTGTTTCCGGGTTTTGTTTGTACGACTTCTCTTGTTTGCAAACCATGATTTCACTTGATCCAGAGTAATTCCGCATTGCAAAGCAAGTTCCTTTTTCTCCTCTTCTAATGGGTATGGGTTATCACGATGGCTGTCAAACCAATTATTAAGAATCCTGCGTGATTCCTCACTAAGACTGTTAGAATTTGGTTCAAAGCTGGAAGAATCATCTTTCTCCACCTCTGAATGTTTTCTTTTCTGCACTCTGCCATCATATTTAAATTTGATTGGATGTTTGTTTCCAGTGATAGACAGAGTGTTGAAACAACGGATACGTTTGTTAGCCATCCATTTCTTAACCTGCTTTCCTGTTACACCTGTCAAATCTGATAATTCTTTGACCTCTTCTTCTGTTGGATAGGGATATTGCAGATGGACCTCATACCACATGGACAAAATGTTGGCAGCATCATTACTTAAAACCTTGTGGGTTTTTAAACACGGATGATGAGATGTCAAAGAAAGATTGATAGTCCCCTTGGTACGATCCATGCCATTAGGATCCATGCCGGTAGTAATATCTATTGGTCTATCCAAAAAAGATTTCTGTTGTGAACTGGACGATGCTTGTGACTCTGAATTATGTGAACATACGATCTGTGATTCAGCTTGTAGCTGGGACTTGGAATGGTTATCTTTAGATTTTCCTGAACTTCCATGTGCAATTCTTAAAAGAAAATCACTTGGGTCATTTAGGGGAGACAATTCAACACAAAGACTATTTCCTTGTTCAGGTGTACAGGAGATAGTGCCATTAAAACTATTTTTTGGCTGGGAGCAACTTAAATTAAATGAAGCCTGAGATCTTTGTTGATTTGGTGTCTTAAAGTTATCACAATTTATCAGAAAAGACTTATCCGAGACTGGGGACAGATTTATTGTACTATCAGGCTGAATGGAACATTTGTTCTTTGCATGCTTTTCATCTTCATACAAAATATCTGAAGTAGATTTTTGTTTCACAGACTGAGAGACACAGTTTTTATTTATGTTCTTATTATTACCTGAGATTGCCTCCATATCTATATCTATGTCCTCCACATCCGATTTGAATCCCGAGTCAAATGAATCTCTCTCACCACTGTCATCCATATTTCCAAAACTAAGCTGTCGTACTGCAGAATGTCTTTTCATTACATTCCTTTTGGGTGGCCTCCCTTGGCTACTTTCCTTTTCCATTACATTAGCTTTGGTAACAGACTTTCGAATATCCTCAGCTTTAGCAATGAGTTTGTCAAGATCTGCTTCTGCTTTCTGAACAAGAATAATTCTTTCCTTATCATAGTAAGAATTCACAGCTGTCTTCAACACTGTGTTTCCCATATTTGCCAAAAGATCCTGGTATCTTCCCATCTCGATCTCTCCAACCTTAATGCTATATTCATTTTCCACTTTCAACCCATAGGCACTGACATGTGGGTCAATCCGAACCTTCAACAATTTATCCTGAAACTGCATGTGTCTCAAATAAACATTCTTGCTTCCAATGATGGTACTAGCAGAAGCATCAATTGATGGCAAATGCATCAAATTCCAGCCTGTTGTGATCAAATTTGCAGGAACTTGTACACCATAACATTCTTGGGCTAGCAACATTTGCAAATCCTGAAACATAGGGTTACTTCGCAGCTTGTTCAGGTATCCAGGGGTATTTGCTGGAGAGAGGCTGGGTGTTACAGGTGAAAACATCCCATAATAGCCATAAGGGCTTCTAGGTGGAGACATAATCATGGAGAAATCCATGGCTTGCTGAAGTTGATCTGATGCACTACTGAAGGGGACTGGTCCTCCCTACAGGTCAGCATGCCAAATGCCCTACAAGAGGATTAGCAGAGGGCTGGGCTTGTCACACTTGACTGCATACAAGGCTTTCATAATGCCCACTGTAAGGCAGCAGGGAGGTGTTATGATATGTGTCCATCCACTTTGTCCACCAATAGAAAAGCTTGGAAAATTTACCTGATGGTCCTTTATCTCAGTAACTTTGTATAAATTGTTTTTATAAACTTTGTATTTAAAATGTCATTTTAATTCTTGTGAGTCTATAAATGAATGTTCCAGGTGTAAAATTAACTTATGTCTTCAACAAATAAATTTTAATTTAAATACCTTTTGGAATAAAATATTATCATCAAAGTCAAGCAGAATCTACATGTCCAATTCAGTGCAAATAATTGTGCTGCTAGTTCAGATACTCTTATGCAGAAAATAAATTCCTGTAATAAGAGAAATAAAATGTACAAACAACAAATTTTAAGATACTGCCATTGTCTAAAGAAAAAGACTTGACTATGTTGAAGAAAATACTACTATATGTGTGTGTGTGTGTGTGTGTGTGTGTGTGTGTGTGTGTGTGTGTGTGTGTGAGATAGCTGCAAAATCTCACTGAGAATTGTCATGCTTAAGGATGAGAGATAAAGTTTATATTTTATATTTTTTAATTTTAAAATTTGAATTGAAAACACAAAAAAATCCAGCTGAAAAATTTATAAACAAGCTCAAAGAGTTTCCTGCTTAAAGACCAATTTTTAAAACCTAGACTGATTTTTAAAACCTAACCTTTTGTTTCAAAACAATAAATTCCACTGGAGCCATATCAACTGTTGAGACCAACTCAAAGTTCCCATTTATTGGACTTAATTTCCACATTACCGGTATCTTTAGATTTGCAGAGCAGGTAGCTTAAGTTCTCAATTACAATAACAACATGGGATTAATTAAGTGTGGCAGGGTAAATAGTGGATTGTGGTCAGCCATTAGTTGAATAGGCCACTCAAACAGCTCCAGATCAGTGCCTGATTTGAAAAGAATTGCTTAAATTGTCTTAAAAAGAAAAAAAAAACCTGCAGACAATAAAATGTTATTGTTTGAAATATATAGTTACATGTTGAGTTAATGTTGACAAAGCTGTGAGATACTTTTTATTAAAAGTACAATGCAAAGCTAGGGAAAATTATACATTATGTCTATTCTACAACAATTGTAATAAATATTTTGTTTCCAAATAATAATAATAATAATAATAATAATAATAATAATAATAATAATAATAATAATAATAATAATAATAACAACAACAACAGGAATAATAGCAAGAAAAATGCGAGTAGCAGAAGTAGTACATGCAACATTGTCCAACTGCCTCTGTGTGGAGACAGATGTGGAGATGATACATTGATGAGTAATGACAGAATTCAACATGAAATTTTGTGGTGCATTGTCTTAGAATATTCCTATTGTATCGGCATACAGAATATGCAAATAGCTGTAACATAGTTGGAGGTGGGGAGAATGGAAGCAAGAAGCACACCTCTTGTGTGTGGTGCATTTTCAATAAGTGAATAAATCTATGCACATTCTGTGTGATTTTGGCATCATCAGGATTGTGATATCATCATGACATCACCATGAAGATTGTGACATCATGTGGAACAAACATCATGAGAGGCTGAAATAATACATATTGATATCAGTTTTATGGCACAACAACACAAATAGGTTATTTGGTGCCAAAGAAAATGCTTTGCACAAGCATACTACAGTATCCAACCTGGGAGTATTCAATCAGAGGATTCAAACCCACTGCATGCCAACCAGAGCAACTTCTTCTGTGAAATAGATATAAAAACATTTGGGGGGGACAATTTTGAAAATTTTTATTTTTTTTGTAACTTAAATCAACAAGATCTCCATTAAGATCACATAACTTAGTTAAGTCAACATCCATCTTGCACTTTCATGTCAGTTTGGTTTTCCACTCAAAGGTACCAGTCTAGGTCTCCATTTCAAGTGATAAATGCTAAAGGAATCAAAAGAAGACAAAAGCTTAATAGAAATGCTTTAAACAAAGTTGGTACTCAATGCATAGGATTGGACTGTGGCAGGGGGTAGGAACCATGGTAGGGGGTAGGAATCATGGCAGAGGGTAGGAATCATGGCAGAGGGTAGAGATTTGGACAGGGGTAGGGATTTGGGCAGATGGTAGATAATTGGGCAGATGGTAGATTTTTGAGCAGGGGGTAGGGATTGGGGCAAAAGAAAAGAGTATCAATGAAACTACAACTTCAAAAGATGATATGAATCAAACAAAAACCATCATGTTTACACTTTTTAACAGTCTCATCTCATCTTCCTGACACAATAAGAATTCTTTTTAATTAACAAACTATCAAAACTTCTTAGAGACAATTTAGGCAAGATCAAATTATTATCTTTTTTATTTCTATTAAAGATTACCTATAAAGAGTATGGGGAGTATTGACTGCAAAATAATTTATTAAGTCAATAATAAAAATGTTGAACTATTTTTAAAAAAAAGCTATGAAAATTTAAAATAGTTGAGAAGTATTTTCTTTTTCTTCATAAGGGCCAAAAGGGTAAGGCTATTGTAACTGTGGTTTATTATTAAGAATTTTTGCAAATTTTTAAACAATTATTTTTACATTTACAACTGATTTAACAAGAACCAAAATTCATTATAGAGTGACTTTGAAAGCAATAACAGTCAAAATATTGACTGATCTAGAATTTCAAAGTTCATATTTTAAACAAAAATCTGACAAAATTAACTAAATTCTCATTTTAAATACCTCAGACCTCTCCTTACATCCCATCAGTCTTAACAGGGTATTATCCCTTTGAAGTCAATTAATCCTCCTCCTAATTAATCAATCAATTAAATTATCCAAACAATGGCCTTAACAACTGGCCCAGCTTACTTCCAAACCTTTGATGTTGGCTTGGTATACTCTACCATCAATTAATCTGATGCAAATCCTTGTTTGTTTTACTGCTAGGGTCAGACAGGGAACAGCTTTGTGCCACTGTTTGTTTAACACCTATGGTGGGGCAGGGAAAGAGAATGAATTGCTGATTGTGGAGGTATTTGACACATTAGGAGGGATTGCCTACAATCTCTTTTAGGGTTATGTTAGTAAGCAACACAAATATTCACAAAATTTTATTGAAAATTGTTACATCAACAAAGTCTATCCAAGGAACAGCAAGCTCTAGTACTTATAAAAAAATTGTGTGTGTGTGTGTGTTCTTTAAATGATGTTGAAAAAATCTTGTTTGAATCATAAAAGCAATAACACATAAAATTGACCTAAAACAAATAACCTATATTTTTTCCCCTCTAAACATTATGGCAGAAAAATTCCAAATACATATCACATCCACTTGCCTTGAACATTCAGATAATTTACTGAAATAAGTTTTGTGCTGAAATTATTGTAATAAATTACCTGAGCATGGAGACTTTGTTTACTCTTTCAATTTGTATTTTTCAAATCCAACAATTAAGTCCAATCATAAAAAGGAATAATACAAATACCTGAACTTAAAGTCTTGAATTGAGAACTATTTGATAAAGCAGCAAAATTTTCATTTTTATAAGGCCCACAAAAATGTGTGATTTTGGCCAGCCAAACTTATCTGTTTTTTATTGTCCACCCTAGCACTTTTTCCTCCAGGGTTAAAATAAATTAAATCAATTCTCAAAATTGATTTATGGATCTAATTGAGCCAGTTTTGCCCAGTGATTCACATGTCTAGTTGATTATATATATCTATATATTAATTGTTATAATATATATAATGTTTAAAAAAAAACCACATACCTAGCCTAATTTTAAAACAGGAAACAGTTTTTTAAATTGCCTAATAAATTAGGTATAAACATTTCAGTAAATAAGGAAAACATTTTTACATGCTGGTGATTATTATATTATTAATAAATCCAAGTGAGATTTTAATTTGTCTCATAACAGAAAATTTGATCTTCCAGACTTACAAAGCATTAATATCTGTCCTATCATGTATACTTTTCTTAAGGGTTAATAGAAAAATCTGTCATTACATGCATTTTATTTACCACTACTAGAAAACATTATTATTTGTCTCATCACATGTTTTATTTAGGGCTACTAGAAAACATTAATATCTGTCCCATCATGTGTGTTTTATTTAGGGCTACTAGAAAACATTAATATATGTCCCATCACATGTGTTTTATTTAGGGCTACTAGAAAACATTAATACCTGTCTCATCACATGTTTTATTTAGAGCTACTAGAAAACATTAATATCTGTCCCATCACCTGTGTTCTATTTAGGGATACTAGAAAACATTAATATATGTCCCATCACATTCATTTTATTTAGGGCTACCAGAAAACATTAATATCTGTCTCATCACGCATGTTTTATTTAATGATACTAGAAAACATTAATATCTGTCTCATCATATGTTTTTTTAGGGCTACTAGAAAAAATTATTTCTCTCATCTCATGTGCTTTACTTAGGTACTAGAAAACATCAATATTTGTCCCATCATAGATACTATTTTAAGGCAAGTAGAAAACATCAATATTTGTCCTATCATAGATAATTTTTTAAAGTTTAATATAAAACATCAATATTTGTCCCATCATAGATACTATTTTAAGGCAAGTAGAAAACATCAATATTTGTCCTACCATAGATACTATTTTAAGGCAAGTAGAAAACATCAATATTTGTCCTATCATAGATAATTTTTTAAAGTTTAATATAAAACATTATTATTTGTCATATCATAGATATTTTTTAAGGCAAGTAGAAAACATTAATATTTGTCCTATCATAGATAATTTTTTAAAGTTTAATATAAAACATTAATATTTGTCCTATCATAGATATTTTTTTAAGGCAAGTAGAAAACATCAATATTTGTCCTATCATATATAATTTTTTAAGCTAGTAGAAAACATCAATATTTGTCCTATCATAGATAATTTTTTAAAGTTTAATATAAAACATTAATATTTGTCCTATCATAGATACTTTTTTAAGGCAAGTAGAAAACATCAATATTTGTCCTATCATAGATAATTTTTTAAAGTTTAATATAAAACATTAATATTTGTCCTATCATAGATACTTTTTTAAGGCAAGTAGAAAACATCAATATTTGTCCTATCATAGATAATTTTTTAAAGTTAAATATAAAACATTAATATGTGTCCTATCATAGATACTTTTTTAAGGCAAGTAGAATACATCAATATATGTCCCATCATAGATAATTTTTTAAGGCAAGTAGAAAACATTAATATTTGTCCTATCATAGATACTTTTTTAAGGCAAGTAGAAAACATCAATATTTGTCCTATCATAGATAATTTTTTAAAGTTTAATATAAAACATTAATATTTGTCCTATCATAGATACTTTTTTAAGGCAAGTAGAAAACATCAATATTTGTCCCATCATAGATACTATTTTAAGGCAAGTAGAAAACATCAATATTTGTCCTACCATAGATACTATTTTAAGGCAAGTAGAAAACATCAATATTTGTCCTATCATAGATAATTTTTTAAAGTTTAATATAAAACATTAATATTTGTCCTATCATAGATATTTTTTAAGGCAAGTAGAAAACATTAATATTTGTCCTATCATAGATAATTTTTTAAAGTTTAATATAAAACATTAATATTTGTCCTATCATAGATACTTTTTTAAGGCAAGTAGAAAACATCAATATTTGTCCTATCATATATAATTTTTTAAGCTAGTAGAAAACATCAATATTTGTCCTATCATAGATAATTTTTTAAAGTTTAATATAAAACATTAATATTTGTCCTATCATAGATACTTTTTTAAGGCAAGTAGAAAACATCAATATTTGTCCTATCATAGATAATTTTTTAAAGTTTAATATAAAACATTAATATTTGTCCTATCATAGATACTTTTTTAAGGCAAGTAGAAAACATCAATATTTGTCCTATCATAGATAATTTTTTAAAGTTTAATATAAAACATTAATATTTGTCCTATCATAGATACTTTTTTAAGGCAAGTAGAATACATCAATATATGTCCCATCATAGATAATTTTTTAAGGCAAGTAGAAAACATTAATATTTGTCCTATCATAGATACTTTTTTAAGGCAAGTAGAAAACATCAATATTTGTCCTATCATAGATACTATTTTAAGGCAAGTAGAAAACATCAATATTTGTCCTATCATAGATAATTTTTTAAAGTTTAATATAAAACATTAATATTTGTCCTATCATAGATATTTTTTTAAGGCAAGTAGAAAACATTAATATTTGTCCTATCATAGATAATTTTTTAAAGTTTAATATAAAACATTAATATTTGTCCTATCATAGATATTTTTTTAAGGCAAGTAGAAAACATCAATATTTGTCCTATCATATATAATTTTTAAAGCTAGTAGAAAACATTAATATTTGTCCCATCATAGATAATTTTTTAAAGTTTAATATAAAACATTAATATTTGTCCTATCATAGATACTTTTTTAAGGCAAGTAGAAAACATTAATATTTGTCCTATCATAGATAATTTTTTAAAGTTTAATATAAAACATTAATATTTGTCCTATCATAGATATTTTTTTAAGGCAAGTAGAATACATCAATATATGTCCCATCATAGATAATTTTTTTAAGGCAAGTAGAAAACATTAATATTTGTCCTATCATAGATACTTTTTTAAGGCAAGTAGAAAACATCAATATTTGTCCTATCATAGATAATTTTTTAAAGTTTAATATAAAACATTAATATTTATCCTATCATAGATACTTTTTTAAGGCAAGTAGAAAACATCAATATATGTCCCATCATAGATAATTTTTTTAAGGCAAGTAGAAAACATTAATATTTGTCCTATCATAGATACTTTTTTAAGGCAAGTAGAAAACATCAATATTTGTCCTATCATAGATAATTTTTTAAAGTTTAATATAAAACATTAATATGTGTCCTATCATAGATACTTTTTTAAGGCAAGTAGAAAACATCAATATATGTCCCATCGTAGATAATTTTTTAAGGCAAGTAGAAAACATTAATATTTGTCCTATCATAGATACTTTTTAAGGCAAGTAGAAAACATCAATATTTGTCCTATCATAGATACTTTTTAAGGCAAGTAGAAAACATTAACATTTGTCTTATCACATGTGCTTTATTTAGGGCTATGAGAAAACATTAAGTTTTGTTCTATTATTATGTGCTTTAATCAGAGCTATTATTTTAAAGCACATACATAATTTACTTAGCCTCAAAAAAATTCAAGCAACTCACCTATCAGTAAGTTATGAGAAACTATCTAATTAGTATTATTTATGCTATACAAAGAAACCTGATGGTCAATCAGCTGTATTGGTGTGTGTGTGTCTGTGCATGTGTGTGTGTGTGTGGATAAAATAATTTTATATATTAAATGTTTTATGTTTAGACAATAAAACGTGGTGTGTGATTTGGATTTTTTTCAGTTGCTTTAACAATTTTTCAATAATATTGCTACAATGTTTGCAGTGTGACAGTTAACAGTGATGTATAGTAATGGAGCATCATGCTGTAGAAATGTAGCATCATGTCCCACCCAGTCACATTATTTTGATACAGTCATGCTGTAGAAATGTACCATCATGTACCACCCAGTTACATTATTTTGATACATTCATGCTGTAGAAATGTACCATCATGTACCGCCCAGTCACATTATCCTGATTCAGGCTAATCAGTCCTAGCACTAGTCTCTTAAAACAGTGCTAAGAGAGAGTGAGAGACCTGCCAGTACCACTTTTATAAGTCTTTGCTATGGCTCTGCTGTGTTTGTACCCATCAAACATGTACATAGTTTGGGTCAGTGATGTCTGTTACAAGAATAAAGATATATTATTATTATTATTATTATTATTATTATTATTATTATTATTGTTATTGTTATTGTTGTTGTTATTATTATTATTATTATTATTATTATTATTATTATTATTATTATTATTATTATTATTGCTGTTGTTGTCTTGGAATGAAGAATTCCCCATATTTTATGATAAAATTTAATGAAGTGTCAATTTACCTGAACCTGACTTTGTGCTCTTCTAAAAAATACTGAAAGTTAATAATGTGTGTGACCTTTTAGTCAAACCAGTCACATTATCCTAGTACCTGGCCAACCAGTCACATTATCCTGCTACCTGGCCAACCAGTCACATTAACCTGATACCTGGCCAACCAGTCACATTATCCTGGTGCCTGGCCAATCAGTCCTAACACTAACTGGAACAGTGACTCTATCACTTTTTACATATTGGCTCATTCAAAATAACACAAAGAAAGAGTAAAGACAACAAGCTTGGAAAATTTTAACAAAAATAATTTATTTTTCTAGAAAACATAAAATAATGTAAATATGTTAAACAAGACTTACAGTTTACAGAAATGATCCAAATTGTTTGTTGTAATGATAAACATAAGCCCTGTGAAAACGTTCTAAACATAAACTGAAGTTCAGTTCAGGTCAAAAATGGTGGATGATGATGTCAGACATGAAGGCTAACAGAAAAATCCCAGAATTTACACAGTAAAGCACAGTTTGTATTGTTCCGTTTCAATTTAGATTATTTTTGGGAAATGTCTTTGTTCAAATCAGTAATGTTGTTCTCTAGGAAAACAATTATTCAGAAAAACAAAGTAAAATTAGCTCCACTAACAAAATACATGTTGTTCTATGTAGACAAACAAACAGACACTTCTTCTAGCACAAAAATACCTTTTTTAAGGTAATAGAAGTTGTATAACTATAAGATCTTACAATAAACTCTGTGAATGTACGACTGTATATGACTATGACTAACTCTGAAGGTCTTACAAAATACCTCAGCATATAAAAGCTAATATGTTGTTTGAATTACATGAGGACACATGCAATTTCACAATACATCTGGACATTAGGAAAGCCTGACCAAGTATCAGCCAATCGTTTTCATAGCTATTCCTGAATGTAACAAATTTGCAATCATACACAGCATGTGCTCACACGAGTCAATTTGCACTCAAGTAAACACTTTTTCAACATATTAAACTGATATTAATATAATCATTGTAATAATTATGTTTAATGAAATAAAAAGATTTATACAGAATTGATTCCTTAACACACAAACTCTTAAACTACAGGGTCATAACACACTGAAAAAGCATTATGATTAATCTGGAAGAAGTTGTATGGTTTAAAGTAAACCCCTTAATTACCATTGGATCTTTTACTACACTTTCTTACAATTTCATATAGACCTATCACTACAATTTCCACTTTATCTGTCACCACAAGTTCTAAAGTAAATATGATTGTAACAGTTAAAAATACACCTTTAATACCTTATTGATATATTTTTCCTAGAAAATATACTTAAAGTCTTCAGACATATAAAAAAATGTATGTGCCATGACAAAAATGTATGTGTCATGATAAAAATATATGTGTCATGATAAAAATGTATGTGTCATGATAAAAATGAATGTATCATGATAAAAATGTATGTGTCATGATAAAAATGTGTGTCATGATAAAAATCTATGTGTCATGATAAAAATGTATGTGCCATGACAAAAATGTATGTGTCATGATAAAAATGTATGTGCCATGACAAAAATGTATGTGTCATGATAAAAATGTATGTGTCATGATAAAAATGAATGTGTCATGATAAAAATGAATGTCATGATAAAAATGTATGTGTCAAGATCAAAATGTATGTCATGATAAAAATGTATGTCATGATAAAAATGTATGTGTCATGATAAAAATGTATGTGTCATGATAAAAATGTATGTGTCATGATAAAAATGAATGTGTCATGATAAAAATGTATGTGTCATGATAAAAATGTATGTCATGATAAAAATGAATGTGTTATGATAAAAATGAATGTGTCATGATAAAAATGTATGTGTCATGATAAAAATGTATGTGTCATGATAAAAATGAATTAATGCTTGTTTGTGTTATGATGCTTATAAGCCATCAAGATAAAAAGAAGACTTAAGACATCTGACCTTGAGATCAAGGTCACTTTGCTATCAACTTATTTATTGAAAAACAAATACAAAATCAGATTAATATCCATTAGTAAATGTACCATTCACCTTGTTCAGAATACAAAAAAGTAAAACAACATTTAAGTACTGACTGCTGACTTGACCCCAAGGTCAAATAAGATTGGTTTTCTAATTTGCTCACAAAATAAATGGGGTAATCAATGAAAACTCCATGTTAATGCCAACATTTTTTTGAAAGAAAAATTAAAAGAATATTCTTTGAGAAGGGGACCCTGGCTGCCATGTATGAGGTCAGATTGACATCATTTTCATTTCATATTGTTAGCATTTTAGTTAAGAACCTTTGACGTGGCATAGTGACGGAAAGATTTACTATGTAGATACTATGCTGGCCATCATCAAATTTCATGATGGCTGCTGTGGTAAACATCCTGGATGTTGGATTAGCACCATTTTGATTTATGATAAACAAGATAAGGTATGTAGTCTTTAAGTTAAAACATTGGATATTAGAAGAATTATTTTTTTATAAGAATTTATGATAACATTTTACGATAGTTACCATGGTGGCAATATGGATGGTCTGATCAACATTTTTCAATTGGGCCATATTGGTATAATGTATCCCCATGTTGTTATTAATGCTACAACTCTATTCAGGAGGTATAGCATTAATACAAATTCTGAGAAGGACCCTACACAGGCCATGTTGGCAGTCAGATGGTACAATTTTCATTTATGTACACAATAACAAGTCTTTGTCTGGAAACCACATCAATATGTCCAACTACATACAATAAAAAATCTTTCAAACCATAATGCCCTACTACACACAATAAAAAGTCTTTGAAAACCACATCAATATGCAAAACTACACACAATAAAAAGTCCTTCAAAACCACATCAATATGCCCTACTACACACAATTAAAAGTCTTTGAAAACTACATCAATATGCCCTACTACACACAATTAAAAGTCCTTGAAAACCATATAAATATGCCCTACTACACACAATTAAAAGTCTTTGAAAACCACATCAAAATGCCCTACCACACACAATAAAAAGTCCTTGAAAACCACATCAATATGCACAACTAAACACAATAAAAAGTCCTTGAAAACCATATCAATATGCCCTACTACACACAATTAAAAGTCTGAAAACCACATCAATATGCCCTACTAAACACTAAAAAAATTCATTGAAAACCACATCAATATGCCCTACTACACACAATAAAAAGTCCTTGAAAACCACATCAATGCACCCTACTACACACAATTAAAAGTCCTTGAAAATCACATCAACATGCCCTACTACACACAATAAAAAGTCTTTGAAAACCACATCGATATGCACAACTACACACAATAGAAAGTCCTTGAAAACCACATCAATATGCACAACTACACACAATAAAAAGTCCTTGAAAACCACATCAATATGCCCTACTATATACAATAAAATGTCCTTGAAAATCACATCAATATGCCCTACTAAACACAATAAAAAGTCTTTGAAAACCACATCAATATGCCCTACTACAGACAATTAAAAGTCCTTGTAAACCAATTCAATATGCCCTGCTACACACAATAAAAAGTCCTTGAAAACCACATCAATATGCCCTACTATACACAATACAATGTCCTTGAAAACCACATCAATATGCCCTACTAAACACAATAAAAAGTCTTTGAAAACCACATCAATATGCCCTAATACATACAATTAAAAGTCTTTGAAAACTACATCAATATGCCCTACTACACACAATTAAAAGTCCTTGAAAATCACATCAATATGCCCTACTACACACAATAAATGTCCTTGAAAACCATATCAATATGCCCTACTACACACAATTACAAGTCTTTGAAAACCACATCAATATGCCCTACTACACACAATAAAAAGTCCTTGAAAACCACATCAATATGCACAGCTAAACACAATAAAAAGTCCTTGAAAACCATATCAATATGCCCTACTACACACAATTAAAAGTCTGTGAAAACCACATCAATATGCCCTACTACACACAATTAAAAGTCCTTGAAAACCACATCAATATGCCCTACTACACACAATAAAAAGTCCTTGAAAACCACATCAATATGCCCTACTACACACAATTAAAAGTCCTTGAAAACCACATCAATATGCCCTACTACACACAATAAAAAGTCCTTGAAAACCACATCAATATGCCCTACTATACACAATAAAATGCCCTTGAAAACCACACCAATATGCCCTACTAAACACAATAAAGTCTTTAAAAACGACATCAATATGCCCTACTACACACAAATAAATGTCCTTGAAAATCAATTCAATATGCCCTACTACACACAATAAAAAGTCTTTGAAAACCACATCAATATGCACAATTACACACAATAAAAAGTCCCTGAAAACCACATCAATATACCCTACTATACACAATAAAATGTCCTTGAAAACCACATCAATATGCCGTACTATACACAATAAAAAGTCTTTGAAAACCACATCAATATGCACAACTACACACAATTAAAAGTCTTTGAAAACCACATCAATATACCCTACTACACACAATTAAAAGTCCTTGAAAATCACATCAATATGCCCTACTACACACAATAAAAAGTCCTTGAAAACCATATCAATATGCCCTACTACACACAATTACAAGTCTTTGAAAACCACATCAATATGCCCTACTACACACAATAAAAAGTCCTTGAAAACCACATCAATATGCACAACTAAACACAATAAAAAGTCCTTGAAAACCATATCAATATGCCCTACTACACACAATTAAAAGTCTGTGAAAACCACATCAATATGCCCTACTACACACAATTAAAAGTCCTTGAAAATCACATCAATATGTCCTACTACATACAATAAAAAGTCATTGAAAACCACATCAATATGCCCTACTATACACAATAAAATGTCCTTGAAAACCACACCAATATGCCCTACTAAACACAATAAAAAGTCTTTGAAAACCACATCAATATGCCCTACTACACACAAATAAATGTCCTTGAAAATCAATTCAATATGCCCTACTACACACAATAAAAAGTCCTTGAAAACCACATCAATATGCACAACTATACACAATAAAAAGTCCTTGAAAACCACATCAATATGCCCTACTATACACAATAAAATGTCCTTGAAAACCACATCAATATGCCCTACTACACACAATAAAATGTCCTTGAAAACCACATCAATATGCCCTACTATACACAATAAAAAGTCTTTGAAAACCACATCAATATGCACAACTACACACAATTAAAAGTCTTTGAAAACCACATCAATATGCCCTACTACACACAATTAAAAGTCCTTGAAAACCAAATCAATATGCCCTACTACACTCAATAAAAAGTCCTTGAAAACCATATCAATATGCCCTACTACACACAATTACAAGTCTTTGAAAACCACATCAATATGCCCTACCACACACAATAAAAAGTCCTTGAAAACCACATCAATATGCACAACTAAACACAATAAAAAGTCCTTGAAAACCATATCAATATGCCCTACTACACACAATTAAAAGTGTGAAAACCACATCAATATGCCCTACTAAACACAATAAAAAGTCCTTGAAAACCACATCAATATGCCCTACTACACACAATAAAAAGTCCTTGAAAACCACATCAATATGCACTACACACAATTAAAAGTCCTTGAAAATCACATCAATATGCCCTACTACACACAATAAAAAGTCTTTGAAAACCACATCGATATGCACAACTACACACAATAGAAAGTCCTTGAAAACCACATCAATATGCCCTACTAAACACAATAAAAAGTCTTTGAAAACCACATCAATATGCCCTACTACACATAAATAAATGTCCTTGAAAACCAATTCAATATGCCCTTCTACACACAATAAAAAGTCCTTGAAAACCACATCAATATGCCCTACTATACACATTAAAATGTACTTGAAAACCACATCAATATGCCCTACTATACACAATAAAAAGTCTTTGAAAACCACATCAATATGCACAACTACACACAATTAAAAGTCTTTGAAAACCACATCAAAATGCCCTACTACACAGAATTAAGAGTCTTTGAAAACCATATCAATATGCACAACTACACACAATAAAAAGTCTTTCTTTGAAATCCATGTCTAATTGCAATACTACACAAGATAAGTTTTCTGTGAAAACCATGTGAATGTGACCATCCAATCAGAAGGAACTGCGATAAAAATATGTTCAATATCAATATTATTGCCCATTCAGAAGTAGCAATAGCACAATTTTCAAGATAGTTCAAGTTGGCATTATTTTCATCATGGATCAAGTAGACATCATAGCAAAGAAACCTTTGAAAGAAAACAAATTAATAAGACTATCTGTTAAGGAGGATTATACAAGATTGGTAATATTGCCATTATGGCTGCCATTGAAGAGGTAGTCAAACTTCACTCATAGCCATTGCAGCTGCCATTGAGCAAATAGGCAAACTTCACACATAGCCATTGCAGTTGCCACTGAGGAAATAAGCAAACTTCACACATAGCCATTGCAGCTGCCATTGAGGAGGTAGTCAAACTTCACACATAGCCATTGCAGCTACCATTGACGGGGTAGTCAAACTTCACACATAGCCATTGCAGCTGCCATTGAGGAGGTAGGCAAACTTCACACATAACCATTGCAGCTGCCATTGAGGAAAAAAGCAAACTTCACACATAGCCATTGCAGCTGCCATTGAGGAAATAGTCAAACTTCACTCATAGCCATTGCAGCTGCCATTGAGGAAATAGGCAAACTTCACACATAGCTATTGCAGCTGCCATTGAGGAAATAAGCAAACTTCACACATAGCCATTGCAGCTGCCATTGAGGAGGTAGTCAAACTTCATACATAACCATTGCAGCTGCCATTGAGGGGGTAGGCAAACTTCACACATAGCCATTGCAGCTGCCATTGAGGAAATAAGCAAACTTCACACATAGCCATTGCAGCTGCCATTGAGGAAACAAGCAAACTTCACACATAGCCATTGCAGCTGCAATTGAGGAAATAAGCAAACTTCACACATAACCATTGCAACTACTATTGAGGAAATAGGCAAACTTCACACATAGCCATTGCAACTACTATTGAGGAAATAGGCAAACTTCACACATAGCCATTGCAGCTGCCATTGAGGAAATGAGGAAACTTCACACATAGCCATTGCAGCTGCCATTGAGGAAAAAGGCTAACTTCACTCATAGCTATTGCATTTATCATTGAGGAAATAGGCAAACTTCACTCATAGCCATTGCAGCTGCCATTGAGGAAATAAGCAAACTTCACACATAGCCATTGCATCTACTATTGAGGAAATAGGCAAACTTCACACATAGCCAGTGCAACTACTATTGAGGAAATAGGCAAACTTCACACATAGCCATTGCAACTACTGAGGAAACAGGCAAACTTCACACATAGCCATTGCAGCTGCCATTGAGGAAATAGGCAAACTTCACTCATAGCTATTGCATTTGTCATTGAGGAAATAGGCAAACTTCACTCATAGCCATTGCAACTACTATTGAGGAAATAGGCAAACTTCACACATAGCCATTGCAACTACTATTGAGGAAATAGGCAAACTTCACACATAGCCATTGCAGCTGCCATTGAGGAAATAAGCAAACTTCACACATAGCCATTGCAGCTGCCATTGAGGAAATAGGCAAACTTCACTCATAGCTATTGCATTTGTCATTGAGGAAATAGGCAAACTTCACTCATAGCCAATGCAGCTGCCATTGAGGAAATAGGCAAACTTCACACATAGCCATTGCAACTACTATTGAGGAAATAGGCAAACTTCACACATAGCCACTGCAACTACTATTGAGGAAATAGCAAACTTCCCACATAGCCATTGCAACTACTATTGAGGAAATAGGCAAACTTCACACATAGCCATTGCAACTACTATTGAGGAAACAGCCAAACTTCACACATAGCCATTGCAACTACTATTGAGGAAATAGCAAACTCACACATAGCCATTGCAACTAGTATTGAAGAAATAGCAAACTTCCCAAATAGCCATTGCAACTACTATTGAGGAAATAGGCAAACTTCACACATAGCCATTGCAGCTGCCATTGAGGAAATAAGCAAACTTCACACATAGCCATTGCAGCTGCCATTGAGGAAATAGGCAAACTTCACTCATAGCTATTGCATTTGTCATTGAGGAAATAGGCAAACTTCTCTCATAGCCATTGCAGCTGCCATTGAGGAAATAAGCAAACTTCTCACATAGCCATTGCAACTACTATTGAGGAAATAGGCAAACTTCACACATAGCCATTGCAACTACTATTGAGGAAATAGCAAACTTCCCACATAGCCATTGCAACTACTATTGAGGAAATAGGCAAACTTCACACATAGCCATTGCAACTACTATTGAGGAAACAGGCAAACTTCACACATAGCAATTGCAACTACTATTGAGGAAATAGCAAACTCACACATAGCCATTGCAACTAGTATTGAGGAAATAGCAAACTTCACACATAGCCATTGCAACTACTATTGAGGAAATAGGCAAACTTCACACATAGCCATTGCAACTACTATTAAAAGAAATAGGCAAACTTCACACATAGCCATTGCAACTACTATTGAGGAAATAGCAAACTTCACACATAGCCATTGCAACTACTATTGAGGAAATAGCAAACTTCACACATAGCCATTGCAACTACTATTGAGAAAATAGCAAACTTCACACATAGCCATTGCAACTAGTATTGAGGAAATAGCAAACTTCACACATAGCCATTGCAACTAGTATTGAAGAAATAGCAAACTTCACACATAGCCATTGCAACTACTATTGAGGAAATAGGCAAACTTCACACATAGCCATTGAGGAGGTAGGCAAACATTAACTCATAGCAATTTTAGCTTCCATAGAGTATATGTACTCAAGACACTGTGATTGCCATTGGAGGTAGACAAACTCTCACGAAAATTTACAAAACCTAAAAGATTCAAATTCAGTTTTTAATTAATCCCAAAAATAAACATCTGAAAAGTATCCATTACATGAGTGACCACTATGACTTGAATTGATGACCCCAATGGCTTGAATTCATTATTCATATGATTTAAATTTAGGACCACAATGACCTGAATAGATGGTCACTATAACCTAAATAGATGACCAGTGTGAATTGAAGATGACCAGTGTGACTTGATCACTATGATGACTATGACCTGAATAGATGATCACTCTGATTTAAACAGATCATCACAATCACTTGAACAGGTGACACCTATGGAGTTAAAACATTTGTACTTGAGCTATTTTGTACATTTATAGATTTTAAATGTTTTGGACTCTGTGTGTGTGTGTGTGTGTGTGTGTGTGTGTGTGTGTGTGTGTGTGTGTGTGTGTGTGTGTTTGTGTGATTTGGACTTTAACATAGCTTTAATTGTTTTTCAATCATATCGCTATGATATCTGCCATGTAATTAGTTTATTTTGATGACTAGCACTAGGGTATCATGCTGAAGACATGTAACATGACGTCCTTGCATGGGTTATCATGCTCAAGACATGTAACATGATGTCCTTGCCTGGGGTATCATGCTAAAGACATGTAACATGATGTCCTTGCCTGGGGTATCATGCTAAAGACATGTAACATGATGTCCTTGCCTGGGGTATCATGCTAAAGACATGTAACATGATGTCCCTGCCTGGGGTATCATGCTAAAGACATGTAACATGATGTCCCTACCAGTCACATTATCCTTATACCAAGCAGACCAGTCCTAATATCAACATCTTAATTCTGGGCGCCTACCAAGGCAGCTGTTAGTACCATTTTGATAAGTCTTTGGAATTATCCTTTGACATTTTTTGTTAAATCATTTTATATATTTATAATTAATGTTGGTGCTCTTATCAGTTATAATTTTATACAAATATACAATACAGTTCATTTTAGCTTGTATCATCCTGGAAGACTGTAATGACCAAAGGCAGGCACATAAACCTTAACGTAAACATTTACAATGATAAATCAAGCTTTCTGCTAAAGTGGGAAAGACAAACAAGACATGAATTCCTAACATATTCATTTAAACTTCAGACATAAAGGAATATTTCATTTCAATGGAGCCACTGCTGTAACTGACAAGGGACTTTCAAAACCTTTAAGAAAAACATCAAAAGTGTTCACCATGATGCTTAAGCAGGCAAGACTGGTAACATATTAACTCCTATATCTTGGCAAAAGGTTTAGTATCATCATCAAAGAGTTTGACTTCAATACAGCAAATGGATTCAACACAAAAATGAACTAGAATACTGCTCATGGCTCAAAACAAACTGCCTGCCAATGTATTCATATTAAGGTAATACAACAATTACACAAACACTTGTCTAAAAGATAGGTTGCTATGATCAAAGACTCATAACAAATGATCTGATAAATAAATGACTGTGCTTGCAAAACATGTCCAAGCAACAGTTCAGGTCATTGTACAGACTTAACACTAAAAATATCTAAGCAATAGTTCAGGTCACTGTACAGTCTTAACACCAAAACATGTCTAAGCAATAGTTCTGGTTATTGTACAGACTTAATAAAAAAATATGTCCGAGCAACATTTCAGGTCACTGTACAGACTTAACACCAAAACATGTCCAAGCAATAGTTCAGGTCATTGTACAGACTTAACACCAAAACATGTCTAAGCAATAGTTCAGGTCACTGTACAGTCTTAACACCAAAACAAGTCTAAGCAATAGTTCAGGTTATTGTACAGACTTAATACAAAAACATATTCAGAGCAATATTTCAGGTCACTGTACAGACATAACACCAAAACATGTCCAAGCAATAGTTCAGGTCATTGTACAGACTTAATACAAAAACATGTCTAAGCAATAGTTCAGGTCATTGTACAGACTTAATATAAAAACATGTCCATGCAACAGTTCAGGTGACTGTACAGACTTAAAAAAAAAACATGTGTATGAAAAAGTAGATCACTGGGATTTACCTCTGCTTGCTTTTTTTAGTACTCCTTATAACAACTATGGCACCAATATCATCCATGACTGTCTATGCAACAGTATCCAAGTAGTGGAGGTACTTGCATAAATATGTAATCCCTTGAACTAAGAAACTGTAGGTCACTGTAACACATATTATCAAAGAAACTGTAGGTCACTGTAACACATATTATCAAAGAAACTGTAGGTCACTGTAACACATATTATCAAAGAATGAGAATTACCTCATCTCAAGATGAAATCAACAAATTTTAATACAATAGTGAATAATAGTGGCAACCTTTTATTCTTTGTATCCTTCTGATAATGAGACAGTTTGGACATTAAAATAAAAGTTATAGTTTAACCAAGATTTTAACACATATTTGAGGGATTTCTCCTTTTGCCTTTTTCTATGTTTTGCATACCTTTTCTGGGATGCCAAAACTTACTCTGCACTATATAGCCTAAACTGTACTGATGTGCTTTTGTCCTTGAATAGCCATCAATACAGACCTTACAAAACATAACAGGATTAGAGAAAATGTGCTAAATGTACAAGTTTTGATGCAAACAATGTCATTACTTTATGCTTTGCAGAAAAACAAACCTAATCCTTTCAAATTAAGCTTTAAAGCAAGCTTGATGAAAGATGTTTTGAAACTGAAGGCAAGACATACTGGGCATGTACAGTAACATAACAGTTTCTAAACTATATTAAAGACAAGACATATTGGGCATGTATGGTATCATAACAGTTTCTAAACTATATTGAATACAAGACATATTGGGCATGTACAGTAACAGTTTCTAAGCTATCTTGAAGGCAAGAAATACTGGGCATGTACAGTAACAGTTTCTAAGCTATCTTGAAGGCAAGACATTGGGCATTTGCGGCAACAAAACAGTTTCTAAACTATATTGAAGACAAAAAATATTGGGCATATAGGTAACATAACAGTTTCTAAACTATATTAAAGACAAAACATATAGGGCATGTAGGTAATATAACTGTTTCTAAACTATATTGAAGACAAGAAATATTGGGCATGTACAGTAACAGTTTCTAAGCTATCTTGAAGGCAAGACATTGGGCATTTGTGGCAACAAAACAATTTCTAAACTATATTGAAGACAAAAATATTGGGCATGTAGGTAACATAACAGTTTCTAAGCTATATTGAAGGCAAGACATATTGGGCATGTAGGTAATATAACTGTTTCTAAACTATATTGAAGACAAGAAATATTGGGCATGTACAGTAACAGTTTCTAAGCTATCTTGAAGGCAAGAAATACTGGGCATGTAGGTAATATAACTGTTTCTAAACTATATTGAAGACAAGAAATATTGGGCATGTACAGTAACAGTTTCTAAGCTATCTTGAAGGCAAGAAATACTGGGCATGTAGGTAATATAACTGTTTCTAAACTATATTGAAGACAAGAAATATTGGGCATGTACAGTAACAGTTTCTAAGCTATCTTGAAGGCAAGACATTGGGCATTTGTGGCAACAAAACAATTTCTAAACTATATTGAAGACAAAAATATTGGGCATGTAGGTAACATAACAGTTTCTAAGCTATATTGAAGGCAAGACATATAGGGCATGTAGGTAATATAACTGTTTCTAAGCTATACTGAAGGCAAGATATTCTGGACATGTACAGTAACAACAGTTTCTAAGCTATACTGAAGGCAAGATATTCTGGACATGTACAGTAACAACAGTTTCTAATCTATATTGAAGACAAGATATTCTGGGCATATGCTAACATAACAGTTTCTATACATAACAGTTTCTATAGATAACAGTTTCTATGCATAACAGTTTCTATAGACAACAGTTTCTATGCATAACAGTTTCTATGCATAACAGTTTCTATAGATAACAGTTTCTATAGATAACAGTTTCTATAAATAACAGTTTCTATAGATAACAGTTTCTATGCATAACAGTTTCTATAGATAACAGTTTCTATAGATAACAGTTTCTATACATAACAGTTTCTATGCATAACAGTTTCTATACATAACAGTTTCTATAGATAACAGTTTCTATACATAACAGTTTCTATGCTATCTTGAAGGCAAGAAATACTGGGTATATACAGTAACGTAACAGTTTCTGAGCATGGTAATGCAAATTAATTATTTAAAATTATTAGTGATTTACCTTTTCATTCTTTGAAATTCATCTAAAACAACCATCACAGATGTATGAATGACTCATCTTCTACAAATTAGCAAACACAAGGTGATTACCCCACCTCACCCCAATACCATGATGAATGATGATTTTTTTTATCCCATCAGGTATGGACAGGTACTTAAAACTCATATCAATGTAAATATTTCATATTTCTTTCAATAACCACTGTTCTAACATGACAATCTGCTATTCCTTCATATCTTGTCTATTTGTAATGAATATGAAGGTGTCATGAAATTGTTATGTATATCCATCTTATGTGCCTTAATTCTGTCTGAGGGTTGTGTCTATCTAACTTTTGGCAAGCAGCAGGGAGGGTGAACCCTACAAAAGTTTGCTCGAATCATAAACGAAAAAGAAAGAGTTCCTACACAGAATGAAAAAAAAATCAACCCCGTATGGTTAATAAACCACATAGGGTTGACTATGTCATCATGCTATTTTTTCCCAAATACGACTTAGATGATGTCATTCACCCTCCCTGCTGCTTCTTTGTCAGGGGGGTATCTAAATGATGGTCAAGGGGAGACTATCCAAAGATTTTATTCAGACCAGAATATATTTTGTTCTGACTTAGTAAAATTAACCAAAGATTTTATCTAGACCAATCTATGAGCGTATGTATAAATTAATATATAGAGTTTCATTTCTTAAGTCGATTATATTTCCATTCTGATTTGTGAGTTTGAAATTCATTCTTGACAATAATGGATTATGTACAGGTAAGTAGATTTGATTTATTGGCTCAGATACAATAAGCCAGCCGGGGGGGGGATTGGATACTGGACGAATATAATATATATCCCTGCTGAGCCTGGTTAGACTTAGAGAGGTCAACATTATAACTGTTATCAATTATATCACAAACTAGATTCAGTGTGATGGTAGGTGTTATATTAACAATATTAGGTGAGATATGTCGTCCTGTTCCATATTGATCATTATTATATTTGAGAACTGCTGTAGGCGGGATTAATTTTTTCCATGAATCACATATTCTTTTAAAGTGTTCATCAATAAGATCACTAACTGATTTTTTTAGCTCAGATGAGTCGAATCCGGGAATGATGAATGTTGCCAATTGAGGTGCTTCTATTTTATAATGTTTCATAAATAATCTTGGTGCTGAATAATTATTTAAAAAATTCATAATAGTTTTATTGATAAGATCAAGGTCTGCTGCAACGGCATTTAAATGATGTATTGTTTCGATTATTTGTCGTTTCACATCCTCAGAATAATGATGAGATATAGAAGAAAATAAATTTTTTAAATTATTATAAATATTAAAAAATTCAGTTTTTACATCATCTGAGTATATCTTAAAGAAATTTTCATTAACTGGGTAATCTTTGCCCGTAAAACGTGCATGATGTTCCATATCAGGTATTGTAATATATTTTATTCTGAGACCATAATTATAATTTCGTTCGGTCTTTTGATATTCTGGTTGTTTTAAAAATATTCGTTTATCCATTTTAAACTCTTCGATTTTGGGTTCTGGTGG
The DNA here is from genome assembly GCA_016746295.1 of Potamilus streckersoni. Lineage (NCBI taxonomy): Eukaryota > Metazoa > Mollusca > Bivalvia > Unionida > Unionidae > Potamilus > Potamilus streckersoni. Next base: position 43,387 of record JAEAOA010001825.1, read on the forward strand.
AACTTGATAATCTGGCGCGACTTCAGGCCAACCTAATACTGATCTAATCGAACTCTGATAAATATCTACAGCATAATCAGGAGAATTTATTTCAATCACTGACGATAATGTTGGTTCGTAAACAGTAATAGCTATCTTGGACTCTTTTCCGGTTATGGATTTAATTCTGCGCTGGAATTCTTCATTAATTTGCTCTATTTGATAACTACCAGTTGGAATACTAACCACTTGTCAATCGGGAGTTCCATCAGATTTGTTTTTATTTGCGAATACTAATGAATTATTTGGTTGTAGTCCACCAAATGGTTTTGATCTGATATTAGGCCAGCTATGATAAACCCGAAGCTGCGCTAAAGCTATCTCTTTTACTGGGATAGCTGTTGGAAAATTAACGCTGAATTCAGGATTGGTTGAACTTATAGATATCATCGTGGTTTTCAGCGGAGTAGTATTAATAACGATCTGCTGTAACAACTCTCTTGACTCAGGCGCTGACATTATTATTATTATTATTATTGTTTAATTCTCCATTTATTTTGTTATCAAAATCACTAACGATTTTGAATGCTTCATCGTAGGTTTTAATTATCGTTGCAAACTCCTCGTCAGATATTTTACCATCATTGAGATAAGTAGAAATATATCCAGATAGTTTAGAATATGCTGTTGTTGCTGTGTGTAATTTTATCATATACTCACGCAATTTATCACTCGTGCATGTAGTTATTTTTTTAGCAATAATACTAAAAATACCTGCTATAGTCGTTGAAGTTGAAACAATAATTGTTATAATTGTTGGAGCTGTCATTGTTAGTGTCTATAATATTAATCCGGATCCAGCAACAATAGCAGAAACTGAATACACAACTATATCAATAACAACTATACGTCTACGATATTTTTTTACTTTCAATGTGTATTTGTCGATGGTATTTTTTAGTTTGGTCAGGCATTCACATGCTTGATTATATCTGTGACGTTGAACGTCGATAGATGACTGACGTAGTTATCTGATCCATTATACTATACGTTAAGTTAATTGAGCTACAAATTCCAAACACCACCAGTAAGCTTGAGGTAAATTTCTACTCGATGATGCCAGCCAGCGTAAATATTCCTTCAGAATCTTTATCTAACAACACAGATATAGTTTTAAATGAATTCCCAGTCGATGGATTTGTAGTGGATATTCTAAAATCTGTAACGCTAATTACGGACATCTTATATATACCAGTAATTTCTGCGGTATGTTTAATGGCATTATTTTCTGGAGTCCACATTCCAACCCCAGATGTAACTGTATACACAATATTTCTTATCTGTTTGTGAGGAATTTTAATCAGACTAGTTTTTTGAACAATATCAGGAATTCAGCTAATAATATCATTCAATTTTGTGTTAATATTAGCGAGTGTAATATCAACATTAGATGGATTTCCAAAAAATTCATTTTTGAGTGTGTTTATGTTTCTGCGAAAACTCAAAAATATGTTCACGTGAGACATAAATTCATTTTTGAGCGCTGTGATTTCCTTATTTATTGGAACATCTTTATCATCGACGTATTTTTTATTAACCGCATCAAACTCAGATTCTGGTGTTCTGAGATTATTAATACTATTATTATTCATGTCGAGAAATGCACGCATTATAGCACCGTTGGCTAATATGTACTTAGATTCTTGATCGTCGACGTATTTTTTTGTAGCTACATCACTATCTGAAGTTGGATATCCAAGATTTGTGATTTTATTTTTATTCATAATAACGTCTCCACTAAATACATCGCCTGTCTTTCTGACGTAATCGTTAACTGACTTACCGGAATCTTGTATTTTACCCTGATCAGTAAAAGTAACTATATTATCAGTAACTGCAGTAGGAATTCGTACAAGTACGTCTGGTCGTCTTTAATCGTCCTTGTTTGTCTTGAAAAACAACCACTTCATTTTGGTCCACACTTGTAATATTTAATAAATCATCAATCTCACTTCGAAGCTGATCGAGGGTTGCATATTTAGATAAATCTCCTTGCTGCTGAGTTTTACCACGAGCAGATCTTCCGTAAATATCTACCATTATATTTACTGATGTCTGTTAAATGTGAAAGCATGGTATATTCATGCACGACTTTATGGGGTGGTTTTGTTGACCTTGATATAGCATCAAGTACATTAAGTACTTCTCGACCACATATTGGTGGATCAGTTAATGTTTGTGTTGGTAGCGTTGAATACCAGATTGGTGCAGTATTATTACTGACATAATGAAGAAATTCTTTTGGTGGTGCTAATCCATACGAATCAAAATAGATAATTCCACGTGGGTCAATTGCATAAGCTACCCAATGTGTACCTGGTCCAGAATTTTGATCGAGATTTATGATACCCGTCTCAATGTTATTCGGTTGTTTTGGTAATTGATCACGCATAAAAACACCTCTAAATTGTTTTATTTTTAATTTTTTAGCAGCATCTATTAAATCAAAATTAGACATAGGCGAGATCAGTAAACTGTCCCTGGAAGTCTTAGACCTTTTCCGTACCATGAAGGCGGGGTCCCTGGTAATCTGAGACCTCTTCCTTTTTTTTTGTATCTACCTCCTACAGCCTTTTTTAATGCCATACCACCCGCCGCACTAACAACGCCTAACACAGCTACTTTTGCAACAGCTGGTGCGGCTGCGGCTATTAATGCTGGTAAAGCTGCGAGAAGGGGAAATATACCAGCCGTTTTAAAAGTATCCTTAATAGCGCCTGCAGAAAGATCAAGTCTGACACCTTTATTTGATTTTTTTGCTTCATTAAAATTTTTAAATTGACGATCGGTCAATGATAATTTAGTATATGCGAAATATCCATTTGTACCACAATTCACGACCAATAATGTCATTTACATGAGAGGGTTTTAAAAATTGTTGTCGATTATCATAACTCTCAACCGCACTTTTAGCTAATTGACTAACATTTTTAGCCATTTTGATTTCATTAATGGCAACATCGGTGAATTTGTCAAATGCGTTAATTTTACCCCGTGCTGGTTTTGATTCTTGTTTTAGTTCTTCAGATGGTGGTAACGCAGATGCTATTTTTTGAGTTGCTTCAGCTGTTTTCTCTAACATAGGTTGAATATCTTTAGTGGTCTCAGTTATCGGTCTAAATAATTCCTTTGTATCCTCTGCAAATTCAACTTGAGTTTCCTGACGTTCTTGTAACTGTTTTTTAACAGCATCACGAACTGGTAAATATTTTTTAATTGCCTTTAAACGCTCGCGAGTTATTTTTGCCGAGTGCGCTCCTCCAATATTCATTTATATTATTAATTATTTTTAATTATATATATATATATATATATATATATATATATATATATATATATATATATATATATATATATTTGTCTGATTTTTGTCAAAAATAATCAGTAGCGATCCCAGCGATTACCCTTCATAGGATAGCCAGGTGTGTCTTTTTACAGAGTCCAACATAACATAGATTTTTCCATGACTTACTATGCGGCCCTCTATAATTCTGTTTCTTTTAGGCTATGTTTTTTGGGGGGTTCTTCTATGGGGCGGAGAGCTCAAGGCATGCTACTGATTATTTTAGGAGGCAGGGGGTTTATTTTCATAGACATATCTCCCGGTGAATTTCTAATTGACGAAAGGCGAAACATTAGAAAATTCAGAAGACTGTCTAGGCATTTGCGGTTTCGATAAAACACCCCTATGTCACCCCACGGGTACAAAAGTGTACCTATGTGGCTACACAGAGGTATTTTATTGAAACCTGAGGCGCGCCCTGCCCCCAATTATATATAAAATATGGCATCCCCGGGACCATATCCATTTCGGCGAAATCTGGAATCGAACCACAGAAGTTAGGATCAGAGTCCAACGATCTTTCCTCTAAGCTACTGCGGCTCGATGTGAATAAGAGTTTTAATTATTACTATATGCTTTTCTTGTGCAATAGCATTAGTCTCTGGTTTTACAAATATAATTTTATTAAGACAATTAACCATTTATGTGTGTAAACCAAACTATATTTTATATAGTATAAATATATAACGATTTAAAATTATAAGCATAAAAATGGGAAATAACCCACTAGGTACACAGAGACAAACAGACAGACAGGCAATCGATTAACGCATTTGTCATTGTTTGAATACTTAGATCTGTATACAGCGAGGGCGAGAGAGTTCATAGTGGAATTTAACCACTACAATTACAAAAAAAGATTCAATTACACAAACAACTTGGCGTCTATATATACAGACATTTAGTAATTGTGGTTTCTAAACAGAGAGACGAACAGACAGACAGAGACAAACAGATAGATAGACAGACAAACAGACAGAGATAAACAGATAGACAGACAAACAGACAGAGAGATAAACAGACAAACAGACAGACAGAGAGATAAACAGACAGACAGAGAGATAAACAGTTCAGTCCATAAATATTACTGTAGATATTAAATATGTGACCTAGTTCAATGAAGGGACGTAATCTACTCTGTGAATAAGATTATTTTCGACAGGAGTTATTATCTCAACCAGGTCTGGCTAGTTAAGTCAATTTAAAATATTTAAATATTATTTTTTTATTTTAAATAAATAAATATATATTATATATATAAAAAAATGAACAGTAAAAACATTAATGAAATTATTTCTGCTATTAAAAAATTAAAACATGAAGGAATTCAGATATCTGATAATCTCGACCCTGAAAGAATCATGTATGACTTTGAATCTTTAGAGCAGAAAAAATTTCAAAATAAATTCACATTACCATCTAGTTATCGGCTTATTAAATCCATTTATAATTCTATGTTAGAATCTTTAGCTGTCGTGGATGAAAAACACATACAATTATTCGTACCTCTTGCGCGTTCAATTGAGAATATCAAAATTGCTCTGTCTAACGAATATGAAATTAAAAAACGGACAGACAGTCGTGTGATGCAATTGAAAAAGATTATGTTAATTGATTCTACGATAAATGACATTAAAACTGAGGATAGTAAAAGTGAGTCCCTGATATAGTCAGGACCCTTGGCAGGATTGATAAAATAGAACTTTAATATATAAAAATGATATGAGTAAAGAGTACACAGTTATATGTATTCAAATATAATTCTTTGGTCATATTTTATTGAATATGCAGACTTGCATATATGGTCAGCCACACGTTTTACTGAAGGTATGCAAATACCAAAATATCTGGCAGCTGCATATATAGATTTAAAAACTATTTTTTCATCAGTATCTGTGTTGGTAGAAATGACCGTCTTAGGAGTCTTAGGAGAAATACCAGTATTTCCTACCTTACAATTCTGACTTTGCGTAATTGATTCTAGGTTATCTACAGAATTATTTTGGCGATTTCCATCTTTATGATTAATAACAAATCCATCTTTAACTAGGCCAAAATAACATTCAAATATGAACTTGTGCGATAGATATCTTTTATTTCTATTAATACCAAATGTAAAATAACCAGCATTATTAAGACTACCGACTGGTGTTTTTAATCTACAGTTTCTAATAACACCATCTCTGGACGCTTCGTAATTGGTATATATTGGATGTCTCACGAATTCTTTTTGCTCCATTTATATAATATTTATTTGTTTAAATCATTTTTTTTAAAATCTAGTCAGATAATCCGTTTCTGTTTTTATAGGGGGTTTACCTGTCGATGTATCTTTTTTCTTGTCATAATAACGCTTTAACTCTCTGAAATGTTTTCCTCCGCAATTTTTACATAAATGTGTGTTACCCCTCACACCAATTTTACACTGAATACATGGTTTTGGTCCTGTACTTCCATTTCTGATACTTTGCATATGGTAACTACAATAATTGTTTTTTTTTTACGCATGGTTTATCACAATTAGAAATATGTCCAATTTTCAACCAAATACACTTATTTTCTATTTGAATCATTATATATATACTAAATTTTAATTGAATATTTGTCTTAATTATAATGATATAAGAATTATCATTAATTGAACCATCTACTACTAGATTTGACTTTGACAGACTATCAGAACATAAATTTAGTGTTTCGATGCAAGATTTAGCTTTAATGAATGTAGATATAACCAAACGTATCCGTGAAGCCAAAAAAGAATTTCGAGAAGATGGTGCTGCTCATGTGTGGTCAACTTTTAGGGTTGGAAGCATTAATAATATGATGAATGACAAATGAGCAAAGGTACTTATTAACTACCTTGATAATCAAAAATATTTTATTTTAATAAAATTTATTGTAGAGACAGACGAAGATATTTGGGTAATTAATGACAAAAGAGATCCTATTCATACACAGTTGGGAAATAATAAAACGCTTTTATTAAATAACAAATCAAAACCCGGAATATTGACTGGTATTGATAGACCGTATTTTGAGCGAGGGTATCCGGTTACTGCTCTTGTCTATGGATTGTATTTACTAAATGATAAACCTAATATTGAAAATCTCAAACCGATGAGACTGTCAGAGTCAAGAATAAACTGCGTGGCTGAACGCATTACTGAACATTTTACAAATGCGATGCGTGGTAATGGCTTAACAGATTTAAGACGTAAAAAAATATGTGAATGGGCGGAGACTGTTAAAGATTTTGGTGCATCTATTAAGGATGTTGCTAAGCTAGAAAAGTCATTAAGATTTCCAATAACAGTAAAAACAGTAACAGGAGAGATATTATACAAACCAAAATACATAAAAAATGGAAGCCCTATAACGATCATTGATCATAATGCACATGCTTGGTCTTATGTAGTAACTATATTTCCACGAGATAGAATGATTAAATTTTATAGTGGTCATGTATTTGATTTTATTAAAAATATCAGTAAAAATGACCCTGTATCTATTTGGTTATTTCAGAGTTCGGAAAATGATCATTATGATCAATTTGTACGACCCAATGGTGATATTTATCATACAGAATTTCTCCACGAGGAAATGAAAAACCTTGCACTAAAATATACTAATGACGATAACAAAATTAGGCAACTACTGAATAATTCTTTTACCGTACCATCGGTCGCAGCCCATTTCGCTCAGGAAAAAAATTCATGGAAGCCGACAAGATCAGAGTTTATTGAGGATATAAAAAACAGCTGCATAGAATATGGACACGGTGGATTATGGAACACGAAATACGATTATAATGATGTTATCTCAGTCGATATGACTGCATGTTACCCTGGAAGTTTTCTGGGATATGGAGAGTGTTCTAAATACTATGACAGATTCGGACACCCCACACATAGCATGGCTAGAGTTTCAATAAATGGACCCTTACCAGATTTTGACTTAACAGGATTTGTATATGTAGAATCATTCGAGTTCGCAAAAGATCTACATCCTATTACTTATATTTGGTTTGGTAAACACCTTTCAGAAAAATGTTGGGCTCCAATAGTATTATTAAGATATATGCTTGATGTTGGAATATTAATATCACTGAGGGTAAATGAAGCGATTATATCCTATAGTCCACAAAAACAAGTTTGGTTACCAGAACCTGATAGATTTAGTATAGAAGACGCCAGAAAAGATTTTCCTGATCTTGCCGAAGATGATATTATTAAAATTACTAATAATATACGTAAATGTAGAGATGAATACGATGAGAAGTGTGCTAAAGATCTTGGTAGAAAGATAATCGGTAAATTTACTCAAGGTAGTTCATACGGTCATAAACGACATTGTACAAGATTGATTATGGACGATACTGAGTTAGATTTTATAATCAATGATACAACAGAGAAAAACACATTTATAAGCAGAAGTAATGCTTATTTATCGGATGGATCCAAATTAGGTACCATTGTTAGCTATATTGAGGGAGACTCACCGCAGTTTACTCATTTAAGATCTTCAATGCTAGCTTATTTTTCTATAAATCTACTGCCAATGATAAATATATTTCCTCGTTATGTTGTTAGAGTCGCTACGGATTCATTTTATATAAACAAAAAATATAAGGATTTATTAAATCCGTTACTTGGTAACGGTGAGGAGTGGGGGGCATGGAGAATAAAGCAAGAAAATATACTTAGTTATTGTGAATCTGCTGATATTGAAATTGCGGAAATATATTACAGAAATAATAATCAAATATTAGAATCATCTGCACCATCTGTGTACGATCCTGTGGCTAGACATAAGACCGTTTATCTTAATGGATGTGGAGGGTCAGGTAAAACAACTCGTGTGATTAAATTATTTATGAACAATAATTCAGATATGATCGTTCTGACACCTACACATAAACTCGCCAGAGAAATAAAGGAACGAGGGGTAAAAGCAAGCACATATAGTTTCTTTAGATTTTGTGGAGACACATGGACCCCTGAACGGATGGGTGAAAAATATATACCTAAATATATTATTTGGGACGAGATATGTACGGTGTCGTTAGAAACACTAAAAACATTTCTCGAATGGTTATTAACAAAAAATACTGCTGTGATTATGTGTGGCGACCATGGTCAACCACCGCCCTTTGTTGGACAGTCTCCACATGAATGGCTAAAGAATAATGTGGATTATTATGAAGAGATACATGATGATCATAGAGCAATTGACGAACCATTGAAAGAGTTAAAAAGATTAATCAGACTACAACCAGATAAAATACAATGTGAAATAATGCGTGAAGTAATTCCAGAGACAACTTTGAATGATTTTTTGACTTTATGGAAACCCACTGATTTGATAGTCGCAAGTAGAAAGATAGTTCGTGATGAATTACAGAAGAAATTATTTATGTTACATAAAGAAAAGTTTTCAAATCTACCCGTACCATTATGTTATCGCCCAGCAGATACTCGACGACAGAATATTGATGTTGAAATTCCTGGTGAAAGTGTCCGAATACAAAATCTGGTATTGAATGATATTGTTTTGATAGATATAAATTCTGTCGAGAGCGCAATGAGTATGGATAAATCACCGTGGATCTTAGGATACGCTATAACTATTCACTCGTCACAGGGATTAACTATTTCTGATACAAATATATGGATTGTAGATGATCGGATCGAGTGGTCAAACTTAGTTTATCTTGCAGTATCTCGCGTCAGACGAATAACTCAACTACATAGGGTTATTATAGATCACGTGATAACTGAAGAAATTACTAATTACGATGCTGTAATAAAGAAAAAATTAGCGTCTTATAAACAAAGTGACAAAAAAATAAGCGTGACTTTGATATTGATACTGAATTTATTATAACACTAAAACAATCACAGAATAATCACTGTGCAAGTTGTAACGCAATGATGTTATGGCAATACTCGAAAAATAATCCACGACAATTTACCGTAGATAGAATTAATAGTGATCTAGGTCATACACGTGCTAATGTGATGTTGACCTGTCTTGAATGTAATCGACGTCGGGGCGCTGGACGTCCTGGTTCTAGTTTACTTAAGTGAACGCGGTGGTAATTGTGTATCTGCAGGAATTACTTGCAGTTGTTCACGCACAAATCCATGTTGAGGTGCAGTAGAATCTAGTCTGTATATGACAGGTCTTCCAGTGGATCTAACCACACTAGAAATTGTATGTGCGGTCACACTCCAAATAGGGTCAGTAGCTCGTCTTTTGCCACCCTCCAATTCCCCTGGTTCGTATAAATATCTCACGATCACATTACCTAATACTGGTTGTTGACTTCGTTGTCCGTATTCATTGCTACGTGGTATATTTTTTTTTGTTATTGCATTGGAAGGTTTCATGGAAGTTGCACGAGTAATTTCATTATTTAATGCAGATATCACACTTGGTAACCTTGCAACCCATTCACGAGATCTCTCACCGGATTTAGTAGATATTTCCTTCGCGTATTGATATCCAAATAACCGCTCAGCAAGTGTTCGATTAAATCGTTCAACAATTGCTTGATCACGATGAATTTCAGTATGTCCTCGTCTAATTTTAACGCTATGTTTTTTCATCAAAAGTGATACTACACCAAGAAATTCTTTGCCAGGATCAACTTGTAATAATTGTGGCCATCGCAGACTACTACGTTGATAAATTCGCTCAAACGCAGATGCAATTTCAGAGGCTGTCTTTGTTGATAATGGTTCTGCTTCTTTATATCTACTCGCAACATCAACAACAGTCAATGCGTATTTGTACGTGCGTAACTTTCGTCCATGTGTTTTAATAGTATCGTGTGGCAAAAACAAAATATCTGCTTGATGAACTTCGTTAGGAACACTGACATCAAAATGTGCATATTGGATTTTTTTTTGGTGGTGGTAGATAAATTTGCCATATTGCCTGTCGTGCTAACCAATTTGCAGCAACATCACGTGAAACTTTAGCTGCTTTAGTAAGTTTAGTGATAGCTGCTTTACCTCTCCAATACCCTCTAGGGCTATAATAAATAGATTCCATTATAATAATTATATAATTAATTACCAGCTCCTAGCATTATTTTACTTTTCATCGCTGATTTTACCAGAAAACTGGCGAGTTTTTCTCTGACAGATTTATTAGGTATAGAATTTAATGCATGAATCAATTTCACATCTGCAAGATGCCGCTGCTGCAAATCTTTACTTTTGTATGCAACGTCATGAATATGACATGCTTGATCAATTTTATTTACTGGATACTCCCCTGGTCTTGGTTGATCTTGATCATCAAGTCGGATATCAAGTCTAATTCCAGGACCACAATAATTATATCCAGGAAGGTGTTTCTCACCAGGATATCTAGACCATGGTAATCCAGGTAATTTTCCTAATCATGCAGCAATATCTCCACCTGTCTTTGAAGTCCCTGAGATAAATTTATATTTTTTCGTGCCACATTTTTTACATTTACCTATTAATGCACGTCGTTTATTTTTTGTTGTTATTGTTGTCAATCCAATGGTGGGTGTAGGTGATCTACATCGAAAACAATATAGACTCATGTTATTAATAATATGGATTCAATAATTGATTTTTCGGCGACACGAAAACAAGAACCAGTAAAACACCATCCAGCATTACCAAATTCGATAAGGATGATTATAATAGGTCCATCTGGATCAGGTAAAACTCAATTATTGTTAAATTTAATATTGAGATGGATGAGATGGAACAAACTATATTTAATAGCACCGTCTGTAGATGATCAGCGTTGTTACGAAGTACTTAAAGATTTTAATGAGAAAGCGAAATCTGTTAATAAAGACGGTGAAGATATTATTGACTTTATCACGGATATAGATGAAGCCCCGTCTGTGGATGACTTAGATGGATTCATTAATAATCTCGTAGTGTACGATGATGTGATGTTGGACAAACAATCTAATCCAGCTAGAATATTTTCTCGAGGTAGACATAAAAATACTGACGTGATTTATGTTACTCAGAGATACACGCAGATACCCAAGGTGATCAGAGATAACTGTAATATTTTGGCTGTATTTAATGGAGTAGATAATTATACTCTACAGAATATTTACTATACTTGGTGTTCAGGGGATATGGATATGATTAAATTTAAAAATTTCTTTTCTAAAGCACAAGCTGTCCTGTTTGGATTTATAACAATAAATCTACATGATCCAAGATCAAGATATCGTGTTGGTCTAGATAAAATCTTTGGTTAATTTTACTAAGTCAGAACAAAATATATTCTGGTCTGAATAAAATCTTTGGATAGTCTCCCCTTGACCATCATTTAGATACCCCCCTGACAAAGAAGCAGCAGGGAGGGTGAATGAAATCATCTAAGTCGTATTTGGGAAAAAATAGCATGATGACATAGTCAACCCTATGTGGTTTATTAACCATACGGGGTTGATTTTTTTTTCATTCTGTGTAGGAACTCTTTTTTTTTCGTTTATGATTCGAGCAAACTTTTGTAGGGTTCACCCTCCCTGCTGCTTGGCATGATTCTAAGAGATAAACATGATGTTTACTTGAATCTGAGTTCAAGACCTGAACTGTTTATGATCTCATGAGTTTTTCTATAGGAAATTTATTATGTTGGCAGTCAGGTGATATATATATATATATATATATATATATATATATATATATATATATATATATATATATATTTGGTAAAGGGAATTTATGATCTAAATTTTCAGTTGTGTTCATATATAAATTTGAGAGGATTTATTTATTGAAAATATTCATTGGAATTAAAATGTGCTCACTGATTTCTAAAAATTAAAATTAAAACACTATACTGGGATTTTTGAGAAGACAAAGAAATTTTGGATTTTATCATTGTGGTACATCAGAACATAAAAGATTATTGGAATTTACTCAGAACAGTTTATACATTTGGTCTTGTGATAGAAAAAGTAGGATTGTTTGGGATATAATTCATAATATGGTAAGAGTTTTCTGAATTCTCACTTTGTATTTTAGGGAAATAAATTATTTGTTGATTTTATTAAACGTGTTGGCTTTGCGTTTATCTTTAACATAGTTTATGACCAAGACAGGAAGTAAAATGTGAAAAATCTGGCTGTTAGTCATCTATGCTTCCATAACCTGTTCCAGACAAGATTTTCCTTGCATGAGAAATTTACAATATTTCTTATTTTTTAAAGAAGCACCATGTTACCTTCTAAATTTTAGTGAAAAAGTCAAATTAGTAACAATATTTTTTTAAAAAAGAATTCACAGCTGTATAAATTGGAAGTGTAGTAACTTGCTGTGCCTTTTCATTTACTTAATTCAGGTTTTTATCTTACTTTGGATTTGATGTCTGTACAACCAATGGTGCAGTGTGAAAACTGTACAACCAATGGTGCAGTGTGAAAACTGTACAACCAATGGTGCAGTGTGAAAACTGTACAACCAATGATGCAGTGTGAAAACTGAACAACCAATGATGCAGTGTGAAAACTGTACAACCAATGGTGCAGTGTGAAAACTGTACAACCAATGATGCAGTGTGAAAACTGAACAACCAATGATGCAGTGTGAAAACTGAACAACCAATGATGCAGTGTGAAAACTGAACAACCAATGATGCAGTGTGAAAACTGTACAACCAATGATGCAGTGTGAAAACTGTACAACCAATGATGCAGTGTGAAAACTGAACAACCAATGATGCAGTGTGAAAACTGAACAACCAATGATGCAGTGTGAAAACCGAACAACCAATGATTTGATGTTGTCAGGTGGCTGTAAAGCCAGGGCTTGGTTTTCTGGTCAATATCCATTTGTCCAAATCTGTGAACCAGAAGTTTTATTACAGTACTGACAATAACTTTATTTAATCTCTGGGAATGAAACACACAAAGTAAAAAGTGGGTGTAGGTCATTATTATATGTGGTTAATTAACCCGATCTTGAAAATTGACATTCATCCTTCAAACTGGATTATAAAAGTTTGTTGATCTACTAGCTGGACACAAAAGTAGACCGATGGTCTAAATGAAAATACCTGGTCTAAATGAAAATACCGTGAGAACTTATGACTTAAACACAAGTTTAATCAAACTACCTTCAGTGTCATCCAAATTACAGTCCTAATATATACAGTAATTAATTCTGGTCTTGCTAATAGGACCATACACATGACAGAGACATGATACATCCCAAGTGATAATGTTACAGGGAGAAACATTTCATTCCATGTTATATTAATGTTACAATAGATCTTATAGTTTGTTTTGTTTTAGCCGATTGAAAAAAAGAATTTTTTACTGTAATTTCCACTCACTGTTTTAAATTGATATCAAAGAGAAGGTTTGAGAGAAATGATACAAAAAAATAAATATTAGTAATACTGAACTGAAAATGGCAGAAAGAATTATAAAAAATACTAATTCAAGTCATTCCATTTTAAAGGCAAGCACTGTTTAATATGAAATATCAAGTACTTACACTGTTTATGATAAAGCATTAAAGTTCACACTTAGATAATTTCTGGACAAAGTGACAGAATCAAAATCAATCTAGTCTCATGCTGCACAACATAAGGTAAACAATTCTCAAAATAGCAGAATTAAACAAGTCAAGTTTTTTTATAAGCTCTGATAATTAGATCCAACCTTTTACTCATCATTGCAATTACCCAATAAAAGTGCATTGATATCACTAGAAACATTTTCCATGATAGCCTCCATGCCCTGTTTAACATACCAGTTTATGAAAATGCAAATTTAATTATTTTTGTACTGTTTATAACTCTTAATTTAATCTCAAAGTCTAGTTGTTGAAGTTGGTCTGCACCAGAAGAAAGCTTAAATAAAGAAGTGATTTGAATGTTATGTATATTTAATCTGAATGTTATCCATATTTAATCTGTATGTTATGAATATTTATGTTATGTATATTTAACCTGTGTGTTTATTGTCTTTTCTCCATGATCATATACTATGTATATCTGTATTTTGTATTTGACCTCTGTCCAAATAAAGTAAATGGTGAATCTGACTAGTGACATTTATTTTGTGTGTATTTGTGTGATTTGGATTTTTAATGTAGCTTTAAATTTTTTTTAGTCATTTTGCTATGATGTCTTGTAGTGTAACAGTTTATTGTGATGTCTAGCACTGGGGCATCATGATGCAAACATGTAGCATCATGTTCCACCCAGTCACATAATCCTGACACCTGGCTGACCAGTCCAAACACTAAGCTCTTAACAATGAGCACCAAGAAAGGCAGCTGCTACTTATAATGATGTTGCTGTTATAGGATTTAATGCCAATTTTCAGCACAAAATAGGATATACATTGCAGCAAGTATAAATGGTGGAGGAAAAACCTGGGAAAACATCCAAAAGAACCACCAACCCATGAGAAGCTACTGACAAGCTTTCTCACATAGCCACACTGGCCCAGAGACTCAAACCCATGCAGACAGAAGTGGGATGGAAGTGATTTTAGCAGTGAGTTCTTTAGATTACTGTAATTCCATTCACTGTGTATGATAAATAGGAATGTGTGAGGGCTGTTTATCTACATACAGAAATTACAGCAAGAGTGAAGAGAGAAAAAAATAAACTGAAGCAGAAGGAATTCAAATGAGTCTAAGGTCACCATTATAATTATGTACTTTAATTCTAATTACAGTCAAACCTGTGACTAGACTGGCAGTCACTCACGGGGGAAAAGGCAATAATCGACACTGTAAACACACATGCATGTTCACCATTTAAAATCGGTCTTTGTGTAAATATCAATATTACAATCATAACATTCTTCTTCTTCTTCTTCTTCTTCTTCTTCTTCTTCTTCTTTTTCTTCTTCTTATTATTATTATTATTATTATTATTATTATTATTATTATAATTATTATTATTATTGTTATTATCTGGATTATTGTATGTGCACTGTATAGCAAATTCATAATTACAGGTATATGAGTCATTCTCTCATTAGTCCCAAATGTATGCTACACACAAAAGACTACTGTATCCATCTCTCTTTAACCCATTAACCCCTGGAGGTTTTTGTCATTTTTGCCTGAAATGCCAGTAGGAAATCAATTTTGGGAGATATTTCTGAATACATTATAATACATCGCCTTGGAAAACATTTTCGGTTAATTAATGCCTATTTGTGTTAGAAACGTTGATTTTTATTCACTCTTTCACAAGAGCATGAGCAGAAGATTAAAAATTGGATTTTTTTGCTTAACAGACCCATTATATATTCGTGTTGAGACCACTCTTCATTTTCAATGCCCATCTTATCCTACTTATTGCAAAGGTTCACCTGTCTGTGTGCAAGTCAGACTGGTCTGTCTTAGATCTGAGACCAAAAAGTCTAAAATCCGGACACACACCAGATCATGACCTCGGTCGAATTTTGGCTGGAAAAAACTTGGGTCCATAAAGTGATGTTTTTCCCTCTGTATTTTGTAGTGAAACTAGAACATCAATATTATTTGGTATCATCGTAAAGCTACATCTGTCTACCTTTCTATAATACCACCCACTTTATTGTGTCACATAAAGCTCAGAAGTAGGCTACCACCTCCTGCCCCGTAAACGTGGTGCCAGGGTTTAATGAGTTAATCCATCAAATACATGGAATTATTGCCGATTTAAAATATACACCACTCTTAATTTGTTCATGCTTTTAAAAGAATAACTGAATAAGTCATTTGCTCAATTCACTGTGATCAAAAGTCAGCCAACTTATGTAAGTTGCCTTTGATGAACAAAGAATTCAAAAGAAGTAGTATATGGTTACACACTAGGACGGATGCACCAAAACTTCACCTGCTTTTGCAGACAAATATGAATATTTAATGACCCCTGACTTTAATGAAAAGGGATGTAACTCATATATCTGTTCAAAATCAAACCTTTTTCTTTCATAGTTTTTATTCACAGGTAAATAGATAACATATCTAACTATATTTGTCACATTGGAACAAAATATATCTGCTATTTCTGCTGTGGCAACAACACTACTTTTCCCCACCAGCCAGCAAATAAATTATTCATTTATTTTGATATGTGTCAGACATTGTTTTATGGGAAGAACTAGTAAAGATTTAGCAGGACTGGTAAATTTTTCTCTTGGTACTAGTCCTTCTGGCTAAAATTAAATTCGTGTTGAATTCTAGTCTTGTATATCAACAGCATTGGTCAGGAAACTGTCTGGTATTGGTAAATATTCAATGTCCTAGATAAATGAGTGCAAAGTGCCATCATGGTACAACTAATTAATGCCCGATGGTACAGACAAAATTGTATCAGCTTCCCCCCACATACAATGGTAAATACTAAACTGTACAGATAAATATAAACCAGCATCACAGTACAAGTATTATTAATCAATGGAGAATATAAACCACCATCAGGGTACAAATATTATTATTCAATGGAGAATATAAACCACCATCAATGTACAAATATTATTATTCAATAGAGAATATAAATCAACATCACAGTACAAATATTATTATTCAATGGAGAATATAAACCAACATCACAGTACAAATATTATTATTCAATGGAGAATATAAACCAACATCACAGTACAAATATTATTATTCAATGGCTCTGATGAAATTATATGCGCCCCCATTTTTCATAAAATAGGAAATATTGAATGGCTCAGATGAAATTGTACATGCCACCTCTCACTGTAAAATGGTAAATACTCAATGGCTCAGAGGAATGGTATAAACTGCCATCTTGGTACATCTACTAATATTCAAATGAGTCACTGTGTAAGCCAGCCCATTAATATTATGGTAAATACTCAATGGCTCTGATGAATGGGTAAAAGCCACAATTTAAGTACAAGAATAACGTCAATAACGTTGTGAATCAGTCATTGAGAACACTGATAAGACAACACTTTTGAATCATTCAATGAGGACACTATTATGAATCAATCAATGAGGACACTATTATGAATTATTCAATGAGGACACTATTAGGAATCATTCAATGAGGACACTATTATGAATCATTCAATGAGGACACTTATGAATTATTCAATGAGGACACTTAAGAATCATTCAATGAGGACATTATTAAGAATCATTCAATGAGGACACTATTATGAATCATTCAATGAGGACACTATTAAGAATCATTCAATGAGGACACTATTATGAATCAATCAATGAGGACACTATTATGAATTATTCAATGAGGACACTATTAAGAATCATTCAATGATGACTCTTATGAATCATTCAATGTGGACACCACTATGAATCATTTAATGAGGACACTGTTATGAATCATTCAATGAGGACACCATTATGAATCATTCAATGAGGACGCTATTATGAATCATTCAATGAGGACACTATTATGAATCATTCAATGAGGACGCTATTATGAATCATTCAATGAGGACACCATTATGAATCATTCAATGAGGACGCTATTATGAATCATTCAATGAGGACACTATTATGAATCAATCAATGTGGACTCTTATGAATCATTCAATGTGGACACCACTATGAATCATTTAATGAGGATACTATTATGAATCATTCAATGAGGACACCATTATGAATCATTCAATGAGGACGCTATTATGAATCATTCAATGAGGACACTATTATGAATCATTCAATGAGGACACTATTATGAATCAATCAATGAGGACACTATTATGAATCATTCAATGAGGACACTATTATGAATCAATCAATGAGGACACTATTATGAATCAAGCAGCAGAGAGGGTGAACCCTACAACAATATATTTGCGACAAAATCGATTAAAGACACTATTAAATTTTAATGGTTGAAACAAAATAAATGATGCTAAATGTGCACTTATTTTTCATGATGCATTATTAGTTTGAACAACTGCACGACATATAAATTCTATATATTTTACAAAATATCACAAATAACAAACGGACATTCATCTCAGTCTTCGGGATGCTGCTTTTGTGATGATTTAGTTAATGAACTGCACTTGTGGCTTTCAAACATAGATCAATTTGGGTTGAAAAGATTACTTTTGCGTTAAATTGTTCCAAATAATAAAATGGTAAAATTTTGACAACTTTCCAATTTAAGGTATGAGTGGACAATTGATATGCTTTATCTCGTAGAAATTATTTTTTAAACATAAAATATTTTTTAATGTGCTTGTAAAGTCTTTATTTTTCTCATATCAGGACATGAAAAGTCTTGTAACAACCGTGGTGTTTTACATCATGTGAAAATTGGTGTGCGCTGTATGACAAACTTTTGTATATGCAATTCTAGGAATGTATAAATCAGATATATAATTTGTATCATTTAGTTAACATTAACCCGTTAATTACACCGTCAGTCTTCATACCAGAAATAGCTCCTAAGACCACTGATGGGCCAGACGTAGCAGTCTTAAAACATTTAGCTGATTAACACAGAGTCAACTAATAGTTGTATGCTACGCTCAGTAAACTCTGACAGACGTCCAGATATGAAAATGACTAGTAACAACTTGATTTTGAAAACAAACGTAAGACAAGTCACCTTGTGATCTAATGTGAGGAAGCACATTGTACTAGAACATGACTACCCATTAAAAAAATGTGTGTCCACAAAAGTGCGGTGGACATGAACTGTTTCACAAAGTACAGGAGCTTGTACTACAGAAAGTATTTAGGTTTCATAAACTATTTTGTAATTGATGGTCAGTTGTTCTTTTCTTTAAAGAATTGAACTCATAGTGTGGAGCATTTTTAAAAGGTTTCATGGATCAACCTAGCTGGGATAGATCAGGGAGTTGAAAGTCCATTAAAACACCATGTGAATTTGATATTGCACAACAATAACAAATTATTTGTAATATATCAACCACTGTAGTGTAAGGTTACAAGGAGTTTGCTATTGTATAATGTAGCAGTATAAATAGTCATGATCAAACGCATAATGAAAACAGTGTTAGAGATGATATGTAAGGCTGTATTTAACATTGAAAGTCAAGAGAAACTAATGAATAATAATCAATACAAAACATGATATATTCAGTAAAACAAAAAAGTTTGCCGTTACAATCTTGACATGATAATATCTTTGTAACTCATAAAAATTCAAAAGCATAACGAAGATTAGCGATATATTTTCAGTAGAAAAATCAGAATAATGGAGTACATCAAAAGCGAGTCCAAATAAATCTATTTAGATGAATGTTTTCAATCAAATGCAATATTTAGGTCTAGTAGGACTATCAATGGTATGGCTTGTGTATGGTATACTTCGTTAATTGTAAGTGTCATTAAATTATCCTTAAATGGTCGAAATTACCCCCTCAATGGAAAAAGATTGATTGAAGTTACATTCTAAGTGTTCAATGTTAGTCATTCTTTTACTCTTCTGAACCACGCAAAAAAACTAATACATTAATGGAACTCAATCAGGAGGATTGGCATTTGAGAGAGGGCAAAACCACAGGGTGAAGAAAAAAACAGTCATTACTCTCATTAACTTTGATAATAAAGGATTCAATGGATGTGCAAGTGCGTACAGTATCAACTTGAATCAATGTGCTATAAGAATGGTTAATATATATTTTAAACAGCAATTTCATAAGTACTTTGGAGTTAACTAAAAATGTACAGGATTGACTCCCTGTTTAGATAATATGATGTCTCAGAAAAATCTTCTAATGTAAAATGTATTCAAGTGTAACAACTTAGTGATCGTAATCACATGGTCAATCATATTCAGAAGTTGTCAGATTGATTTCCTATCATACTTTCTTTGACGTACATGACTTTTCTCAAAAACATTAGTATTTATATTATGACAACTTTATTCAATGATACAAGTATATCTTGGCAACTATAAGCATTTGTGAATTTTGATAAAACACTTACAAGAATCAAATGAAACTTAAGTATGTATAGCAAAGTTTTATCAAAACTTGGGGCTTAACAGTGGTTCTAAAGATCAATACCAACAAATCAATTTCCAGTTTCAATCACAACAATTACATCCTCAGGTTTAACAATTGACAAATAATCACTCTTGAGAAAAATTGTGAGGTATACGTGACCATTCGAGCCATTCTTGATTAAATTCAGATACTTTCAATTTAGAGAAGGTCCCTTCTTATCGGTAGTCTCATTTTAATTCCAAAACAAACAACCATACCCCCCGCGATCTACGTCATAGGGTCAATTTTGCGACAAAAAGATTATTGATTAATGACTAAGAAGCATACCATGTAATTACAGTCCACGAAATGGATTAGTCTATACTTTGACATAAACATTTTACCCAATTTCCATTTCCTACAGTTCTTGAATTAGATGACTTTATGTAGGTGAATATCTATGTTTTAGTGGAGGATTGTAAAGAATACTCTCTGCTGTTCTTAATTTTGATTTTTCAGTATAAACACATTTTCATGTTATACGATATCTTTAAGAGATGCTATGGTAATAAATTTAGTTTAAGTTCAAGAACAAATGGTACCAGTTGAGACAGGACTTTGTAATAAAAAAACTATTTTAAATGAGTCCTACAAGTCAGGAATACCATTGACTTAAAGTTGCATTATCATTTAGTGTCAAGTCAGATATTAAAGTTTTTATTAGTGTATAAACTTGGAAAAGGGTCAACATTGTTATTACAGCTTAAAAATAAATAAAGATTTGATTAATATTAAATGAGTGAATATAATATATCATGCTTATTAGTAAATGTTATGCTATTATATGTTCTGCAGGTTATTGTTATTATGGTATTGGATTACAACTTATTACACTACAAGATTATTAGTCGTATTATTATTACTGAGTGGTGGGGCATGTTATTAGTGTATGTCTATGTACTGTATTACTCATTGTTTCTAGACTTTAATGATGTCGTTTAAGATCATTATATTACAGAAAGCAGACCGTCCTGGATTCAGAACACTAAGTACTGTTATATATGTTAGCGCCTTGGGAGGCATTGTAATTGCACATTTTATTACACTTGGTAAAGCCGCATGTTCAAAATAACAGTAATTGTGTTTTGCTGATGATCCAGAGGCTGATTATGCGTTAAGTGGTGTGAGGCAACCACAGAGAGGAGGAGAAGCTGAGTCACCCAAGCCGGAGTCACTTTTTTAGTCGTTAAAATGTAATTTCAATGAACAGTATATATTTAATTATTGGTCATTTTAGTGTGTAACTATGACATACACAGTGCTTTACTGATGCCTTACAGCTACTGGAGAAGACAACCATGGTTATGGGTCATTTGCATACTATAAGATATGACGCTCACGTCACTGGTATTTCGTGTAACATGATTGGTAAATAAAATTATGACCATTGTTAAAAGCACGCTGCTAAGTCGTAGATTGAATAATATCACTAGGAAAAATAAAATGTCTGAACTTGCCGGTTTCGGGTTTTGTGAAGCAAATGTCCTTGCGAGAATAACACCATTCCAGGATATATTTCTGTTCCCGAACGAGATTAGAGTATCTGACCTTGTTTATGATACAATATTTCAGCCTTGGTTTGTATCCGATTAAATGATATTGACTAGAACATAGTCTAGTGATCTCATTACATTTGCAATTCTTATATTACAATAATTGTGCAAACATAGATATATGATCGCAGTTAGTGAATGTATTTACATCATGCCTTAAATGATATCCTTGATCCTTCAAAGAAAATATTGAGCTTCATGGTTGGTCAAATGGGCGATGCATGATAGTGACTCAAATTAGGTTAGTTGCTGGGTACATCACAACACATCCTGATATATTTTATAGTATGGTATATTTATTACCTACGATAAGGATACTTGGAGGGGGGGGGGCAATCAGTGAAGGGGGGGGGGCTGGGAGGTGGGCAAAAGTGGAAGGATATCACTAGCATAAAGAATCTGCATTATCACTAAAAAGGGGATATTGGCTATAGTTATTACACCGCCTAAACAATGTTAATTATGTCTACATTTTGACAGGTAGGGGACAGATTGTAAGTTCATCAGGGATTTATGTTAATTACTGGGGTGACCAGGGGGGGGGCAAATACGGCTAACTGTAGTATGATTTGGGATTCGGGGGGAGGATAAAACAAGGGGGATTACATTGAAAACAAAGTCAGCTTGACGTCGAACTTCTGCATTATGAAAGGATTTTCGACGAGGTCGCATAATGGGGGGTGGCAAATCTATTACGGGGGTAGTTCTATCATGGAAGGGGGGATGTTGTCGGGGTGCGCTGTGAATCAACAATGGAAAACTCAGGTGGTGGGTGACAGATTGGACGGGGCGAATCACTGGTTGGACATGCGTGTTCATGGGTGCTAGTGTGTACGGAAGTACGATTAATCGAATAACTCTTAGCTTAGACACGATTATTTGGTGTATCAATATGTCAAAAAAGAATGCATCCAGACAAACACGATCTCGTGAAGGGTCATCAAAGGTGTACGGGAGGTGGAAGTTGTCAGCGTTACTAATATGAGATTACTCGAAACTATATATGAAACACAAATATTGAGGAATAGGGCACTAAAAGTACATGATATTCCCGATGGGGTAGCGGGTGTGCACTCGTTGCCACTTCATCGGTGATGCTTACTGTGGCTCTATTGTAGACGATCTCAGTAGAGCCTTGTAGGCGGTGAATAAGAAGAGCTACTGATCCTATATGGGTGATGCATCTAGGGACGCATAACTGATGTGGTCAGTATCTATGGTCGTTCAGGGTGGTCAGTGTCATAGATTACTGATTGGGTGTCACTACTGCAAGGGGGGGCTGGGGTATTCTGGGGGTGCGATAGGTTGTACAAGCGTCATTCCGGGGGGGATACTCAATTGTGGCGGGGATGGGGGGATACTAGCTCCGTTACTGGGTCTATGTACACTAGCAAGTCAGGGTCACATCACATTGTTTCTGATATGTACCCAAGGCTGGGGGGGGGGTCTGTCTACGGTGCATTGTCGAGGGTTCTATATCCGAATAGGTCAGTTTGTACATTATCCAGGGTGCAGTACTGGCGCATTGATTATTGGGGTTGTTCTTTTATGGGTTAGTACCTCAGCATCTACGATCAAATTTCGTTATTTGGGGGGGGATTTGCTTCCTGTGTTTGTAGGAGAGTTTTTTATGTATGATGCTAATATCGGGGGGGGTATCGATCAGGGGTGTTGCATGGGGCAATTCATCATCGACAAACAATCTTCGTGTTGATTTATTTCGTAGTACTTGGACACTGACGAGGATAGGGGATATAATGGGGGTATATTACCATTCAGATGCGTTTTTCATACTATCAAACAATTGTATCGTGATGGTCAATCCTATGTTGGAAGACTAAGTGGTGATATAGATGGATATGGCTAAGGTCCATGTTGGGGATTTAGAGTCAGCGCCCAGGGGTGAGAAGTCAGCATCTTCTACAGTATGAGGTCGGGTTGTCAACATGACATTTAATAGTCATTAACAGTAGAATATGGATTCCGTCTGGCTGGAATTTCAACTTCATATATACTGTTTCGTGTACCAATGGTCTATAAAACATACGGCACTGGAAAACACATGGGAATTTTTTCTTGGGGGGTTGCTCAACATACTCATTTTCTGAGCAGGTGGGGGTCTCTAGGGGACTTGGGGGGGGGGGACTAATGACTGACTACAAAATCATGGGTGGTGGGGATTCATGTACGGGTTCCCAAAAATCCTTGGTGTTTCATGAAAAAAAAAAAGGGAATTAAATGGTTCACGGGGGGACTTCACATTGAATTCTATCAGGGTTGTAAATCTAATTAGTTGTTTTAGGGTTCACGTAACTGCTATCGAGTGCTCTTTCTGGTGTTCAGGGGGGGGATGGGGGGTCTTCGTGGGGGATCAGACAATCTTTTATACCAATAATGTTGGACTTCTTCAACAGTGGGGTGGTGAGGGGGTGATCCATTTTATCGCACCGCATTCAATATAATGTCACGTATTCTTTTTTGCATGTAAACAATACAGAGTGGGGGGGTACAGGTACATCTTCTGAGGGGGGTGTACATGCTTCATCCCAAATAATAACGCTGGAATTAATGGGTCTCACCCACGTTTCGTGCAGGGAGGTCCAGGATTCGTACCCTATTGTAGTGAGAACATAAACTATGATACGTGCACAGCTTCAAGGGGGGGGTCGTGTTAGGAATGGTCTCTCGCTAGTATATGGGTTGGTGTTGTGTGTGGTGTTACAATGTCTTGGACGTATCTGACTATCGATTGGTGATATCTATCTGCACTTGTTGGGTTGGATCCAGGGGGTACGTTAATTAGGGGGGGGGTTGGGTTATATACAAATTGGATACTGATATCGGTGGTGCTTTGGTCATAGATTTTTTCATGATAGAATTATCGTGTCTTCAGGGTGGGACTACTTCTTAGATGGGGGGGGGGTCTGCTGATTCAGAATATTGGTATAGGGGTCTTGTTTTATGGTCGGATATGTTCCCCATGGTCTGATTCGCTATTAAGGTAGGGAAGTTATTTGGTTGATTCTCTTTGATGGATTTTTATCGGGGGTTGGATCAATTGAACTCTGACTGCTTTTTAGGAATTATATTGTATCTTGAAAATGGATTGATAGGGCATAACCCAGCATAGGATCTCATATGGAGTATTATTGGGGTTTCTTTGGGAGTAAGTAACCAATTGGGTACCTAACTTGGGGAGGGTTATTGGGGGGAAAAGGATTGTTTTACCAATTTGGTAGGTCTAGGATTATATTCTCTATGCATCTTAGGGGGTATGTGGGGAGGGGTATTGGGGTCATCTGGGGTTGAAATAATGGGGTTGTTGTTAAGTTAAATTTTTATTCCACCCTGTGTATATTTTTACGATTATTCTTCGGCCGAGATCTTTGCATATTATTCGTTTGATTAATTTCTTTTTTTGACCTATTCAATAATGATACTCCTCGTCAGCATCAATATGTTAGTTCTAGTACTTAATTCGATTATACTGATCAGACATTCTGGTTCTCGGAACAGACAGGTTTGTTTCGATATGGAGTGATAATCGCTTCGGATGACAATCAATACGAAACTAACACTTTACAATCAATCAGTATATCGCAATGTACACTATTTGGGGTTTAACAACATGCCTTTCATGCCATGGTGTCTTCAATCCAATTACATATCAACTCGTGATGAAGTCCTTCAGCAAGTTTCAATTAAGATACTACGTGATTGCATAATAACCGGTCAATTCATTTTCAGGCATGTGGTCCTTAATAGCATTACGCGTGTCATTTCATTGTGTGATGTCAATTTAAAGGGGTTTAAATGATACTCACCAGCGAAATCCATATCCTAGTTTTACTTCCTGGTTTAACAGGCACGAGTTTCAATATGATATCATATTCTCATTGATAGTGGGTACTGTATCGTTCCATAGAACGCCATGTTGAATATTCCAAATTATGCTGGATTGGATAATAAATGTAAAAACTCTTTTCGTGTTGGTTTCCAATTATTTTTTCTATTCTTGCAAATGAATGACTGCAACTGATGTGTTATTGTAAACATTTTGTAAGTAACTGTTCGTATCTTCGGATTTTTCATGTTAAAAACGCTAGCGTTTTCACTGAGACTATATTGGCTAGATTTTTCATCTATTATATGTAGTACTTTCACTGCGATATAATTAAACGTTAGGTTTCAATAAATTGATGTGAATTGTACATTCTTCATCTGATCAAAATTATGAAGTAGCCATACTGCTACAGGGTCGTTTTATACACAAACTAGCAATAGCATCGAATAATCTTTCTTCAGTGAGAATACCATCCTTGGTGAATTCTTCTGGTATATACTACACTGTTCTGTCTCGCGGGAATATTGTAACCGCGGATGTCCAAGCGTGTTTGTTAGGATCAATAATTTTGATTGGAGGCTCCCGTTTTTTTATTTGTATTTCTATTCGTATAATACTTCGCCAGTTATCGTATAAAACGGTTAATCGGAAATCTCAACGACTTTTCCCAACTCAAGCTATATCGGAAAAATAGTTGCACCGTTTCTCTTTCACTGTTAGCTCCCATTCATCCTATTTTTTTTATGTCCTTAGATCGGTTAATTTATTCCCACAGGATGCATTTGTAAAGTGTTCTAAGACATCGTTAAGCCACACAGTTGAGTGCTTACCACTGATTTGACAGTTTTCATTGGTGCTAGTTTTCCAAGTCAGGGTTATTTAACGGATACATCCCATAAACGATGCGGTTTCTGATACGCTTTTTCATAGTATTGGTTTATCAATTCCATTAACAGCCCTGAGTCTGGATCACGCTAACCATGACTGTTTGTCCTATCATTGAGAATGGATACAAATTTGTCTCTTAAAATCCAATATCGCCCGATTCTAAAAATTGATAATGAATTTCAACTCTAGAAAAAACCGTTTAATGCCAAGTTGGATAGTACATAGCTGCTGTTTCATCAATCATGCTAGCATCAACCACACCATCAATTTTAAATGTAGACCAGGTGTGTGATGCTCGCCGTCCAGTTTAAACTCATGAACACAATCTCGTATTTTTCTAAAATCC
This sequence comes from Potamilus streckersoni, assembly GCA_016746295.1. Taxonomy (NCBI): domain Eukaryota; kingdom Metazoa; phylum Mollusca; class Bivalvia; order Unionida; family Unionidae; genus Potamilus; species Potamilus streckersoni. The sequence goes on from JAEAOA010001825.1 coordinate 70,387, forward strand.
ACATGTCAATACTAGATTTTGTACTCGCCACCACACGTATAATATTTTAACTTCAATATTCTGTCCCGCGTCTTCGCAGATTGTACACTGCATAGTAGCGCATAACGTAATGGTACAGTAGATGTTGTAAACTTTTCTTTAGTAACTTAAATAATTTCTTCTGCAATTCTTCACGAACTATCATTCTACTTGCGACATCAAATCTCTCAGTCTCCCATAACAATTCTCTTCTCAGCGAAATTCACATCTCATGGTTACTTCTTCTGGAGCGCGAGAGCGCGCGTATCATACGCATTTCCGCACGACTGACGTATTTATTCAGTTCGCTAGTCATATTAATTTTTTAAGCTCATCTTCAGCGTCTCATATACATTCTAATAGCAGCGATAATCATCTCATACTAACTTTTCTTCGTACAATAACTCCACATATTATTTCCCTTCGACATCAGCTTGTACGGAGATCAGAATCATGTACCCCAAGATACAAACAGTATCGTGGCTCTCTCGACCAAATTCAGCGCGCACACATAATCTACTAGCCAGTTTTATACTCTAGTTACTTAACCATTCAAAGAATATCTCTCTCTATTCTCTAAATGAGATTTCTTCTAACGACACCGTGTCTATTTTCGTCCCATAATAATATACTTAGATTATATAGATCACCACCCATCCATATCCACCAAGACAGAGACCATGTATATCCCACAACTAATCCACACAAACTCTGATGAAAGTCTGCAAGTAGTTGAACCCCGACGTTCCGAGAGAGATTCTCCTCTCATTCTAGGTCACTATAATCACTGCAAATGGCGTTTAATATGCTCATAGGGCGTGTCAAAACACGATCATGACTACTGAACCTACAGAGTTGTTTCTATAACAAATACTTTAATCACACGAGTTGTTTAACCTGACCCTCCACACCATGCAATAAACTCGAATATAAAAAGGATAAACGAAGCCTAACATGTCGCAACCACACAGATCAATCTCATAGAGTGTGCATATGAGCACCAATATGAATTACACAATATTTGCGAACTATCTACGTAGTTCTAGTCTTAATATATATCCCTCGAACAACTCTACTTCACACGTCAGCAAATCCAGATAGACTAAGTATTTTTCTTGCTTTATCTTCCATGATTCCCCACGCTCACCAACCACCGACAGACGATTTAATAAATCCATAAAATATATATGGAGATAGTGACTGTACGTGACAGTAAGGATACATATAGAATCACAATCTATTATATAATTCGTATACACACTATGTGGGGTAAGCGGTTTAGAAGAAATCTTTCTTATATAATATCACAGTTTATAATAATAGACACATTTATTCAACGAATATAAAATAAATACGCTTATCATCCACTTAATAACCCTAATCATTAGATCTACATGACAAAAAGAATCAATAACATTACATAATTATCAAAATAAAAACATACACCCTACTATACTCAGACTACAAAATCATCACATATCCGTTATCTAGACTCTATAACCTCAGAGTGAAGCGCAGAAACTACACTACTGACTACACAATAACTGCACCACAAGTACACTTCATTTACAATAGATAAACTAATACCTATGAGCTATGAAATCACAACATCAGATTAATGCGACCAACTGCACCCGGTGACCGCATCGTCCTTCACAGAATAGACTCAGTCTCTTCTAGTCACTTGACTTATTGGAGAGAGATTCTCTCGATACAGAGAAGAATACTCTTCTAATTCTAAATCTCTGCTATTAACACATTGAAATAGAGTCTTTATAACTTGCTCGAGAGTGATTTGGTATATTATTCAGCGATCCTAACAATATACTTCATCAGACAATCGTGCCATATTTAGATTTCATATTGACTCAAGATTGACATTGAGTAAGTAAAACCGTATAACGCAGATCCACTCGAGATAGACACATTTACACATGTAGTGTCTATTTCTACCTCTGTTCTGATCTAGCTGATATGTCATCTATCTTTTCGTCCCGAGAGCGACGAGCTGAGTCCTATTATCGTGATGATATCACGTGAACATATTATTCTATACATCCTACAAAAGGTTCAATATTATCGTAGGCAATATATCCAAGACATCTACACCGGCTGAATATTATGCTAGATTAAATCTGTCCGGGTTCGAGTTAACAAACTTGCTTTTTTTGAGAGTATATCTAGACTAGATACAAATAGATACAAATATACTATTTCTAATCGATAATAATAATCCACCTCATCATATAATCATCTTAATAACACACACTGTGTATGCCCAAGCATATTTCATCTACACAACAAGTCTGTCTGACTCCACAACGCAAATACAGTAAAGCAATCGTGTGATATGAGCCGTTAAGACACTTACATGTTTGCGAACTCAACTGATTCTATAGTGCAAATCCTGTTATGTCTACTAAGGAGCTGCTAAGGAAAACACATAATTGAAAACCTACAAGCGCCTGTCCGTATCTCTTTTAGGATGTCCTAATCTATTAATCAAGTTAGAAAACTCACCATTACTCACTTCATAGACTCGAGGCTACAACTCTGGCAAAGCAACAATACGGAACTGAATATATTTACATTATTCATAACATACGTTCTCTCTAGGACATATGCAATCACAACTCGCATCCGTGTCCCATTTTATATGCAAATTTTTTGTATATCCTCAATCTTTCTGATCTGTAGTTCTACTCCAGAATTGTTTTTCGCATGACGACGTACAATTAGTGAGGCCACGACTAGAGACTTAGATGGAGTTACTGTAAAACAATTATTCCAGTTCTAGCATCAATAAGTATCGTGCTGTTCAGAGTAATCATGGGCACATCATAGCATACTTTACCAGTAGCGAGAACGACATTCTCCATTGCGCTCCATGCAAAGCAGAATGTACGATAGAGAAAAATATCAACATTGAGTATTCGACCATAAAAATTGATAATGTGATCTGTGATACGACTCTGAAAATACAGTACCATCTCATATGCACTTAAACAGAATTCCACTTTCTACCAATATAATTTTTAAATACAATCTCAATACTTAACCCATGAATAAAATTTAATACAATTCATGTCTCTCGATAGAGGACATAATTGTTTACAGCATCAGTCACCAATGCTATAGATGTGCATTAGAGCTCAATGATTGTCTATAGGTAGAGCCTATCTCCACCCTTTCTACTGTCATATTTGTTGGTTGTATATAACTTTCCATCCCCGAGAGCATACTGTTTAGTTTTATCTGGAAATCTTAATGACCTATTTCTCAGCTTAGCTACATCCTTAAGAGATGCACCATGAAACATTTAACCGGTCGTTCGTCCCACTCTTACAATATCCCTTTTTAACGCTTAAATCATGTATATCAGATTTCCATTTTGCCGATCTGCATCGCAACTTCCGGCCTCTCATGTTCACATCAATGCTTCACAGATACACGCCATTTATTTTATAATTCTGAGAGTCTCATCGTTTGAGATCTCGCAATATTAGTTTCATGCATTTACAGAGCACAGAGACTAACATCCATATTGTATAACAACTTAGCGAGATATCTTCAGTATAACCCCAGCTGAACAATAACGGTAAATCAATACCAGTCAGTATTCAGGGTTTATATAGTTTGTTACTGTAATAATATCTTTTATTAACTCTCGACTGATCAGAATCATGGGTTCTCCCGATTCATCTACGAATCATCACAGCGCTAATTATCGTCTCTCTCACATAAATTTTATTAAAATAAATTACGTTATGCGTCTTGTGTATTATAGTTATACTCATAGGTGTGGTATTAACTAATAAGAACTATTATCTGCGTCGTATCTATCGTATCATTATACATATCATATTTTGCACCTTCTTTTACAAAATTCTCTTCTTAGCCTCACGATACGTGATTTAGAGTTCTATATCATGTATTTTTATAGGTAGAGTCTTTTCTTAGCACACGTACTACGCTGACAATTCTCTATACACCTATTATAACAGAGGCGTCAAGATCAAATCTAATAGCAATGTTCAATTGCGATAATTCCTCCATCATATAATCTAAGAGTTACGAAATAATAACTCCAAACTTGAATAAGGTTCTTACGTACTATTTAGAGAGACGACAGTATAGTATAAATTATTGAGTTAACAAACTGAAAGATAGCCTGTGGTAAGTTAGGTTTCCGAAGATTATTGACTAACATTTCTCACTTTCGAGTAGATAATCCATGCGTAAAAAAAAAGCAAAAAGACTGTAGTTATTCTCTTCTTTAATAATCAACACAGTATAAAGACATGGAAGTACTTACCAAAAACCTGCATTCAAGTCCACATACAATCTAAAGAGGAGTTCGACGAGGAAAACAGAGTAACAAATTAGTGCAAATTGCGTGGGCGAGAGAGTACTAAAATATAATGGAAAGATCAGCTTCACAACAATATCCGCTATTATCTATCATGACAAGTAAAAAATAAAGATACATTGAGACACGGTCAAAACTACCTCCGAGAAACACAAAGAAAAAATGGACATCTAGACACAGATTATTCATAGACAGATAGATTTACAGACCAAATTAACGATATTAGAATAAAATGGAGAAAAAATGCACACACATCATACTGTTGATCACAAACCATCCAATTTTTAACGAATTCACATAGGCTGCTCCCAGATTATAACAAAAGAGATTTACAGAGCCTTTCAGTAGAAGCTATCAAATTAATCACCTCTCTCACAGGTGATAGCTTAACTTGTAAATGTTCCAGTGACTTCACACACTACTTTTCAGTATTTCTCAGACGTCTAGATTGGCAACAGACACACTATAAACAGAGTGCTCCAATTCATATCGACATAAGTTTTAATAGATTGATAGTGTTTCTTACATCGCGAAACCTCAAAGAGATGTGACCTTGTAATGACGAAGATCAATACACACTAGCCACTTGCGACAACACATAATTAACTTCAATAATCTTTTATCATAGACGAGACATCCAACACTAGTCAAACACTGAGTACGAGTGCAGGAACAAATGCGTCGTCAATACATCTTCAGCATAGGAGCAAGAGTTTTTTAAAAATCTAAAAAATGTGCAGACAGAGAATAAAAAAATTGCTACACACAAAACATATTAACACTAACATTCAGCTACGATCATGTTCAGTGCTGCAAAACTATCTTTATCTTCATGTATACTTACCATAAGTAATACTCTATCTCACACCAATATTACCATAGTATAGATGATCATATCTATCTATATAAATGCTTTCTCCATCTATCAATAAACTAAGACCAAACTATTTATTATTTGCGAGAATAAATTATACACATTAACTGTGATACTCCTACCAGAATAATATTAATTTTTTATACTTATTATAAAATATATTCAACTCTCTCAATTTTATCCTAAGATGTGATCCTGTTTTTTTTAGTTCTAGGACAGACAAATTAATCAAATTCTGAACTGTGACAAGAGAATCTCCGTTCAATTTATCAAAATGTTCTCTACTTGAGCTTATCCGACTTCTGCCATTGATTCAGATCAGAATCAAATTAATTCAAATATCCTATATACAGATCTGATCACTACACATCCAGAATAAATTTCTCATTCTTATTCTCAAGATACTCTGAGAGATACCATGCACTCTTTTTCTTGTTTTTTCGATTGAGAACTCTAATAATCGGCGTGCGTAGCGAAATCGTACCTGTTTGTGTCAGTTAACTGAACTAGCCAACCGATTACTAACGCGCGTCGAGCAATTCTAAAATAATCGTCTTTATAAATCTGTAATTTCGCGACAATACATTTAAACGTAAACCTTATTTTGCGAGCATTTTATCTATCCTGTAATAATTCTACACTCATTTATGATTTTTTTCAGGGTCTAGGTTACCCGGGTAAATTGACTCCTTCATACTTTAATTTTTAATTAGCAGAAATAATATCATTATTATTTTCACTTGTCATTATATATAAATAGACTCATACAATATATATATATATAATAGTATATATATATATAATATATAAATTATATAAATATATTTATATATATATATATATATATATATATATATATATATATATTCATTTAATTAAAATAAAAAACAAACATATAATCACAACACAACCCAATATAACTTTCAGATTGTTATGATAACATGCCTGGATAAGCTCAGGGCATTTGAATTAATCCCCGTTGATCTCCTAAGGAGCCAATAACATCTTACGCTAAATCAGACCAATGGAGGTGATCAGAGATATGGCGGAACATGACGAAATTGCAAACCTTTCATTCTATGACCCACCATGTTGCCCTCAACCAGTGGTACAAGAACCGTGAAGTCAGGAGAGTCCAGAGAATGATTTTACGAGTTATAAGGACAGACTTGTTAGGTTTATCTCATTGTGAGACCAGATATTGCACCAAAGTGGATATCAAGTTCGAGATTTTATATAGTAGATTGACTGATATTACCTCGATCATAAAGAGAGCCCGTAACACTACAAGCACAAGAAAAACATATATATAAAAACACCTGAACTTACTATATAAGAGAAGAGCTGCACGATTATATCTCTCCTGAACACTCTAAATGTATAGTCTTATCGTAGAGTCAAGTCCCTACAGGTATCAGAGTATCACTCTTAAACGATGTATGAGCATGAAATATATACACAGAGGAACATGATTGTAGATTTGGGACGGATGTTGTTGCGTCTACTTTAGAGCGACACAACAACTACTCAACAATTTAAATTTATGTTCAAATGATCATTTCTTTCGTTCAGATCACTATACAGTTATCACAATATAGCGTAGATCTAATTAAGCATGAATCATCACATACTACATTATAAATGCAGTACAAAAATAGTCACTAATATAATCTACTTTAGCGACATTTGATAGAGAGTTATTGATGTCTATATTGCGCTTCTAACAGAGAGTGAGGAGAGCAAACAGCACACTGATAATACAATAACAACTTTCTTATCACATATCTGTGCAATCTAGAGAGAGACATCTACTCTTGCTAGAGATTTTTTGTAACTCAAAAAATTCTTTAAACTATGTGTAATGTGGGATCAGCTGCATAATTGGGTATACATGAACAATATGATTTGCGTATAAAATAGACAACAGAGGGTGTACAGTGTATTTGAGATCAATTACAGCATTCTCATGTGTACTATTCTAGCGTAAATTCTCAACATTATTTTAAAACAACGAGAGGAATGTTTATACTGAACTCAATTGTAGGTAGACAGTAGACTTCTATTGTTGAAATGAGCAGGCTGGGTCATTTAATTTAGAAGTGACGGTAGCTAAAAGAGATGTACAGGTTTTAATGAGTAGGAAAGTTTGGTGTATGAATATAGTGATATTGACATACACAAATGATGCGAATAGTGACATAGTCATATCACCTAATTCGGTTAATTTTGACTAATTTTTTGATATATTATAATTGATATTTAGGGAACAAGTGTTGTTTATATCAGATCTGAAGCGTCGTGAGTATTATATACATGAGTATATTTGAATTAACAATACTTGTATATTTATGTTGATGAACAGGACTGACTATTTGTTAAGATTACAGAAGTGGGGGTGGGGGGGGGGGGGGGGGGGGGGGGGGTTGGGGGATACTGGGGGGGGGGGGGGGGGGGGGGGGGGGGGGGGGGGTGGGGGGACCCACATTTATTTATATCTTCTTATTAGTTTTATTGTTTTATGTTGATCTAAAGCATTGATTACTTACTTGAGGGTCTACAATAGTTATGTTTTATTCGTTTAGCATTGGCGAAATAGTATAATTTTTTTTGTGTAAAACAATATTTTAAATCTCAAATCACACTAGGTACACTTATTTTCTATAAAGTTGAGTGTGTTTGTGTCGTGGGTGTGTGATTTTATCATACAGATTATGTATAATGGATTGATGCACATTCTATGTAGTGGATAGGTGCTGTAACACATGTCACGGTGCAATTATGAATGACGTACTGTAGAATGTGATCAGATATGAGAGATGTTACTGGGACATTGAAGTATATTTAGGATTGTGACTTCGAGAGAGGGAGGGCAGTAGCATGATCGTATAAACTATTGACTAGTTAGTTATGACATAGATATAATTCACGATGTACTATCTATTTTAGTGATAATTATATAGGATGTTGATATTCGTTGATATTATGTTTGTAGGACTATAAATAAGTTTCTTGTGAGATTCATGTATCAGATCTCAATATAATAAATCTGATGATTTGTATATTAGCTTATTGTATAGTTATTATGTATCATATTAACATTTGTAAGGTTGTGGTTTGTTACACTGAGTGATGTTGGCATTACATGGGTAATGACTTTTTGAGCTTGTTATGACGGGTAATGGATATTTATTATGTTTTTATGTGTGAGAGCGCATTCTTGTATTTTGTAGGTTATTTAGCTTTGTATATGACATTGATTGTCAACATCTCTGTATGAGTACTCTCAATATGATTATGCATGTGGCATGAGTATGCAGTTTTACATTGTGATTAAGATTTCTTAGGCATATATTCTTGTTGCAATTATCAAAATATGATTATTTTACAATCATTATATAATATTTGTCTTATTTTACATATTCAGTAGTGGTATAGTTAATTCAGCTTGTTGACGATCAGAGATCATATCATTTTTAGGATTATAGAGCATTTCTATATGTTAGTGATTGGGTGAGTTTGATGTTTTTGTGGTTAAAGGAAGGGTGTAGTGTGATTTAATAAGGTTGCGTTCTGTGGACATTTGTGGTGGTTTTAGAACATTGTCTCTGATTGACATGGTCTTGGTCTAGACAGTGTGGTGAAATGATATCATCTTTATTTGAGTTATTTTTCATATTTAATGTTCTAGAAATGTAACTCTTATGACATTATAGATCGTCTTTCAAATGTAGTCGTATATCTTAGATCTCTCAGATGAGGTCAGTATTACAGTAAGAGATTTTGTAGATTCGGTGGATAAAGAAAAATCTTCTCTTATTATTAGAAGTGTTAGTAAATAGTGTTTAGGAGGGGTTGATTAAGTGGGTTTTTTTATATAATATGAACATTGAAGTTGTTCACTATGATCATGATAAGAAATTTTTTATGACATTGTTATCACGGTTACTGGTACTTTAGTTTTCTAGGACCAACATTATGAGTAGGTCTGTCTTTTAGAGTAGGTTTATATATGTCACTGAGTATCTGATTGTTGAGACCTGATGTCTGTGCTATAAAATAGTACAGGTGAGGTAAGTGAGTGTGTATGGGTGACGGTATGTTTTTATATTATTTTTATATTTTATCAGACAGATCTAGATGCGGATATATTGTTGTGATATCTGAGTGTTAAGGGTAGATACACACGGATGTAGTAATTTGTTTTCATAGTATGTGTCATATTTGGTTTACATGATATGAAGATCACATGATAGGATAAGCGATTGTCAATTGTAACATGTAGAGTATTGTTAATGAATTATGCTTTATGTGAGATTTAGTAGGAGAATATGTTGTTTTAGATTTAAGTATGTATACGGGTATGATTATTATTAATGTAATTGTTTTGGAAGTGGTTAGGATTTTTAATGTAAGAGTGGATTAAGATATGATATTGGTAATGTGATAAAGGTATTAATTAATATGGATATAGCGATTATAAAAAATTAGAAGATTTGTTTTGATAATATATTATTATGGTGTTTTGTTTTGATATTTGATATGTAGAAAATGAGAGGTTGGTGAAGTAAGATTTGGGTTGTAGGGAGGTTGTTAGATGGGGAATTTATTAGTAAGGGATGTTTGTTGTTAGAGTTAGTATTTGGGTGGGTTTTAGAGAATGGGTGTTTTAATAGATTTGATATTTTAGTTTATGATGTGTGGGGTTTTTTGGATGGGTTTTGTGGAAGTTCCATGGAGGGTGTTTGGTGTGGTCGTTTATTATAATTTGTTTTATTTGATAGTGATGTTGTTTTTGATTGATAGAGATTGAATGGTTATTTGGTTGTTTGGTTTTTTTTTGTATGTATTTATTTTTGTTTGGTATTTTTAGATTTAGGGGTAATGTCATTAGGTATGGGAAACTGTTATAGAGTTTAAGTGTAATTTATTAAGTAGGTGTGGGGTTAGGGGTAATTGTTAAGGGAGGGTTTGTTTTGTGAAAATTTTGATGTAAGATTTGATTATATGTTTGGTTTGTTTGGATTTGGTTGGTGGTTAGGGTTTTTTGTTTGGTGCGTTGGATTTTTTGAGTGATTTGATAGTATATGAACACATTATGTTGTGTAAGATATTTGTTTAGTGTAAGTATTGAGTGGACAAGTAAGATGAATGTTTGTTTAATTGAAAAGGGTTGGTTGAAAGATGGTGGTGTTTCTGTTTTTTTTTATTATTTTGAAGAGGAGGAGTTAAATTTAGTGAGGTGTTGTTGTTGTAAATATGAGGTTATGGTTTTTTTTTGTTAAGATTTGTAGTGTGATGTTGGAGGTAGTGAGGGGGTTTTACTGTCATTTGTATTTATTTTTTTTTGAGTGATTTGTAGTAGGTGTTATGTGAAGGAGTGTGAATGGGTAGATTAAGTGTACAGATCTGATGGTGTAATATCAGTGTTGTTATGTGTTTTTAAGTTAGTATGTATAGTTGTAAGTTTAATGAGTGGTTGGTTGACACATGATGGTTATTGGGTTTCATGTTGTGTTTATGTAAAGAAGTTTGACTTGATTTTGGTTGAGATTTTGGTGTGAGGTATTTTAGTATTAAAGTATTAAAATGATTAGGAAAGAATGCTGAAGAGTGAGGTTTGTTATAATGGTGTAAGGAGTTGTTGATAGAGATGAAGTGTTAAATGATTGAAAAGGAATAAATATGAATCAAAATTATGAAATTAGTGATCGTCCTATGACTTTACACACGAAAGGTATTCTAGTGACATTATGATTCGATAAAAGTGAAGGTATTTTCAATACATACTGATCTATAGTATCAATTATATGAGGGTTGTCAGGATTCTAAATTGTGGACACATTTGCTGACATTCTCCAGAGAAAATTAAACTTAGATATAAGAATATCTAGAATATTTATTGAATCTCACCGTTTTTGGCGTGGGTAACAGAAGACTACAATCAAAGAATACTATGAGACAATTACAATAAGAGTAGTAGATAAACAAATTGGATTTCTAATGACAGTGATGACAATGAGTGGATGTCTTATTATCTATACTCGGTAATTGTTATTATTTTATAATGGTGCTGTTATTAGAATCTTCTGAAGCGTACATTTTTAGGTTTTATATGTGACACAGATTACAGTGAAGATGTACACATTTGTAGATTTGACTATTTATATCTATTGCGTTAATAGGATAATGGGCATGTGTGATGTATTAAGAGTGTATTTTGGGTGTACTAGTCAGTCTACAGTGTTATGAGACTGTGTGAGAAACTGAGTACAACCACTTGATATCTCTTTTTGAGCATTCTAAGCGCACACATCTATGGTTATCTACAGTAGAGATGACACAACGTGTTGATATACTATACGAAGGTTTAGTAGACAAAAATCAGGAACACTACACGTCTGGATCACTTTTGTAAACCTTGTGACGCGGTATTAGAGACCCTATCTGTTGATAGTTGATGAGGTGCTGGGAGACAAGTTAATCTGTGAGTATGCACATTAGTCATCTGTATGTTAGTGTGAATTCTCAGTTGTAGTCGGTTGTTATATTTAGGTTGAATCTATAGTATTTATTGACACTATCCTAGATATACATTGGGTATACACAGACGGATACGATCGTGAATATGAGTGATATATTGTTGATGTTATGAGTATATGGGATCTCATCATTCACAATGAGAGATTTATGAGCGTGCGTTATTGTGCGATTACTACGTATAATGAGTGTTGTATCACATATTGACTATGGTGTGTATGTACTTCACAGACACAGTATAGGAGTTTAGTAGATATATATCATATGTGAGTGGAGTTGAGACACAAGGTTGGATATTGGCGTACACACTATGACATCGTTTAGTCTCATATTTCAATGTTGGTATTCGGGAGCGGGTATCTTTGTGATGATGTAGGTCATTAATTTTTAGATAATCACAGATCAGTATAGGCATGAATATACACGCACACTTCAGCAAGGATATGTCACGTGTATGAATGTGGAACCAGGGTGTGTGATATTTGGGGGTGGTATTGGTGTAAGAGTATATGGATGTACTATAGCACAAGGGATGTGTGTATTAATTGGTAGTGATGGTAGGTTTGATAGTGGTGGGGATGTTGGGTGGGTTGAGTGAGGGTTTTTAGATGTATTTGTTATTTGGTTGATTTGTTTGGTGATGTAGTGGTTTAATTGGGGGATTTTGTTTGTATTTAGTTAGTTTAGATTGGTTGTGGGTATGGGAAGTTTGAGGGGGTTGGTTGGGGGGTTTTGAGATGTGACTTCACAGAGGTATCTCTATTGTGTTGAACTAAAGAGATATACGTATGTGACAACTTTAAGATTTGATTGATGTATGTTAATATACTTACTTTCATATATTATAGTATAAATTCATTCACACATATTTACAAGTGGAGGAAGCACAGTTAGATAAGTATAGCACGTAAACTGTCATGAGAACAGCAGTCTATTACACTAGAAATTAGCTTTTTGGCTGAGTTACTTAGTGCTAATATAGCGTATATTGCTTCGTTATTAAAGATGCAGTAGAGAAAAATAGATACGCAAATTGTAAAACAGCCTTTTTGTCCAATAAAACAAAGTTAGGTAGAATTGTTACTTACAGTGATGGAGAAAGCTCTGCATATCTACATTTGAGAGCTTCTATGCTGGGTTATGCATCTATCAATTTATTTGCAATGATAAATAGATTTCCTAGTATAGCAGTCAGAGTTGCAATTGATTCAATGTATGTCGATAAAAAATATATCAAAGAGATAACTAAATTTACTAATAGCGAAGAGACTTGGGGAACATGGCGAATTAAACAAGAAATACAACGCGATTATTCTGAATCAGCAGACGTTGAGATTAAAAGTAGTTACCTGAAGAACGATAATTCTATCAGTGAAAAATCTATGTCTAAAGCACCACCGATATCAGATCCAATTTGTAGATATAAAACAGTTTATTTAAACGGTTGTGGTGGATCTGGAAAGACAACACGTGCGATAGAATTATATCGAGAGAGAACGTCCATGATTGTACTCACACCAACCCATAGACTAGCGAGAGAGATCAAACAACGAAATGTTGAAGCTTGCACGTATCATAGTTTTTTTCGATACAAGGGCGATGCTTGGACTCCTGAGCGAATGGGTGAGAAATTTATTCCAGCGGTTATTATTTGGGATGAAGCATGTACTGTTTCAGAAGATGTATTAAAAATGTTTCTTGATTGGTTATTGCAAAAAAATACAAAAATTATATTGTGCGGCGATCATGGTCAACCACCACCATTTGTTGGTAGAAGTCCACATAATTGGTTAAAAGGATTTGTTGATTATTACGAAGAAATTGATACTGACTATAGAGCACTCGATGAGCAGTTACGTGAGTTTAAAAAACTAATTAGATTACAACCCGATAGAATTCAATGTGAAGTAGCGCGTGAAATAATTTCTGAAACACCTTTGAATGATTTTTGGGAAACATGGAAACCAAATGATTTTGTAGTAGCAAGTAGAAAGATAGTCAGAGACGCACTTCAGAAAAAGTTGTTTGAGCTACACAAGAAAAAATTCCCAACGTTTCCAGTGCCGTTGTGTTATAGACCATTGGATACACGAAAGCAGAATATTGAAGTTGAAATTCCAGGCCAGACGGAGAAACAGATTCTAGTGTTAAATGATATTGTGCTAGTTGATATCAATACTGTAGAAGATGCATTATGCGCTGATAAATCACCATGGACGCTTGGTTATGTAACAACAATACACTCGTCACAAGGATTGACCATCACGGATACAATTGTTTGGATAGTTGATAATCGCATTGAATGGTCAAATTTAGTCTATCTCGCAGTGTCCAGAGTACGACGAATAAATCAACTACGAAGGATTGTTTTCGATGATGATTTTAATGCAAACGATGACAACACTGATATTAGCATCATTAATAAAAAACTCTCTGGCTACAAACAGCAGGACAAAAAAAAACAACGAGAATTTGATATTGATGCTGAAGTAATAATTGCATTAAAAGAACAACAGAATAATCACTGCGCCAGTTGCAATTGTATAATGCACTGGCAGTATTCGGATAAAGACCCTCGACAATTCACCGTAGACAGAAAAAATAACAGTCTTGGTCATGTCAGAAACAATGTGATGTTGACCTGTCTTGAGTGTAATAGACGTAACGGAGCTAGTTAAGACCATGTGGCGGTAATTGAGTATCGTCCGGAATGACTTGTAGTTGTTCGCGTGTAAAACCACGCTGAGGTGCAGTTGAATCCAATCTGTAGATTGGAGGTCTACCAGTTGATCGCGTTATAGTTGAAATTTTATGCGTAGTAACACTCCATATAGGATCAGTAGCTCTTCTTTTACCGCCTTCAAGCTCTCCTGGTTCGTATAAATATCTCACAGTAACATCACCGAGAAGTGGCTGAGTGCTAACCCGCTGCGGTTGTTCGGGAATATATTCTTTTTTTATTGCAATATTTGGTTTCATATTAATAGTTCGAGTAATCTCATTATTTAACGCTGCAACTACACTCGGTAACCTTTGGACCCATTCACGAGATCGTTTTTCTTGGATGAATTCTTTTGCATATTGATATCCAAATAACCGTTCTGCAAGAGTTCGATTAAATCGTTCTACAATTGCCTGATCACGATGTAACGCAGTATGTCCTCGTCGTATTGTAACACTATGAGTTTTCATTGTTGATAGAACAGCACCTTGAAACTCTTTGCCAGGATCAACTTGTAATAGATTTGGCCATCTTAGAGGACCTCGTCGATAAATCCTTTCAAATGCAGAAGCGACTTCAGAAGCTGACTTTGTTTTCAATGGTTCTGCTTGTTTAAATCGACTCGCAATATCAACTACAGTTAGCGCGTATTTGTAACCATGGTCATGTGGTAAAAACAATAAATCAGCCTGATGAACTTCATTGGGTACGGTAACATCAAAATGAGAATAATTAATTTGTTTAGGCGGTGGTAGATAAATTTGCCATATAGCTTGTTTGGATAACCAATCTTTTGCAGTGGATTTTTTCACTTTTGCAGCGTTAGCGAGTTTACTGATTGCTGCTTTACCCCTCCAGTATCCTTTCGGAGAATAATAAATAGATTCCATACTATAAAAACACTGGTGTTTTCAATTACCAGCACCTAACACTAATTTGCCTTTCATAGCTGATTTGACCAACCATGAAGCCAATTTTTCTTTGAAGGATTTATCGGGAATAGCATTTAAGGCATGAATTAATTTTACATCCGCGATATGTCTTTGTTGCAAATTATTGCTTTTATATGCAACATCATGAGCATGACATGCCTTATCAATAGCATTTATCGGATACTCACCAGGCCGGGGCTGATTTTGATCATCAAGTCTGATATCTAATCTCGTTCCGGGACCACAGTAGCTATATCCTGGAAGGTGTTTTTCTCCGGGGTATTTTGCCCATGGGGTTCCGGGGAGTTTTCCAAGTTTTGCGGCAATATCACCTCCGAGTTGCTTTTTTTTAAAAATCTAAATTTTTTTATACCACATGTTACACACTTACCAGTAAGCGCTAGTCTATTGTTTTTAGTTGTAATGGTTGTCTGATCGGTTGAATCAGTACGCTGTTTACACTTAACACAATATAGATCCATAATTTATATATAGCGTTATGAATATAATTGATTTTTCAGCGACTAAAAGAAGAGAACCGGTAAAACACCACGCAGCGCTTCCGAATTCTGTCCGTGCCATTATAATCGGACCATCTGGATCAGGCAAAACACAATTACTGCTTAATTTGATAATGCGATTTATGAAGTGGGATAGATTATATTTAGTTGCCCCATCCGTAGATGATCAACGGTGCTATGAAGTGCTAAAAGATTATAATGAAAAAGCATCAGAAATTAAAGGTGAAAGTGTAATCGACTTTATTACTGATATTGATGATGCACCATCAGTAGAAGATCTCGATGGAGACATAAACAATCTTGTAGTGTACGATGATGTAATGTTAGATAATCAAAAGAACCCTGCTAGAATATTTTCCCGAGGTAGGCATAAAAACACTGACGTGATATATGTCACTCAACGATATACTCAAATTCCAAAAGTGATTCGCGATAACTGCAATATTCTTGCTGTATTCAATGGCGTTGATACACATACGCTACGAAATATTTGGCAGACATGGTGTTCCGATATGGACTTCAATGGATTTAAAAATTACTTTAGTCATGCTCAGTCTGTCCCATATGGATTTATAACAATAAATTTACACGACCCTCGGTCACGATATCGTATTGGACTTGATCAAATATTTGGTTAAATAATTTGTATTAATCAGCAGCAGAGAGGGTGAAATGACAACATATTTGCGACCGTAGATGGCAGCAATTTGAGTGTGGTTATGACAATGTATTTGCGACAAAATCGCTAAGATGGGGTCTTTATTTTTTTTTTGGTTGAAATATGAGATTTCGTAGGAAGGTCCCATTGGCATTCTGAGGCTTTAATCGATTCTGTCGCAAAAATTTGTAGACGTAGATGGCAGCAATTTGAGTGTGGTTATGACAATGTATTCACGACAAAATCGCTAAGATGGGACCTTTAATTTTTTTTTGGTTAAAATGAGATTTCGTAGGAAGGCTCCATTGGCATTCTGAGGCTTTAATCGATTTTGTCGCAAATATATTGTTGTAGGGTTCACCCTCTCTGCTGCTAATCATTCAATGAGGACACTATTATGAATCATTCAATGAGGATACTATTATGAATCAATCAATGAGGACACTATTATGAATCAATGAGGACTATTATGAATCATTCAATGAGGACACTATTATGAATCAATCAATGAGGACACTATTATTCAAGCCTGAAATGACTACAGTGGACCATGTGACAGCAATTTAAAAACATAAAAATCCCAGAAAAAATTTTGCTGCAACTTCATGAAAACTGATTACCTCTGAAACACCAATATATACTAAGGAAATTTTTAAAAATTGTGTCAATGTTCTAAAATTAATCTGATGCTGCTTTATGTGGGTGTTTGTTTTGTCTGTCAAAGAGAGCCTTTAGCAGCACTTTCAATAACACATGCACCTTCATCAATGCAAGCTAGCAACCTTTGATCAAAGAAGCCAGCAACAAACTAAAATAAAAGCATTACTTCAGTTTTTATAGTGATTAGAACATACTTATTTTGCCGCAAAAGTTTCCTCCTTGCAACAAAAACGTGCATAAGGAGAACTCCTGTGTGGGTGATTTTCTGCATTCCAAATAAAAAATTTCATCCAAATACACGTAATTAAGCATTTCCAAGATCTCTGGAATCATTCAATAAGGACACAACAAAATTATGAATCATTCAATGAGGACACTATTATGAATCATTCAATGAGGACACTATTATGAATTATTCAATGAGGACACTATTATGAATCATTCAATGAGGACGCTATTATGAATCATTCAATGAGGCCACTATTATGAATCATTCAATAAGAACACTTATAACATTTTGAATCACTGAAATATTTGACTATTATTTGACTGGGAAACAATATACATTATTATTATAGTTTGTGAGGGGTAATAAAATATCTGCAAACAATAAAACAAATGCCCTAAAATATATATAATTATTAGATTGTAGAAAAGTGATTAAGTTTCATTTTGCTAGGGATTCACTCAGACCAAGGAAATGACTCATTAACTATTGTTCACTCAGACCTAACGACTGTGGTAGTTTTGGAATTTAATGCTGTTCCTCAGTACAAAACAGGCTATATATAGTGGCCAGGAGACTTGGTGGAGAAAGAACCAATAATGACTATACAATTACATCAATACTCATGATGGTTGTCCTTTAAACACATCATGAAACAACAACATGAATAAAAATGATAATCTTTGGTACTTACCTTCATTGTAACAAGCACTCTACATGCCTTGAAACTTGCCTCTATCTCTATCGGTGCTGCATTCTTATACTGAAAGTCAAATACATACTTTAAAAATCAAATATATACTTATACTGAAAGTCAAATATATACTTAAACTGAAAGTAAAATTCAAATACATACTTATACTGAAAGTCAAATACAAACTTATACTGAAAGTCAAATACAAACTTATATTGAAAGTCAAATACAAACTTATACTGAAAGTCAAATACATACTTATACTGAAAGTCAAATACATACTTATACTGAAAGTCAAATACATACTTATACTGAAAGTCAAATACATACTTATACTGAAAGTCAAATACATACTTAAACTGAAAGTCAAATACAAACTTATACTGAAAGTCAAATGAATATACTTATATTGAAAGTCAAATACATACTTATATTGAAAGTCAAATACAAACTTATACTGAAAGTCAAATACATATTTATACTAAAAGTCAAATGCATTCTTATACCAAAAGTCAAATACAAACTTATACTGAAAGTCAAATGAATATACTTATACTGAAAGTCAAACACATACTTATAATGAAAGTCAAATACAAACTTATACTGAAAGTCAAATACATACTTATATTGAAAGTCAAATACAAACTTATACTGAAAGTCAAATACATACTTATACTGAAAGTCAAATGCATTCTTATACCAAAAGTCAAATACAAACTTATACTGAAAGTCAAATACATACTTATACTGAAAGTCAAATACATACTTATATTGAAAGTCAAATATAAACTTATGCTGAAAGTCAAATACATACTTATACTTAAAATCAAGCAACTGTTTCTGATATAAATTATTTGACTTTTGAATGAAAAGAGTATAGTATAAAAATGCATTTTTGGTCTAAAATATCAAATTTCCCCCTCATGAGTAGCCACATTTTGTCAGTGTCCAAAACCAATATTTAATCCATACAGTAAACTATCTAATTATCTCTACCAATAACTGATTCTCAAGGTCAGGTTTTTATTACTGACAGGACAGTGTTGGCACCAAAAGAGCTAATAATCAGCATCAATAAAAGCCAATGTTTACAGGAAATGGCTGAACAATATTGTGCTATCATTTTGTGCTTCACACAGCTGTTCAGTTTTCCTCAGATGTTTATGACTTGGTGTAACTGTCAAGATCATAACTTTGCCAACCTAGGCTAAATATAGCTTATACAGAAAAACACAGAGAAATGAACCTTGAGCAACACAGGGTAGCATGCAAAAATCAAAAAAGCAAATTTTTCAGTAAATGTTTCTTTGAGAATACTTACCTGATCATATTAATGTTAGTAATATAAGCAATACTATCTCCTTAATTCAGCTAAATTCCCAAAGATGAAAGTCATCTTTTCTGTCTACATTATATAGACAAAGGGCAATAACTCTTACCAATTACTTTACTTTAACATCTACAGAGGACTGTTTTAAGTAGTGCATAACATTATGTAATGTGAACTCCCCAATGCAAGAAGGATGAGAAGGTATTAAAGTAATGTAATACCCCCCAATGTAATAAGGATGGGAAAGCATTACAGTAATGAGATACATCCCAATGCAAGAAGGATGGGAAGGTATTAAAGTAATGTAATATTCCCCATGTAAGAAGGATGGGAAAGTATTACAGTAATGAGATACTCCCCAATGCAAGAAGGATGGGAAGGTATTAAAGTTATGTAATACTCCCCAATGTAATAAGGATGGGAACATATTACAGTAATGAGATACTCCCCATGTAAGAAGGATGGGAAAGTATTAAAGTAATGTGATACTCTCCAATGCAAGAAGGATGGGAAAGTATTAAAGTAATGAGATACACCCCAATGTAATGTAATAAGGATGGGAAGGTAATACAGTAATGAGATACTGCCCAATGCAAGAAGGATGGGAAGGTATTAAATTAATGTGATACTCCTCAATGTAATAAGGATGGGAAGGTATTAAAGTAAGGTGATACTCCTCAATGCAAGAAGGATGGGAAGGTATTAAAGTAATGTAATACTCCTCAATGCAAGAAAGATGGGAAGGTATTAAAGTAATGTAATACTCCCCAAATGTAATAAGGATGGGAAGTTATTAAAGTAATGTGATACTCCTCAATGCAAGAAGGATGGGAAGGTATTAAAGTAATGTAATACTCCCCAATGTAATAAGGATGGGAAGGTATTAAAGTAATGTGATACTCCCCAATGCAAGAAAGATGGGAAAGTATTACAGTAATGAGATACTCCCCAATGTAATAAGGATGGGAAAGTATTACAGTAATGAGATACTCCCCAATGCAAGAAGGATGGGAAGGTATTAAAGTAATGTAATACTCCCCATGTAAGAAGGATGGGAAAGTATTACAGTAATGAGATACTCCCTAATGCAAAAAGGATGGGAAGGTATTAAAGTTATTTGATACTCCCCAATGTAAGAAGGATGGGAAAGTATTACAGTAATGTGATACTCCCCAATCCAATAAGGATGGGAAGGTATTAAAGTAATGTGATACTCCTCAATGCAAGAAGGAGGAGAAACGTAATTTACAGAAAAATTTGCTCTCTCTCTTTCTAATATGTTTCACAATGTCATTCACATTAAGAGAGGTAACAGGTGGATGGACTGTTGTGCATCCAACCTAAACCTTGGGTAACCTCATTGGGTTATAATAATAATAATAATAATAATAATAATAATAATAATAATAACCCTAACCTTGGGTAACCTCTTTGGGTTATAATAATAATAATAATAATAATAATAATAATAATAATAATAATAATAATAATAATAATAATAATAATAAATCCTTTTATTTTATGATGGTCACTTAGTAAGTACCATATACTGTTTTCTCCTATTGCTTTGGTGAGTCTATTACTTTGGGGAGTTTATTGCTTTGGGGAGTTGCTTTGGGGATTCTATTGCTTTGGGGAGTCTATTACTTTGGGGTGTCTATTACTTTGGGGAGTATTGCTTTGGGGAGTCTATTGCTTTGGGGAGTCTATTGCTTTGGGGAGTTTATTGCTTTGGGGAGTCTATTCCTTGGAACATCATCATAGTAAGCAGAAGATTTTTTAAAAAAGAAATTTGGTTTTGAAAATGATATTTGACACTGACAATTTGGAAATGGTATTCCACATTAATCATTTGGAAATGGTATTCCACACTTATCATTTGGAAATGGTATTCCACAATGATCATTTGGAAATGGTATTCCACACTAATCATTTGGAAATGGTATTCCACACTGATCATTTGGAAATGGTATTCCACACTGATCATTTGTAAATGGAATTCCACAATGATCATTTGGAAATGGTATTCCACACTAATCATTTGGAAATGGTATTCCACACAGATCATTTGGAAATGGTATTCCACAATGAGCATTTGGAAATGGTATTCCACACTGATCATTTGGAAATGGTATTCCACACTGATCATTTGGAAATGGTATTCCACACTGATTATTTGGAAATGGTATTCCATACTAATCATTTGGAAATGGTATTCCACACCGATCATTTGGAAATAGTATTCCACACTGATTATTTGGAAATAGTATTCCACACTGATCATTTGGAAATGGTATTCCAGCATGATACTGCATTCCCCACCAAGCTGACCAAACATTTAGTAACTGTACAAAACATCAGTACTCACAGTCCTTTGATTTTCCACATAACTTCTTTACTTAAAGATTTCCTTAAAACTGTCGACCATATATTCTCTGATCAGCTGGTTCACATGCTGCATGTAGCTGATAATGTAAACTTTGTACATGTGAGATACGAGTCATGAGATTTCTCACTAGCTTTGCATTCTTGATTTTACTTACCTACTCGCCATAATTAATTCTGAAATTACAAAGGCAAGAAAAAGAAATGCATAGTTAACTGCATTTATGAATACCAGTCACCCACTATAAAATGTTGATAAATAGTGGGCATGAACATAAAGTTCAACACATTCTATAACATGCAGCCATGTACAGCCATGTTGTCAGAGAATGTAGAAACAAAGCCAGCATAGGAGAAAAATTCACATAATTACATTTAAAATGTAACAGACCATGTATACCACCTGTAGAATAATTAATACAACATCTGAAAAAAACAAAACCATCAATGTATGGAATGAAAAAAAAGCACAAAATTCCAAAGTGAATAATGTTCGCGGCAAAAGCTTCAAACTGGTGCCACCTCTAGATGGCAAGGAGGTAATGGGCAAGAGTTATTGCCCTTTGTCTATATAATATAGACAGAAATGATGAATTTTGGGAGGGCTGCATTTCGGAGGTAGAAGGGTTTATATTCCTAACATTAATGTGACTGAGGGCCATATTCAAAGGAGAAATCATGTGACAGTGCATGTATCATTTCCTTTATAAACATTTCATTTCATTCTAGCCAACACATTCATCCATCAGAAAACATCTAAAAGATGACCTGTCCAGATGGACATCATCACAGACAGACAGACTATATCTTGGGGAAAAAAAGATTCTGCAGAGGGCTGAATATTGCCAGAAGTTTTCAAGGAGCAGATATTGGAAGTGAAAATTTTTATTAAAGATAACATTTCGTCTCCACCTGAAAATGATCAACAAGCCTAATGAACCAAGAATCTGATTTGACCTTGAAAAATTGAAATATCCAAAAGTAAAAGAAGCCTTCCAAGCAATGATAGGTTATAAATTTGTACCTTTGACCTTTGCACCCAAGACTCAGAGTCCTTAACAGCCTCATTCAGCACAGCAGTGACTAGCACAGCAGTGAGATCATTGGCGAATATCTTAATACAAATAAACAATGGGTCATAACAGCTGTCTTTGACCTATTCCCAAAAAAAAAGAGAACTAAAAAAGGGAAAAAGAGATTATAAAGAACTGTTAGAATACAGAGAGATAAACAATATGATTAGGAAAAGAACAAAAAAGGCAAAGGAATCCTGAATTGAGAGACAATGCTGCAAAATCTAAGACAGTCTGAGTAGAAATGACAAAGAAATGGCATATCTGCTGGTTAAAGAACTCACAACCCATAAAAAAGGGAAAACTACTACAATCCAATACAAATTAGAAAAATGCCTCACAGAAGATCAAGTGATGGACAGAATACTGCATAGAATTGTACAATCATAAGACCCAAGGAGATCCAGCAGTACTAAATTGTCCTCAGGCAGAAGAAATTGATGACAAACCCCATTCTTCAGGAAAGAGTAGATATTGCAGTTAGGTCACTAAAGAAAGAAAAGTTAGCAACCATTGACAACATACCAGCAGAGTTCATTGAAGCAGCAGGAGAAGAGATAGTCAGTCCTAATAACAATCTGCAACAAGATATGGCAACAGGAGAATGGCCCTCCACATGGACTCAATCCTTGGTCAAGAAAGGAAACCTACAGCTAGGCCAAAACTAGAGAACCATTAGTTAGATCAAACCTGGTCCAGGTTGTTGAGCACCTCTATAATAGCCGCAAGTGCTGTCCTCTTCAATGGCAGCAGAGGAGGTTAGTTTCGAACAACAGTTGAAGTCAGACAAGGATGTATATTGTCAGCTACACTCTTCAAAAGGATCATGGAGGATGACTTGCATGACCACAAGGACACTGTCAGCATTGAATGAAGAACAATCACAAGCCTTCACTTCACAGATGATATTAATGATTTAGCAGGAGATGAAAAATAACTGACTGGCTTGATTGAATGCCTCAACACAAGCTCCACAGCATACATTATGGAGATTAGCACCGAAATAAAACAAATTGATCACAAACAACACCAGTAGAATCAGTGCAGAAATAAAGGTCAGTGGACAGAAGCTGGAAAGAGTCACAAGCTTTAAGTACTTGGGATCAATTATCACAGATGAGGGCTCAAACCAGAACAATTCTGTAGGATTGTCCAGACAACAGCAGCAATAACAAGGTTGAGACAAATATGGAAAGATACCAACATTGCTTTTGGTTCCAAAATAAGGCTGATGTGCTCGATTGTCATATCCATCTTTCTGTATGCTTGTGAAACATGGACACTCACATCAGATCTACAAAGTGAGAATCAACCCTCTGAAATCAGACGATACCGCAGGATCTTACGCATCTCACACTTTTACATGTAACCAACGATGTAGTCCACAACAGAATCCAACAAGCCATCAGATCCTATGAAGACCTCTTGACCACTGTAAAAAAGCACAAACTGAAGTGGTACAGTCATGTCTCAAGATTTTGACTGGCAAAAACAATCTTGCAAGGCACAGTGTGAAGATGCAGAAGAAGAGGAAGACATTAGACAGGATCTGATGATTCATAAAAGGCAGCAGAAAACTGGATTTAACATCAACTCTGGTGCCCCAACAACTTCATGGGTTAAGGGATTGATAATGATAATGATGATTTTGCTGACAGTATAAAAATTTCATCTCTATCATTAAATTGCAGTATGAATAGCAATATTGGATTAAATGGTCACAAAACTTAATATACAATCAAACAAAATATTTTTTAGCTGTGGGAAAATGCAATTAATGGAATGATTCTAAATGCCAAGCAGTGTTTGAGCCAAAATTTAAATGACAACATTTTGAAATGGTTTTGCAATGCACATGCCAAAAATAACCCATTCATATTTCACACTTAAGATTCAAGAGTTATTAAAGTATGTTCACTTAAAATCAGTCTTTTATGAAGAGAAAAAAAGAAAAAAGAATTTTTTAGTAAATAATGTTACTTTTAATTGAAGATATTAAATGCTTTTAAGCTATATTCAAATTCTAACAAACAAATAGACATATAGCTCCTATGGAAAGAACATCCCTCTTATAAGCCCACTTTCCTGGTGTAGTACTGATGGCCACTGTACTGTGTAATGAATACAGACATGATCAACAGAGAGATTTTCATATATGCATGTTTGAATCGGAATGGAAAAATATTGGAACTGTCAGCATTTGTATATATTACAAATACTCTAAAGTTTGTAATATTTCTTCATGAAATATTCAGCAAACACTGAAAAGGAACACATTTTATAAGTGTCAACATAAAATACTTTGACAATTGCTAGTACCATTTATAACATTAGTACCATTTATAACATTAGTACCATTTATAACATTAGTACCATTTATAACATTAGTACCAGTTATAACATTAGTACCATTTATAACATTAGTACCAGTTATAACATTAGTACCAGTTATAACAATAGTACCAGTTATAACAATAGTATCAGTTATATTATTAGTACCATTTATAACACTAGTACCAGTTATAACATTAGTACCATTTATAACATTTGTACCAGTTATAACATTAGTACAAGTTATAACATTAGCACCATTTATAACATCAGTACCATTTATAACATTAGTACCAGTTATAACATTAGTACCAGTTATAACATCAGTACAAGATATAACATTAGTACCATTTATAACATTAGTACCATTTATAACATTAGAACCAGTTATACCATTAGTACCAGTTATAACATTAGTAGGAGCTTCCTAACCCTGTTATATCTGAAGGCTGGAACCAATTATTAGTACAATATTTAATGCATATGTTGGGACACCGTATCTATTGGGACATTATCAATTAATTTTTAATGTAACTGATTTGTGCACTGTATGTTTTGAGACACATTATCTTTCCAAATCACAAGTTGTAGGAGACCTTTTAAATTATTCAAAAATTACAAATTGGATAATGCACTTTAACTGAAATTTTATTTTAAAACTAAAAGACTGTGTGCTTGACATAAAACTATTATAAACTGTAGCACCATCTCGTCAACACAACCCTTCTCCTGCAGACGTATTATCCATTCGAACAGTGCTTTCTCATATATTATCCATTTTAACAGTGCATTCTCACCTATTATCCATTCTAACACTGCTTTCTCACATATTATCCATTCTAACAGTGCTTTCTCATGTATTATCCATTCTAACACTGCTTTCTCATGTATTATCCATTCTAACAATGCTTTCTCATGTATTATCCATTCGAACAGTGCTTTATCATGTATTATCCATTCTAACAGTGATTTATCAGTATGATCCATTATAACACTGCTTTCTCATGTATTATCCATTCTAATAGTGCTTTCTCATGTATTATCCATTCTAACAGTGATTTATCACTATTATCCATTATAACACTGCTTTCTCATGTATTATCCATTCTAATAGTGCTTTCTCATGTATTATCCATTCTAACAGTGCTTTCTCATGTATTATCCATTCTAACAGTGCTTTCTCATGTATTATCCATTCTAACAGTGCTTTCTCAAGTATTATCCATTCTAACAGTGCTTTCTCAGGTATTATGCATTCTAACAGTGCTTTCTCACGTATTATCCATTCTAACAGTACTTTCTCACCTATTATCCATTCTAACAGTGCTTTCTCACATATTATCCATTCTAACAGTGCTTTCTCACGTATTATCCATTCTAACAGTGCTTTCTCACATATTATCCATTCTAACAGTGCTTTATCATGTATTATCCATTCTAACAGTGCTTTCTCATGTACCATCCATTCTAAAAGTGATTTCTCATGTATTATACATTCTAACAGTGTTTCTCTTGTATTATCCATTCTAATAGTGCTTTCTCATGTATTATCCATTCTAACACTGCTTTATCACATATTATCCATTCTAACACTGCTTTCTCATGTATTATCTATTCTAACAGTGCTTTCTCATGTATTATCCATTCTAAAAGTGCTTTCTCACATATTATCCATTCTAACAGTGCTTTATCATGTATTATCCATTCTAACACTGCTTTCTCATGTATTATCCATTCTAACAGTGCTTTCTCATGTATTATCCATTCTAACAGTGCTTTCTCATGTATTATCCATTCTAACACTGCTTTCTCATGTATTATCCATTCTAACAGTGCTTTCTCACCTATTATCCATTCTAACAGTGCTTTCTCACATATTATCTATTTGAACAGTGCTTTCTCATGTATTGTCCATTCTAACAGTGCTTTCTCATGTATTATCCATTCTAACAGTGCTTTCTCACATATTATCCATTCTAACAGTGCTTTCTCATGTATTATACATTCTAACAGTGCTTTCTCATGTATTATCCATTCTAACAGTGATTTATCACGTATTATCCATTTTAACACTGCTTTCTCATGTATTATCCATTCTAACAGTGCTTTCTCATGTATTATCCATTCTAACAGTGATTTATCACGTATTGTCCATTATAACACTGCTTTCTCATGTATTATCCATTCTAATAGTGCTTTCTCATGTATTATCCATTCTAACAGTGCTTTCTCATGTATTATCCATTCTAAAAGTGCTTTCTCACATATTATCCATTCTAACAGTGCTTTATCATGTATTATCCATTCTAACACTGCTTTCTCATGTATTATCTATTCTAACAGTGCTTTCTCATGTATTATCCATTCTATCAGTGCTTTCTCGTATATTATCCATTCTAACACTGCTTTCTCATTTATTATCCATTCTAAAAGTGCTTTATCACATATTATCCATTCTAACAGTGCTTTATCACGTATTATCCATTCTAACAGTGCTTTCTCACATATTATCCATTCTAACAGTGCTTTCTCACATATTATCCATTCTAACAGTGCTTTCTCATGTATTATCCATTCTAACAGTGCTTTCTCATGTATTATCCATTCTAAAAGTGCTTTCTCACATATTATCCATTCTAACAGTGCTTTATCATGTATTATCCATTCTAACACTGCTTTATCATGTATTATCCATTCTAACAGTGCTTTCTCATGTATTATCCATTCTAACAGTGCTTTATCATGTATTATCCATTCTAACACTGCTTTCTCATGTATTATCCATTCTAACACTGCTTTCTCATGTATTATCCATTCTAACAGTGCTTTCTCATGTATTATACATTCTAACAGTGCTTTCTCATGCCATGAAAACTTTGAGCCAACACATCACCTGAAGCAGAAACTGCAAGGACTAAAGTCAGATTCTTCAAAATCTGCAACAGTCAGACTAATTCTGACACTTTTAACCCCTGTTTTAATGCCATGAATGAGATCAAGTCATGCTAATTCTGACACTTTTAACCCCGTTTTAATGCCAGGAATGCGATCAAAGTACACTAGAATTTCATCCAAGTTAATGATCATATTGTCGGCAAAATCATCTGCATCTTTTCTGGCCATAATGAATTGATCAAATAATTTGTTTTCTCTAAATCGTCTTGGAGAAGCTGGGTCGTTGCACTACATAGTGTCACTTTAAAATTGTTCATTTGTTTCAATTTATTTTCAAAATTCCCATGAATACCTGTAAAAAGGAACCAATGTTAGCTTCCTTGTAAATTTTTTTTAAAATCGACACATCTAAAAGATTCCAAAGTAGGCTTCTGAGGTTGGCTTGCTTGGTATTGATATCCTTTAAAAAAACAAAATGGCTTCAAAGTTGTCTTCCAAGGTTTACTTCCTTTGTAATAAAAATAACTTTTGTCTTTGATGTCCTGTCTGTAAGTTCAAATAAATGAGTTTACTGCTCACTGCTGGTTGTGTTTATTCACGATACAGGCTTTTATTTGTTGGTAACTGTAGGTATAGTTAATTCAAACAGGCATTGATGTTTGTGGGTAAATATCATACACTGCAATAACTTGCTTTAATGATACTTTTTGTAACTCATGCTAGCAAAAAGACTGTCACTTGCACTTACAAAAATGGATTTTCAAATAACGATTTTTATTTGAGATACGATCATATATTTGACCTGGATATAATTCAGTCTTTGCTATTTTGCACTTAATAAGGTGTATTGCATGAATGGCAGTTGTCTTCAAGCGACCAGTTAATTATTTCCCTCTTGTTTGTGATTTTGTTGAATCTAGTTTTCAGTCCGATAACATATTCAAACCTTTGAGGACAAACAAACATGATTTGTTTCTCAATGTTCATGTTAATAAACAATGTCATGCGTTATCGGACATAAGCAATACACACTATCGTATGGAAGCCTATGCTACATATATGGAGTTCTTGGATATATTTTAATCTTGATGAAAAAATACAAGGAATAAACGAGAACAATACAAGATAAGTTTGTTTCATTTTGTTCTCAAAAAAGCATTTTATTTATCTATTTTGTTGCAAAATGGGGGGGGACAATTTAATACAAATTTATTTTGTTTTTTAAGTCTTGGGACATACGACATAGGTTAAGAAAGTTTCAACATAAATTAAGGGACTAGAAATAAATTATTTTATCTTGTCCCAATATATACAGTAAATACAATAGCAATTATTAATATCACTTACAATATTAGTACCACTTATGACATTAGCACCACTTATTACATTAGTACCACTTATGACATTTGTGCGACTTATTACACTACTACAATATTCCTTACCTTGCTATAGTACATAAGTGCCTCTTTATATTTTTCAATGATGTCATCTTGTTCCAGAGAAGTACGTACAACACTTTCAGGCAAGTCCTGTAGCCCATTGGCGTAGCTATGCTTAATGCTTCCTGTAATAAAATATAATATCTGATATACACCCAGTGTTGCAAATTGAGTGCAAATTCACAGCTTATCTGACAATGTTTGTCCTATATCCCAAAAAAATCTTGAATCTGTACCACCCTCACCCCATGTACATGCTTTTTATCAGAAAAAACAATGAAAAATACACATACTGCATTTCATTAATGAACCTCCATCCACATTTGTTGGTGTTACGAATAGCCATATTGTAATAAGGTAATGAAATTATTCAAATTGTAATAAATTATAATTGTAATAAATTATTCAAACTTATCCTGTAATGAGAAGTGTTTGATGGCTCTAAGAGTAACATATTTTTGAGGTTATAGCAACCTTCATGACATGAAAGATTTAATTTATTCTGAGGTTTAAAAAATGACAAAAGAATCTAAATTTTTTTAGATACATAAGATGCCATTTAACTAATGACTTCTTAGTTTGGAAAGTAAAGTTTTCTTCTTGTTGTTGTGGGGCTTAAAGCCATTTTTTCAGCACACGATAGGCTATACATGGCAGCCAGTTTTAATGGTGGAGGAGGAAACCGGGAAATCACCGGATTGAACCATCGACCCATGAGAAGCTACTGGCAAGCTTTCTCACATATCCACATTTGCCAAATCATAGACTCGAACCCACGCAGACAGAGGTGAGATGGCAGTGACCCATAACAAACAGTGCTTTAGACCAATCATCCACTCAGAGCCTCTGGAAAGTAAAGTAATTCAGTAAGCATAAATATTATTATGATGAGTGTAATCTAAAGTTAAATGAGGGCAGCTCATTTTAGACCAAGCAGACATTCAAACAATCGTTAAAAGTTTTCATGAGTTACTTGTGCATATCATATAAATTTTATTTCAATAATGTAAGGTCCAAGAAAAGTGTGATATTACAGTGCAGACAACAGAGAGGCAAAGATGTCAAAGCTATCCAAAATTATCTCATGTTATATTAGTGTATTATGTGCCATTTGTTTCCTTTGTACCTCAAAAATGTGAAGTGGGTGGGAGAGCATCCCCTGCCCCAGGGATCATATATGTAGTACAATAGCATAACTATATATGATGCTTGCAGGGTTTTTAATAGATTTTATCGATTTTAAAACTAAAGTCTGAGTCAATTGACCCCTGACCTTTTAATCTCAAGAACAAAAATTGAAATTTAAACATTCATTAGTTTTGGACAGTTGAATTTTACGCCACATATCATATTGTCACATATCGAAGAAAGAAAAACTTTCAGTGTTTAAGAAACAACAAAACAAGCAGACAGTGAGACAAAGATGGTCATTCTGGTTACTGTCTGTGTGACTGTCTGTATAAATGGTATATTAAAAAAGATAAAGGAATATTTTATTCATTTTAGTTTTAACTTCAACATTTTTTAAAAAATTTTATTTCTATACCATAACCAATTAAATTTGATCATCATGCAACAAACAACATGAACAAGGCAGTTTTTTTTATCAAAGATGAATATCACAATTAGCGACTGACAACAAAACACATACATGTCGGTTAATTAAATCCTCCCATTTTACTCCTTATAAATTTAGCAGCAACCATTCTACAAAGTCAGGTACTTTCACTGAATGTAATTTCCAGTACATTCTTACTGAATTATACAATAATTTAAACACGTAAATATGTTAAACATTTCACTGACTGAAGAAAATTAATTGCTAATGCAACTAAAATCGGACCCCTCTGGTAACTGGCTTCACAAGTAGCTACATTTTCAGTTGTCTAATTTATAATAATTTTATAGGTAATCAAACTGATTAAACAATAATCCAGTCAAATCATACCCGATTCCCTCTTCCTGTATCATAAACATCAAAGGTAATTTTGAAACAATCTAACCTTGATTTAGTTACACACACTGAGGCACGTCATCACACTGATTTTACAAGGGTACAATCTAACCCTGATTTAGTTACACACAACCAAGCACATCATCACGCTGATTTTGCATAGGTACAATCTAACCCTGATTTAGTTACACATACCGAAGCACATCATCACACTGATTTTACATAGGTACAATCTAACCCTGTTTTAGTTACACACAACCAAGCACATCATCATGCTGATTTTACATAAATACAATCTAACTCTGATTTAGTTACACACAACCAAGCACATCATCATGCTGATTTTACATAGATACAATCTAACCTTGATTTAGTTACACAAACATCCAATGCACATCATCACTTTGATTTTACATAAGTACAATCTAACCTTGATTTAGTTACACACACTGAGGCACATCAACACACTGATTTTACATAGATACAATCTAACCCTAATTTAGTTACACACACTGAGGCACATCAACACACTGATTTTACATAGGTACAATCTAACCCTAATTTAGTTACACACACTGAGGCACATCAACACACTGATTTTACATAGGTACAATCTAACCCTAATTTAGTTACACACACTGATGCACATCATCAAACTGATTTTAAATAGGTACAATCTAACCCTGATTTAGTTACACACACTGAGGCACATCAACACACTGATTTTACATAGGTATAATCTAACCTTGATTTAGTTACACACCCCAAAGCACATCATCACACTGTTTTTCATAGGTACAATCTAACCTTGATTTAGTTACACTGAGTCACATCATCACACTGATTTTACATAGGTGCAATATTATTGGTCAATACAAAGAAGTATATAGCTTATGATGACCATTGATTCATACAATTTCTTATGGAGAGCATGCACACAAAAGTAAATTATGTCAGAGGCAAAGCAATGGTAATTAAGACTGATATTCCAACCCAAATCAATGTGCATCATAAAAATGCACAGGTTGGAATTTGTAGGCATCAGAAATGGGTCACATTTACATTGGGTATGTGTCTATTGAAAATCCTGACTTCCTGTATTGATATTTGACACAATACTGTACACTTAAAATGTTATTACAAATTTCATGATGAAGCTCATCATAACAAAAGCATATCAATAACAATATAAAAAAGTGTCCTCATCATGTGTATGCATTACAATGCTTTGCTCCCTTTGTGTTCATCATGTGAACATATTACAAGACTTACCTCCCTTTCTCTTCACCATCATATAGTGTCTATATACAGTTACGCTAGACAGTGTCCATGTACAATTACACCAAACATACAGTGTCCATGTACAGTTACACCAGACATACAGTGTCCATGTACAGTTACACCAGACATGTAGTGTCCATGTACAGTTACACCAGACAGTGTCCATGTACAGTTACACCAGACATGTAGTGTCCATGTACAGTTACACCAGTGTCCATGTACAGTTACACCAGACATAAATAGTATTCATGTACAGTTACACCAGACATACATAGTATTTATTCATGTACAGTTACACCAGACATACATAGTGTTCATGTACAGTTATACTAGACATACATATTGACTATGTATAGCAATACCAGACATACATGGTATATATGTATGGCAACATTCAGACATATATGGTGTTGATGAATGATCACATCAGACGTACATGTTGTCTATGTTTGGTGACACCAGACATATATGGTGTCTATGTATGGAAACAGAAAATAAGGATGTCATATGTAGGTTTTAGCACAAAGTCAAACAACTTAGAACAAATGCTATTCTGCAAATTCCACTTTTCACAAAACTTGAACAAGGTATGTGGCAACGAACTTAAATTATTATGCAAAACAGTTTTTCTTTAATTCACAGTATCAATTAACCTCAACATCAATTAACCTCGACATCAATTAACCTCGACATCAATTAACCTCAACATCAATTAACCTCAACATCAATTAACCTCAACATCAATTAGCTTCTTTCTTACTCTTGGTGAAGGCCATCCACAGACTTTGTGAATGAACTTGGTAGTCAAGAATGGCCATCCAGACTTTGTGAAGGTACTTGTTGCTCAAAAATGGCCATCCAGACCTTGTGAAGGTACATGGTGGTCAAAAATGGCCATCCAGACTTTGTGAAGGTACTTGATACCCAAGATGTACATGGTGAATGTATTTGTGAATGTACATGGTGGTCAAGAATGGCCATCCAGACTTTGTGAAGGTACTTGGTGCTCAAAAATGGCCATCCAGACCTTGTGAAGGTACATGGTGGTCAAAAATGGCCATCCAGACTTTGTGAAGGTACTTGATACCCAAGATGTACATGGTGAATGTATTTGTGAATGTACATGGTGGTCAAGAATGGCCATCCAGACTTTGTTAAGGTACATGGTCAAAAATGGCCATCCAGACTTTGTGAAGATACATGGTGGTCAAAAATGGCCATCCAGACTTTGTGAAGGTACATGGTGGTCAAAAATGGCCATCCAGACTTTGTGAAGGTACATGGTGGTCAAGAATGGCCATCCAAACTTTTGAAGGTACTTGGTGGTCACGAATGGCCATCCAGACTTTGTGAAGGTACATGGTGGTCAAGAATGACCATCCAGACTTTATGAAGGTACATGATGGTCAAGAATGACCATCCAGACTTTGTGAAGGTACATGGTGGTCAAAAATGGCCATCCAGACTTTGTGAAGGTACTTGGTGGTCATGAGTGGCCATCCAGACTTTGTGAAGGTACATGGTGGTCAAGAATGGCCATCCAGACTTTGTGAAGGTACATGGTGGTCAAACATGGCCATCCAGACTTTGTGAAGGTACATGGTGGTCAAGAATGGCCATCCAGACTTTGTGAAGGTACATGGTGGTCAAACATGGCCATCCAGACTTTGTGAAGGTACATGGTGGTCAAGAATGGCCATCCAGACTTTGTGAAGGTATGTGGTGGTCAAGAATGGCCATCCAGACTTTGTAAAGGTACTTGATACCCAAGATGGCCATCCAGACTTTGTGAATGTACATGGTGGTCAAGAATGGCCATCCAGACTTTGTGCAGGTACTTGGTGCTCAAAAATGGCCATCCAGACCTTGTGAAGGTACATGGTGGTCAAAAATGGCCATCCAGACTTTGTGAAGGTACTTGATACCCAAGATGTACATGGTGAATGTATTTGTGAATGTACATGGTGGTCAAGAATGGCCATCCAGACTTTGTTAAGGTACATGGTCAAAAATGGCCATCCAGACTTTGTGAAGATACATGGTGGTCAAAAATGGCCATCCAGATTTTGTGAAGGTACATGGTGGTCAAAAATGGCCATCCAGACTTTGTGAAGGTACATGGTGGTCAAGAATGGCCATCCAGACTTTTGAAGGTACTTGGTGGTCACGAATGGCCATCCAGACTTTGTGAAGGTACATGGTGGTCAAGAATGACCATCCAGACTTTGTGAAGGTATATGGTGGTCAAAAATGGCCATCCAGACTTTGTGAAGGTACATGGTGGTCAAGAATAGCCATCCAGACTTTTGAAGGTACTTGGTGGTCATGAGTGGCCATCCAGACTTTGTGAAGGTACATGGTGGTCAAGAATGGCCATCCAGACTTTGTGAAGGTACATGGTGGTCAAACATGGCCATCCAGACTTTGTGAAGGTACATGGTGGTCAAGCCAGACTTTGTGAAGGTATGTGGTGGTCAAGAATGGCCATCCAGACTTTGTAAAGGTACTTGATACCCAAGATGGCCATCCAGACTTTGTGAATGTACATGGTGGTCAAGAATGGCCATCCAGACTTTGTGAAGGTACATAGTGGTCAAAAATGGCCATCCAGACATTGTGAAGGTACATGGTGGTCAAAAATGGCCATCCAGACTTTGTGAAGGTACATGGTGGTCACAAATGGCCATCCAGACTTTGTGAATGTACTTGGTGGTCAAAAATGGCCATCCAGACTTAATGAAGGTACATGGTGGTCAAAAATGGCAATCCAGACTTTGTGAAGGTACATGGTGGTCAAGAATGGCCATGCAGACTTTTGAAGGTACTTGGTGGTCATGAATGGCCATCCAGACTTTGTGAAGGTACATGGTGGTCAAGAATGGCCATCCAGACTTTGAGAAGGTACATGGTGGTCTAGAATGGCCATCCAGACTTTGTAAAGGTTATTTGATACCCAAGATGGCCATCCAGACTTTGTGAATGTACATGAAATAATGGCCATCCAGACTTTGTTAAGGTACATGGTGGTCAAGAATGGCCATCCAGACTTTGTGAAGGTACTTGATACCCAAAATGGCAATCCAGACTTTGTGAATGTACATGGTGGTCAAGAATAGCCATCCAGACTTTGTGAAGGTACATGGTGGTCAAGAATGGCCATCCAGACTTTGTGAAGGTACATGGTGGTCAAGAATGGCCATCCAGACTTTGTAAAGGTACATGGTGGTCAATAATGGCCATCCAGATTTTTGAAGGTACATGGTGGTCAAGAATGACCATCCAGACTTTGTGAAGGTACATGGTGGTCAAGAATGGCCATCCAGACTTTTGAAGGTACTTGGTGGTCAAGAATGGCCATCCAGACTTTGTTAAAGTACATGGTGGTCAAGAATGGCCATCCAGACTTTGTGAAGGTACATGGTGGTCAAGAATAGCCATCCAGACTTTGTTAAGGTACATGGTGGTCAAGAATGGCCATCCAGACTTTGTGAAGGTACATTGTGGTCAAAAATAGCCATCCAGATTTTTGAAGGTACATGGTGGTCAAGAATGGCCATCCAGACTTTTGAAGGTACTTGGTGGTCAAAAATGGCCATCCAGACTTTGTTAAAGTACATGGTGGTCAAGAATGGCCATCCAGACTTTGTGAAGGTACATGGTGGTCAAGAATGGCCATCCAGACTTTTGAAGGTACTTGGTGGTCAAGAATGGCCATCCAGACTTTGTGAAGTTCAAAAATAGCCATCCAGATTTTTGAAGGTACTTGGTGGTCAAGAATGGCCATCCAGACTTCGTGAAGGTAAATGGTGGTCAAAAATGGCCATCCAGACTTTTGAAGGTACTTGGTGGTCAAGAATGGCCATCCAGACTTTGTGAAGGTACATGGTGGTCAAAAATGGCCATCCAGACTTTGTTAAGGTACAATGTGGTGAAAAATGGCCATCCAGACTTTGTTAAGGTACAAGGTGGTCAAGAATGGCCATCCAGACTTTGTGAAGGTACATGGTGGTCAAGAATGGCCATCCAGACTTCGTGAAGGTACATGGTGGTCAAGAATGGCCATCCAGACTTTGTGAAGCTACATGGTGGTCAAAAATAGCCATCCAGACTTTGTGAAAGTACATGGTTGTAAAGAATGGCCATCCACAGACCATATATATTTGCTATTCTTTTAGTAATGGACCATTGACCTTTGACACCAAAAACTGAAAGGTATCTCCATCACCCCAAGTTTGAGCCACAAAATTTGGCAACTGACCATGGTGGAAAACTAGAGTAATTGTCCAAAACAAAACTGGCAACAGGTAACTGGATGAATAGACATCATTACATAATACACTCAACATGTTCATAGATGGACAGACATAACAAACTCAATGTTAGTATAGGCATATAAAGATAAAATCTAATTGAAACCAGTAGGTAAAGCTAACAAAATTAACAGTTATTATAAATAAAGCTGGATTTAAAGTGATAACCAAGGACAAGTAAAGATATTTTGGTGCAATACAGTTTAGAACATAGAATGAAAAACAATAAAACCTAATTTAATGTACTACATATTTTTGTAAAGAGTGGTAAATAGTATATAATGATATCCAATGAGAACAAGGATGTAACACATTAGGAATACATACCTGTTCTACCTTTACCATCTATAACAGTAGTACTTCTGACACTGAAAGACTGGTTTCTCCGCAGGCTGGGACCCTGAGATCTTGGGTATGTCACAATCACTGAAGCAGCACACAAACCTTCATAGCAAGCTACAAAGTCAAAATACAGAATGTTTTAATTCCTTACAAATAATTCTCTCTCTCTCTCTCTCTCTCTCTCTCTCTCTCTCTCTCTCTCTCTCTCTCTCTTCTCTCTCTCTCTCTCTCTCTCTCTCTCTCTCTCTCTCTCTCTCTCTCTCTCTCTCTCTCTCTCTCTCTCTCTCTCTCTATCTATCTTACAAATCATATGGGAATAACAACCATTTCAAGAGTACTGGATCCACCAAGGGATCACGTGTGTCAGGGATTGATTAAAATAGATGCAATAAACTGACAACGAACAGTACGAAACTAGTAACTAACTAGCCTAAGCGCTTTCGACTCTTAATGAGTCTTTTTCAAAGGCAAATACAAAACATATATACGACAAACAAATAAACACAAAAACGTTGTGTTTGTAAACCTCTACATGGCTGTCTCCACATGTGTTAAAACTATAAATACAACCAGCTTGTATAGACTAGTTGCGGAAACTGAAAATGGTGTATAATTCCCTAAAAGTCTACAAGCCAAAGCGACATCTATTTTTACTTTTTGTACATTTATGTAACGCAGATTATATCCCAGATATTTGATTCTATACCGGTTATTCTTATAGTAAAAATTGAAGGATAATAAGAAGATTTAGAAAATGTTAAATTCTACTAGTGCATAGTTTTCATTTTCTAGTCTTCTTGGTTTAGACCGCTTGGTTTCAATGTTCTAAGGTCCTTTTCATTCCTGGTTTCGGAACTCCAGCTGTGGTTGTTAGCAATAGCGATAAGTATTATATCACTGAAAGTGTGGCCAGGGGAGAAGAAGTGTTCTGCGACCGGGCTTCTGAACAGCTTTTTTGTCATCCAATCAGATCTATGAAGGTTTATCCTTTTGTGTAGCTTTTCAGTTTCTCCGACGTACTGAAGGCCACAGATCTTACATGTAATGAGATAAATCACATTCTCTGTTTTGCACGTTTTGTTTGGACCATGTATGTTTAGTTTTTCTTTAGTCACTGTGCTAGTGAATGTCTTGGTCTCTATCATATGTTGACAGGTTTTGCATCTTTTATCGCCACAGGGTCCAGATTGACTAGGTTGGTTTTGACTAGCGATTGGCGTTAGCTTTGCCCTGACTAGGATGTCCTTTAGGTTTTGTGGTCTCCGGTAAGCTACTACAGGTTTGTTCGGAAGTATTAGGTTTAGTATGTCTGATGATTGCAAGTTTTACCTACTTTGGGATTGTCTGGGAGATAGGTCAGAATAAATGGTATCCTATCAACCCTTTCTTTCTGTCCATATCTGAGTAGGTCATCACGGTTTGTTTGTTTGGCCCTTTGGATTGCCTCTGCAATCAGGTCTTTGTCGTAGCCTCGGTAAATTAAATGTTTAGCCAGCTCTTCAGACCTTTCTAGGAATCTTTCATCGTCGGAGCAAATTCTGCGTATCCTCAGTGCCTGGCTATATGGAATGTTCCTAATGCAGTGTTTTGGATGACAGCTGGTTGGGAGGAGATACTGGTGTTTGTCGGTTGGTTTAGAGTAGATGTCTACATCTACATGTAGACATCTACTCGAAACCAACATATTACAACATACATCTTGATATATGAAAATCTCTTTCTAGCACATTAAAAAGAATAGCTTCTTCTCAAAGTTAAATGTATCAGGACTCAACAAGGCTTATATAAGTACTCTACAAGGTTTATATTAGGACTCTACAATTCTTATATTAGGACTCTACAAGGTTTATATTAGGACTCTACAACTCTTATATTAGGACTCTACAAGGTTTATATTAGGACTCTACAAGGTTTATATCAGGACTCTACAAGGTTTATATTAGGACTCTACAACTCTTATATTAGGACTCTACAAGGTTTATATTAGGATTCTACAAGGTTTATATCAGGACTCTACAAGGTTTATATCAGGACACTACAACTCATATTAGGACTCTACAAATGGTTTATTTTAGGACTCTACAAGGTTTATATCAGGACACTACAACTCGTATTAGGACTCTACAAAAGGTTTTTTTTAGGACTCTACAAGGTTTATATTAGGACACTACAACTCTTATATTAGGACTCTACAAGGTTTATATTAGGACTCTACAAGGTTTATATTAGGACTCTACAAGGTTTATATTAGGTTTATACAAGATGTGACTGACTACTATTTCACAGATACCTAAGTATTTAAACTGAACAAAAACGTTATTTCATGTACAAGCATGAAGAACGAATGGTGATTTCGAAATCTCACCATCTCAGTACAAAGTGCAAACAAGTATAATTAGAAATAACCTCAGCCACAACCAATCATTTATGCCGGCAGTTTATCCACCCAGCAATCTAAATAAAAACCTTGCGAAAGCCAAGTGTCATAATTACGTTCTATATAAACACGATGTTTCAAAATATCAGACCCTGTGAACATAATCATCAGAATAATAATTATATTTAATGATACAAAAGTGAAATAGAAAGAATTCATATTTTAACACACAAGTACATG
Organism: Potamilus streckersoni; assembly: GCA_016746295.1. NCBI lineage: Eukaryota > Metazoa > Mollusca > Bivalvia > Unionida > Unionidae > Potamilus > Potamilus streckersoni. The sequence continues at coordinate 110,555 of JAEAOA010001825.1, forward strand.
ATCATAACAGTATATCACTAAAATTTGCACTAAAAAACTCCACTATAGCATTGTGGAAAGGGATATGCCAACAACAATGATGTCCCAAAATTGGTCCACAAATGTTATAAGTTTCAGAAAGACTGATACAATATCTTACTAAAATGGAGCTCCTGTAATTATGGGCCAATTTTTAAAAAACTAAATATACAGCCATAACATAGCACACTGCAATCTGGGGCTAACCAAACTTTACATGTACCATCTTCAAATGATGGAAAACAAAAATATGAGTAAAATGTTTATAGCTTTATAGTCAGTTAAATTCTCTGATTATTTTAACCCTGAAATTTCATACTTTATTAAGATGAGCTACATACATGCATTATGACTTTAAACACATCTATGTACACATGTGAAATTACACACATATATGTACATGTGACATTACTCACACATTCTTGTTTATGACATTACTCATGCATGCACATCTGCAACTCTACACACACCTCCATGTACACATGACATTAAATATGCATTCACATCTGAAACACTACATGTACATCTATTTACATATGTGACATTACACACACATCATTGTAAACATGACATTCCACATGCATGCACACCTGAAACACCAAACACACACATCCATGTACACATGACATTACACATGCTACACTATACACACATTCACATACACATGACATTACATATGAATGCACACATGAAACACCACACACATCTACATACACATGGCAGTACCCATGCAAACACACCTGCAACACTACAGACACATTCATATACACATGACACTATGCATGCATGCACACATGACATTACACCTGCAACACTACAGACACATTCATATACACATGACACTATGCATGACACTATGCATGCATGCACACATGACACTATGCATGCATGCACACATGACACTATGCATGCATGCACACATGACATGTCTGGGCATGAAGGATCACAATCACACCTTTCCAAAATGTGGGAATGAAAACTGCCAAATGAAAAATTTCCATTTTTCACCCACAACAATGCCATGGGAATAAATGTCTATGCCAAAATTGCCAACCTTGATTGAGCTCAGCAAGACAAGCTGATAATTTTCAGGAAGTGAGACCAACTTACAGTAAGGTGAAACAAAATATCATGTAATGCTATTGTAAAGATGGAAAGCATGAATTTATTAAGTTTAGGAAAGTTATCAGAAACTGATACAACAATATCAACAGCAACTAATGCAGCCAAAAAGTTTGTACAGCAACAGTGATGTGATTTGATTATGATTTTTAACATAGCTTTAACAATTTTTCAGTCATATCGCTATGGTACCTGCAGTGTGGCAGTTTATAGTGATGTCTAGCACTGGGGCATCATGCCACAGACATGTAGCATGATATCCCACCCAGGCACATTATCCTAATACCAGGCCGACAGTCCTAACACTAACCTCTTAATGCTGAGCATCAAGCAAGGCATCTGTTAGTACCATTTTTGTAAGTCTTTGATATGACTCAACCGGGAATCGAACCTACAACCTCCCGCATCTAATGCGTACGCTCTAAACACTAGGCCACCTGAGCGGTTGTACAGCAACAGTCACATTATACTCAGCCAAAACGTTTGTGCAGCAACAGTAAACATTATATTTAAACAAAACCAACCGACCAACTCCACTAAATGTAATATAAAACTTGAATCTGAATTGACTATGGGCAAGCCATTATCGGGATTTTACCACAAAAATATTTCTTTAATTTGTTTCTATCATTCCATAAGTCAGTATTTTAAAGGTCATATCTGTGAAATTGATAGTTAAACTGTAACAGTATGCAGGTCTGTCATGTTTTGCAAGCTAGACAAAGACACATTAAATGGACAAGAAACTAAATGACCACCATTAACGTTCTGTAGTTTCTGTAACATACAAAATCTACCATCCATATGTGCACATGACTTACCTCCCATCCATAGCCAGTCATTGACTGGTTTCAGAATGTCTAGTGCTGTATTGTAGTGTAGCATGGCTTCCCCTGGCAGACCAGCCTGAAGACAAAAATCTGCTAAATGTTTCCGCAAACGACCTTGACATTTCTTCTTGTATGATCTAAGTGAAGAAAAGTATGTGACTCATCAAATTTATGCTTGATAAGAATGCTATACTAATGCCTTTGATAAGAATGCTATACTAATGCCTTTGATAAGAATGCTATACTAATGCCTTTGACAAGAATGCTATACTAATGCCTTTGATAAGAATGCCATAATAATGCCTTTGACAAGAATGCCATACTAATGCCTTTGACAAGAATGCCATACTAATGCCTTTGACAAGAATGCTATACTAATGTCTTTGACAAGAATGCTATACTAATGTCTTTGACAAGAATACCATAGTTATGCCTTTGAGAGGAATGCTATACTGATGCCTTTAATAAGAATTCTATACTAATGCTTTTGACAAGAATGCCATACTAATGCCTTTGACAAGAATGCCATACTAATGCCTTTGACAAGAATGCCATACTAATGTCTTTGAGAAGAATGCTATACTAATGCCTTTGATAAGAATGCTATACTAATGCCTTTGATAAGAATGCCATAATAATGCATTTGACAAGAATGCCATACTAATGCCTTTGATAAGAATTCTATACTAATGCCTTTGACAAGAATGCCATACTAATGCCTTTGACAAGAATGCCATACTAATGCCTTTGACAAGAATGCCATACTAATGTCTTTGACAAGAATGCCATACTAATGCCTTTGATAAGAATGCCATACTAATGCCTTTGATAAGAATGCTATACTAATGCCTTTGACAAGAATGCCATACTAATGCCTTTGATAAGAATGCTATACTAATGCCTTTGATAAGAATGCTATACTAATGCCTTTGACAAGAATGCTATACTAATGCCTTTGATAAGAATGCTATACTAATGCCTTTGATAAGAATGCTATACTAATGCCTTTGACACAAATGCCATACTAATACCTTTGATAAAAATGCTATACTAATGCCTTTGATAAGAATGCTATACTAATGCTTTTGACAAGAATGCCATACTAATGCTATTGACAAGAATGCCATACTAATGTCTTTGAAAAGAATGCTACACTAATGTCTTTGACAAGAATGCCATACTAATGCCTTTGATAAGAATGCTATATTAATGCCTTTGAAAAGAATGCTATATTAGTGCTTTTAACAAGAATGTCATACTAATGCCTTTGAAAAGAATGCTATACTAATGCCTTTGATAAGAATGCTTTTACTAATACCTTTGATAAGAATGCCATACTAATGCCTTTGATAAGAATGCCATACTAATGTCTTTGATAAGAATGCTATACTAATGTCTTTGACAAGAATGCTATATTAATGCCTTTGATAAGAATGCCATACTAATGTCTTTGACAAGAATGCTATACTAATGCCTTTGACAAGAATGCCATACTAATGTCTTTGACAAGAATGCTATACTAATGCCTTTGACAAGAATGCCATACTAATGCCTTTGATAAGAATGCCATACTAATGCCTTTGATAAGAATGCTATACTAATGCTTATGATAAGAATGCTATACTAATGCCTTTGATAAGAATGCTATACTAATGCCTTTGATAAGAATGCCATACTAATGCCTTTGACAAGAATGCCATACTAATGCCTTTGACAAGAATGCCATACTAATGCCTTTGACAAGAATGCCATACTAATGCCTTTGATAAGAATGCTATACTAATGCCTTTGACAAGAATGCCATACTAATGCTTTTGATAAGAATGCTATATTAATGCCTTTGACAAGAATGCTATACTAATGCCTTTGATAAGAATGCCATACTAATGTCTTTGACAAGAATGCCATACTAATGCCTTTGATAAGAATGCTATATTAATGCCTTTGACAAGAATGCCATACTAATGCCTTTGATAAGAATGCCATACTAATGCCTTTGATAAGAATGCTATACTAATGCCTTTGATAAGAATGCCATACTAATGCCTTTGATAAGAATGCTATACTAATGCCTTTGATAAGAATGCCATATTAATGCCTTTGACAAGAATGCCATACTAATGCCTTTGACAAGAATGCCATACTAATGTCTTTGACAAGAATGCCATACTAATGTCTTTGACAAGAATGCCATACTAATGTCTTTGACAAGAATACCATACTAATGCCTTTGTTAAGAATGCCAAACTAATGCCTTTGACAAGAATACCATATTAATGCCTTTGACAAGAATACCATACTAATGCCTTTGATAAGAATGCTATACTAATGCCTTTGATAAGAATGCTATACCAATGCCTTTGACAAGAATGCTATACTAATGTCTTTGAGAAGAATGCCATATTAATGCCTTTGATTGGAATGCTATACTAATGCCTTTGATAAGAGTGCCATACTAATGCCTTTGACAAGAATGCCATACTAATGCTTTTGATAAGAATTCTATACTAATGCCTTTGACAAGAATGCCATACTAATGTCTTTGACAAGAATGTCATACTAATTTCTTTGACAAGAATGCCATACTAATGCCTTTGATAAGAATGCTATATTAATGCCTTTGATAAGAATGCTATACTAATGCCTTTGATAAGAATGCAGAGCTAATGCCTTTTGACAAGAAATTCCATACAAAAATGCCTTCACAAGAATGCCAAACTAATGCCTTTAACAAGAATGCATAAAACTAAGATCCTTTGACAAGAAAGCCATACAAAGTCTTTGAGAAGAATACTAATTAATCATTATACACCTATTGCCATAAAATGCTATACTAATGCCTTTGATAAAATGCCATATAATGGATTTGCAAAAATGCCATACAAAAGCCTTTAATAAGAATTATACTAATGCCTTTGACAAGAACCCATACGTAATGTCTTTGACAAAAAAGCCATACAAATGTCATTGACAAGAATGCATACTATGCCTTGCAAGATTGCCAATACAAAGGTCTTGCCAAAATGCCATACTAATGCCTTTGATAAGAATGCTATACTTATGCCTTTGATAAGAATTCTACACTAATGCCTTTGACAACAATGTCATACTAATGCCTTTGACAACAATGCCATACTAATGCCTTTGACAACAATGCCATACCAATGCCTTTGACAACAATGCCATACTAATGCCTTTGACAACAATGCCATACTTATGCCTTTGATAAGAATTCTACACTAATGCCTTTGACAACAATGCCATACTAATGCCTTTGACAAGAATGCCATACTAATGCCTTTGGCAAGAATGCCATACTAATGTCTTTGCCAAGAATGCGATACTAATGCCTTTGATAAGAATGCTATACTTATGCCTTTGATAAGAATTCTACACTAATGCCTTTGACAACAATGTCATACTAATGCCTTTGACAACAATGCCATACTAATGCCTTTGACAAGAAGGCCGTACTAATGCCTTTGGCAAGAATGCCATACTAATGTCTTTGCCAAGAATGCCACACTAATGCCTTTGACAAGAATGCCATACTAATGCCTTTGATAAGAATGCTATATTAATGCCTTTGACAAGAATGCCATACTAATGCCTTTGACAAGAATGCCATACTAATGTCTTTGACAAGAATGCCATACTAATGCCTTTGATAAGAATGATATACTAATGCCTTTGATAAAAATGCTATAATAATTCATTTTGACAAGAATACCCTACAATGCCTTCGATAAAAAGCATAAACTAAGGCCATTGAAAAGAATTCTACACTATGCCTATGACAAGAATGCCCATCTAATGCCTTGACAAGAATGCCATACTATGCCTTAACGAATGCCATACTAATCCTTTGATAAGATGCTATAATAATGCCTTGACAAGAATGTCCTACTAATGCAATTGACAAGAAATCCATACTATTGCCTTTGAGAAAAGCCTATACTATTGCTTTGAAAAAATGCATACTAATGCCTTTGTTAAGAATGCTATACTAATCCTTGAAAAGAATCTATACTATCCTTTGACAAGAATGCATACTAATGCATTTGACAAGAATGCCATACTAATGCCTTTGACAAGATTGCTAACTAAGTCTTGACATGAATGCCATACCAATAGCCTATACAAAATGCCGTAACTAATGCCTTTGATAAGTAATGCTATACTAATAACTTTGATAGAAAGCATCTTCAATGCCGTTGAAAAGAATGTCCAAACTAATGCCTTTGACAAATCCATACTAAATGTCTTTGAAACAAAAATCCATACTAATGCTTTGATAAGAATGCTATATTAATGCTTTGACAAGAATGGCATACTAAAGCCTTGATAAGAATGCCCATAATAATGCATTTGACAAGAATGCCATACAAATGCCGTTGATAAGAATTCAATACAACTGCCTTTGACAAGAAAACCATACAAATACCTTTGATACGATGCTACAGAAACAAAAAAAATATTAATGCCTTTGACAAGAAATGCCTTACTAATGCCTTTGACAAGAAGCCATACTAAATGTCCTTTGACAGAATGCCATACTAATGTCTTTATTTGAGAGAAACGTATATTAATGCTTTGATAAGAATTCTATTCTAATGACTTTGACAGAATGCCATACTGATGCTATTTGATAAAATGCTATCACTAATGTCCTTTGAATAAGAATGCTAATACTAATAGGCTTGATAAGAACGCAATACTAATGCTTTGTGCAAGAGCACCAGTACTAAAGCCTTTGACAAGAATGACATACTAATCCTTTGACAGAAATGCCTAACTAATGCCGTTGTAAGAATGCCAACAATGCCATTGACAAGAACCATACTAATGTCTTGACAAAATGCCATACTAATTTCTTTTGAGAAAAATGCTATATTAATGCCTTTGATAAGCATATCTATACTAATGCCTTGACACGAAGACAAACTAAAGCCTTTGATATGAATGCTATAACAAATGATCTATAATAAGAATGCCATACTAATGTCTTTGACAAGAATGCCATACTATGCTTTGAATAAGAATCTATAACTACTGCCTTTGCTAAAGAATTGTGGCATACTAATGCCATTGTTAAGAATGCCATACTAATGCCTTGAAAAAGAATTCTATACGAATCTGACTAGAACGCCATACAATGCCCTTTGATAAGAATGCTATATTAATGCCTTTGTAAGAAATGCCATACTAATGCAATTGACAAGAATGACATACTAATTCTTTACAAAAGCCATACTACAGTCTTTGAAAAAGCTAATTAATTGCCTTGATAAGAATCTATACTAATCCTTTGACAAGAATGCCATACTAATGCTTTGATAAGAATGCTAAACTACTGGTCTTTGAAATAATGCTCTACAATATTGCTTTGATTAAAAAGCTAAACAAATGCCTTTGACACGAATCATACTAATCCTTTGATAAGAATCAAATACTAATGCTTTGATAAAATGCTATACTAATGCCTTTGCACAATCCATACTAATGCCGTTGAATAAAAATGCTAAACTATGCCATGTTAAGAAATGCTAACTACCGCCTTAGACAAGACTGCCATACTAATAACTTTGATAAAAATGCAATACTAATGCCTTTGACAAAATGCATACTAATTCTAATGCCAAGAATGCCATAGTAAGTCTGTTGAAAAGAATGCTACACAAATGTCTTGACAAGAAGGCCATACTAATGCCTTTGATAAGAATGCAATATTAATGCCTTTGAAAAGAAATGCTTATTATTGCCTTAAACAAGACTGCCAAACTAAAGCCATTGAAAAAAAGCTATCCTAAAGCCATTGATAAGAATGCCATACTAATGTCTTTGACCAAGAATGCTATACTAATGCCTTTGACAAGAATGCCATTCAAATGTCTTTGAGAAGAAGCTATATAATACTTTGAGAAGAAGCTATACTAATGCCTTTGATAAGATGCTATACTAAGTCTTTGACAAGATTCTATATTCATGCCTTTGATAAGAATTCTAATACTAATGCCTTGACAAAATGCTAAAAACTAATTCCTTTGATAAGAATGCCATACTAATGTCTTTGCGGAAGAAATGCTATAACTAAGGCCTTTGACAAGAAATGCGATACTAATGCCTTTGATAAGAATGCAATACTAAAGCCGTTGAAAAAGAAACTATACAAAAGCTTATGATAATAATGCCATATACTAATGCCTTTGATAAAGAATGCGATAAACTAATGCCTTTGAGAAGAAAGGAATGCAATCAAATGGCCTTTGAGTAAGAATGCCCATACTAATGCCGATTATGATAAAAGATAGCTAATGCCTTTGACAAGAATGCCATACTAATGCCTTTGTGAAGAATGCCATACTAATTCTTTTGACAAGAATGCTATACTAATACTTTTGATAAGAATGCTATATTAATGCCTTTGACAAGAATGGGTAAACTAAATGCCTTGATAAGAATGCCAATTTATGCCTTTGACAAAATGCTATACTATGCCTTTGATAAAATGCTATAATTAATGCATTTTACAAAGAAGCCATACTAATGCATTTGATAAGAATGCATACAAAAGCCCTTGATAAGATGCTAAACTAAAACCTGTGATAAGAATGCCATACTAATGCCATTGATAAAATGCTAAACTATGCCATTGATAAGAATGCATATTAATGCCTATGACAAGAATCCATCCAAAATGCCTTGACAAGAAAGCCAACAAAGTCTTGACAGAATGCCAAACTAATGCCTTTGATAAGAATCTATACTAAGTCGCGATTGACAGAAATGCCACACTAATAGCCTTTGATACGAATGCTATACTAATGCTTGATAAGGATTCTATACTAATCTCTTTGACAAGAATGCCAATACTAATGCTTTGATAACAATGCATAACTAATGTCTTTGACAGAATGCATACAATGTCTTTGCGAAGAATGCAATATTAATGCCTTGATAAGAAAGCTAAACGAATACCTTTGACAAGAATGCCATACTAATGTATTGAACAAGAATGCCATACTAATGCCTTTGATAAGAAAAGCTAAACTAATGTCTTTTAAAGAATGCCATACTAATGTCTTTGACCAGAATGCATACTAATGTCTTTGATAAGATAAAATGCTAACTAAGTCGTTAAAACACGAATGCCTCCTAATGCCTATGACAAAGAAATGCCATACTAATGCCTTGATAAGAAAGCTAATACTAATCCTTTGATAATAATGCCATACTAATGTCTTTGACAAGATGCCAATAACTAAAGACCTTTGATAAGAATGCTATACTAAGGCCTTTGTAAAGCCATATACTATATTTCTTGACACGAATGCCATACTAACTCCTTTGTTAAGAATGCCATACTAAGGTCTGTGCCAAGCATGCCATACTAAAGCTTTGAAAAAATGCTATACTAATGCCTTGAAAGAATCATACTACGTCCTTTGACAAGAAAGCATACTAAAGCCTTTGATTAGAATCCATACTAAAGTCTTTGACAAGAATGCCATACGAATGTCTTTGAGAAGAAAGCTATATAATGACTTTGATAAGAATGCTATACTAATGCCTTTGACAAAATGCCATACAAAATGCAATGCAAGAATGCATACAATGCCTTGAAAAGAATGCTATACTACTTTCTTTGACAAAATGCCATACTAATGTCTTTGACCAGAATGCCATACTAATGCCATTGATAAGAAAGCTATAGCTAATGACTAGTGACATAGAATTCCATACTAAAGCCTTTGACAAACTGCCATTACTAATGCCTTTGAAAGAATGCTATACTATTGCCTTTGAAAGAATGCCATACCAATGCTTGACAGAGAATGCCAAACTAATGCCTTTGACAAGAATGCCATACTAATGTCTTTGACAAGAATGCCATACTAATGCCTTTGATAAGAATGCTATACTAATGTCTTTGACAAGAATGCCATACTAATGCCTTTGATAAAAAGACTATATTAATACCTTTTACAAGAATGCTATACTAATGCCTTTGATAAGAATGCTATACTAATTTCTTGGAGAAAAACACTAGTCAGACCCACTTATCTTGACCTTGGTTATTTTGACAACCCACATGTCGAGCGTTTTGGCCAGGTCCTGTTAAAATCTATTTTTTTTTTGCCCGATTATCTTGATTTCTGTTAAGTCAATAACCCGGTTATTTCTGGCATAAGTTTCGGTCAGAAGTGACACATGGACCCACTTAATTGAATGAAATGCAACTTTTTTTTTTTTTACGTCAATCTCGCAGAAATTATACAAGAAATGGTCAGCAAAAATAATCAATTTTTTTCATGCACAATTTTGGTAAGTTACAGCGGTTGTCACATGTTTATTTAGTATTCATTCTAATTTTGGTTCCTAAGAGTAGCTTAATCAATTAGTTTATTAAGAATATTTCATGTTCACTACATAAAATATTCAAGAGTTTACAAAGACAAGAGTATGCACAAATTATAATGTAACTTTTTTTTACAAAAATGCAGAATCATAGACGTCAGCTACATGTGTATTTTATCAATTCCATTTTGCTTCTTAAGGTACATTTCAGATCTGAATTATGTTCAGAAGAAAATGAATAAAAGAAACAACGATCGAGGAGATACAAGTAATTAAATTAAAAAAAGATGTGCAGACAGAAAATTGCTGATTGCCTGAATATTTAAGTCATGAAATTATTCCATATGCATGTAAGAAGAGAATAACAAATGATCATTATTCGAAGTCGCTGCCTGCCAACAATTTCCATTTGTGATCTGCATCAAGCGATAAAAATAATCACGGTCAAAGAGACGTTTTATTTTCACATAGGAAAATCAAGATAAACAAATTTGTAGTATACTTGTACACAATAGCAGAGTGGCGCAGTGGAAGCGTGCTGGGCCCATAACCCAGAGGTCCGTGGATCGAAACCACGCTCTGCTAAACTTTTTTTTTTTTGTTTCTCATTTTTTTTTTTTTTTTAACACATGTGTTATATTAGGGGTCCTAATTAATATCATTCAAATCCGTTCCAACTGTAACACAATTTATTTCGAGGGATCATGAAAACTGATAACCTCAATACACATTAAATAACACGACATTAAAATAAAGAACTTAATGGCTATCAAACAGGGAGAAAACAGACGAACAAGTAGATCTCAGCTTTTTTTTTCTAGCGCTACCTGTAATGTCACAAAAAATGGGAAAGCTACTTGTTGGTCAAGGGAGACAATAACTTCAACTTGCTACAAAGGTAAAATTTTATATTTAAGATGGGAATATATTGCATTACTTGTCAACCATAATCATCCATTGGAAATAGCTCCCATATTGGACGGTTTTTTGCCTTTTCTATTATTTTCTTTTATTATTTTGCCTTTATAAAAAAAGTAAACCTCTTTTGTGTGAACTATTCTTTCTTCACGATGAGGAATGAAGAAAAACAATATATTAAGAAAACATTAAAATATGCAATGTGACAGGAGAATACGTAATGTGACATCACTATGGTAAAGAAGGAGCTTATTCAAGGGAATCATACGAAAACACATTTGACATATTCAATTAAGTTCAAGTACAATAGTGAGAATCTGCAATGAAAAAAATATATATTTATTTTATATTATTATTATTTATGTTGTTTGTTTTTAAATTCTACATGACTTACTTTACAACTAGTTACGTTAGACGATTTAATATCAGCATGCAGTTCTTGGTTTTTTTATATTTTTTATACGTTAGTTTACTCTTTTTGTTATTATTTTAATATTATTTCTATTTCCTTTTAAATAACGTCAGCAGAACATAATTAAAATTGCTGTATAAGGGCTAGGTTAATCGGAGAAGTCAGTAACTTCTGTTAATTTATCTGAACAATTCTATTTCCGTCATATGTCATTGACCTAGGATCATGCGCTCAATAGAAGGGCGTGTTCATTATTTTGAATGATACTTCTTGTGAATTATGACTTCCCAATATATTATTTCATACCTGAGATAACAAATATGTTAATTTGAGAAGATATATAGAATGTGTGGTATGATGCTGTATTATCTCTGGTAAACTAAGTAATTGTATAATGCGTGTTCGTGATGATTTCATTAAAACTAGTATTGATTGATACATCTTGAATGTCATCTGGACAACTGGGGTATGTAGCGCAATATATAGGTCACGATCTTTACGTGTTGCTATAAACATCATAAATAATAATGTGGATCCTTCGGCGTTTTTGAATAACATATGTAATTGATAGATGCGATCGTTCGATTTGATCTATAAATTCCATTAAAACATGTTGTGAAATCAGTATAGCAAGTGACCTCGCCTGCTGAAAATTTCGCTGTAGGACTAATTTGCTGAGTCTCAACCGTTTGAGCTGCAATCCTGTCTTCTATTTTCTAATATTCTTCACGAATAATTTCGACAATGGCAAGCATCGCTTGCTCTAATAGTATATGTGTTTTGAGTTTGGACCAAATGCCGTTAACATGTTCTAATTCTATTATCAACTTGTCAGGTATAGGAGGAGAAATCATCTCCATATCGAGCAATAACACCTAAAATTTCAATTTCATTATACTGTTGCTTTAGCATATTTGTATAACTTGCTAAATGTTGTGATGTTTTCATTGTCAGCATTCCAAATAGATATTTACCTATTTTATCAATGAAGGGCAAAACTTCCCTCATGATACATTTGAAGAATGCAAAACACCTTTCTGAATTAACTAATTCACTAATGGGATTGTTATATTAAACTGTATATTCATTGTAATTCGTATTGACTTTAAGTGTGAAAAAATATCATTTATTTAGCTACGTTTGACATCTCTGTGATAATATTCGATAATTTCGACTGAATAAGTCAGTAAAAGCCTGACTTAAAGATGTGAATCCGCTTATCGGCTGAATCATAAAATAGTGGGAGTGGCTAGAGATAACCTTTAGCGTAAATTGTTTTTGTTCTGTTAATGCGGACATTGAATTCAGAGTTAAAAAAGAATACAATCCTACGAACCAAATCCATATTCCATCCATACCTTAAAGAGAAAGAAAGAGGTTGAGAGATTTTGCGGGCAGAAAGAAGAAAACGAGATAGAAGGTATGAAGAAAGAATGGAATGGAGGATAGGATTATAATCATTTCTCCCATTAACACACAAATTTTCTTCTGAATTTCGTATTGAATTCAATTACGAAATATTCGACCTAGTCGTTTACGACGTGTATTCGATTGTGTGCGTGTTCTGTGAAATGCTTCTTTAATGCTGGAGAAACGTTTTCTGTTGGTTGCCATGATGACGTGGATCCATTGGTCCACTTTACCAAGTAATGTTTCTTCCCAGAAATCCATTTGGATTTCAATAGTTTGTCAACTGAGTACCATTCAGTACTACTGCCAGTCGGTGCGTGACCATTGCTCGATTGATAGTGTGGTGTCTGAGCTGTTTGTGTGACAGTGTCGGCTGTATCTGACGTCGGGGGTCGATAATCCCTAGGATCTTTATAATGCTTAAGTCTGTTGGCGTGTACAAGTGATTTTATCTCCTTATTATCGGAACAACCGCGTAATCTGTAGGTGTTATTCGGACCTAATTCAGTGATGTAAAATGGACCTTCCCACTGGGGGTAAAGATTTTTTTGATAACTCTACGAATATGTGTGCGTTTTGTAGGTGTACATATTCTATGCTAATACTAGTCCTGTAAGACGAGTATAAAAAGTTAATATCAGCTTGTAGTTCTTGGTTTCTTTATTTTTTATGTTATTTAACTCTTTTTTTGGTACTTTTTTATTTTTTTTTTATTTTTATTTTGCATAACATCAGCATAACATATTTATCAGTGACTAGGGTTATTATTTCGCTTCAGCGAAGTGTTGTGAAAAGAACTCTCATTATTATGGACAGTACTTGTAAATCAATAATGAATTTATCTTCTTATTGCATACATAATATCATTAAATTCAAGCTACATTGAGGTAAGAATGTTTGCTTAGAGAACCTTGGAAGAATTTGGTATTAATCAAAAGTAAGGAAGGTGAAAATGTTAGTGTTATGTTAATCCTACTCTAATAACCATAACGTCTGTTCATTTGCAATCAAACCTTGACCTGTGTGTGTATGAAATTGCATTTAATCGAACCTATGAGCAGTAAGTCAAAATATCACTAAAATCGTAAAACTGAATCGACATGATTTGGTGCATCATTAAAATTGTAAAACTGGGCGTGTATTACTGACATTACCTATGACGTACGTAAGGAAATCTATCACCGTTATCGTTTCAAACAAACTTTACTCAGAAGTTGATCATATGCAGGGCAATAGCTGCTTCAACAATTCTGTGTTCGGCAATCGCTCAGACACTTTAACTATAGAAAAACATACATAATAACACTACAATATCATTTGATGCTGCAAAAACATAGAAGGAAACACTCTTCTGATTGGTTTGAAGACATTATAGCCGTACCTTTGGCGTTTTGCCAAGACAATACCATATGATAAACAGTCATATGATTTCATATGAAACACGTGAGAGAAAATCTCAATAACATTATCGAACAACATTGAGCTAACAAAACAAACAACTTCTGCATCAATATGCTTGAAACGATATGGCGTAAACTACAATTCTTCTTAAGATAGGCAAATACGGTACGATCTGTTATGAGTGATAGTAGCGAAACATGTATAATGTAGTTTGAGGTGTCAATACGAGCAAGTTTGATGTTTGATATAAATGCTTAGGGCATGGAATTAAACTTAAAGGTTCATTCACACTCTCTTCTTCTTCTTCTTCTTCGATGTTGCTTTCCTTTAAACTTGCTATCCTTCCTTTGAAAACATATCATCTGTATTAACAGATTTGATTATAAGATCTAGTGATGAAGTAATGAAGGCCAGAAATCCTCATCAGCCCCGGTCCCTTCAGGCGTAATCCAAAGAAACGGATGGTGGGTCCTCGTCTGGTTTTGATCTACATTCTACATCAATGACTTGCCGTTTGGATTCAATTCTCAGGTTAGCCTTTTTTCTGAAGAATACTTGCTGTACAGAGAAATTAACTCAGATAAGGATGCAAACTGTTACAAGCAGATCTAGACTGGCTACAACGATGGGGGAAAGACTGATAAATGGAGTTCAATCATTTTAAAAGCGAGATCATCCGAATGACCAACAAGAAATGGATCGTCCCAGCCATACACACCACCCATGGTCAAAAATTGACAGTGGCATCCAAGTATTTGGGAAACACTATCGACAACACCTTATCATGAGCCATAATGACTTAAAAAAGACAAACAACACCATAGCGTTCTTTTGTAGGAATATGTCTACGTACCCCGAACAAGTAAAGGCTATGTGCTTTAAATCCTTAGAAAGTCCACATATGGAGTATGCGTCGACCATTTGGGACCCATCTACCAAAGCAAACCTTGCCAAACTTGAAGCAGCATAGCGAAGGTCAGCAAGGTTTACTATTGGTGATTATCCAAGGATAATCGTTTGTGATGTACCGGATATCAGCAGTGAGGACGAATCCTACAAATTTTTAATTAGAGATTTCGCCAAAACAAAGGTTCCTACCAAAACGAAAATACAAACGTCATAAACGTCAAACCCGAAATCTCTAACTTGCCCGAATTTTTCCTATTTGAGTTAGCTTATTTTTTGTTAATTTATTTTTTGACATTTGTTTTTTAATGGCGTGTTGGTTTATGTAACCACTTACTCACCCGTTATCGTCGCCCTCCCTGCTCCGGTGTAGGTGTGACTTAATTAAATCAGTATTGTACCAACAATGGAATCTTACATAGCTTGATTAGCTCGACAGCGACTAGAATCAGTTAAAAATATAACCCTGTTCGTGATTTAGTCAAGGAAAATTTACATTATCATCAACAAACACGGGAAGAATTTGTCGAAGAAACAAAAGTTATTTAAACCGGTTACAGAAGCTATCAAAGGTCTTCTTCCCATGTTAGGGCAAACCGCTAAAGCAACAGGGAGAATAGCAGAAAAAGCTAAACACGAGAAATAGTTGACGGCATTGATCAAGCTCGCGCTGAAATAGATGATATGAAGAATCATATACCGGGACCAGAACTAAAACCGTAACAAGTAAGATTCAGAAATGAAGTGAATGATAAAGTTACCAAAAAGGATATTTCCTTCATAAAACATATTGATGCTTTAAGATTACATGCGCTTGTCGTGCACAGCTTTGATCAGACAGAAAAATTTATAAAACTCGAGTACACCGATGATAATGTAAGTCGTCAAACCTGGTACAAATGGATATTTCGCATAGACCACGGAGTTGATCAGGCCAGAGTGATGATCCAATATATATTGCATTTGAGCATTTGATGATAGAATAAAAAATTATCTTAAATAGTTACAACAGCAGAAACAGCCAATACAAACAACAGATAAGGACAAAGAATGTCAGGATTCAAGTTCTGAACCCGGTGCCACTTCAAGTAGTATTGGTACAGGTACCAAGGGAGTGGTCTTATTACCTCATGCCCCAATAACTCCCTTGCCGATGTTAAACGATTAGATGTTCAGCCAATACAAACAACAGATAAGGACAAAGAATGACAGGATTCAAGTTTTGAACCCGGTGCCACTTCAAGTAGTATTTGTACAGGTACCAAGGGAGTGGTCTTATTACCTCCTGCCCCAATAACTCCCTTGCCGATCTTAAACGATTAGATGTTCTGATTGGCGGAATACGAGCTGGAGATTATTCATAGGCAGCACCATGGATATTAATGTGTATCGTTCCTTCATTGATGGAATTGTCGATGATTACCACAGTGATTAAGAGTTTTGGGTGTGGCATAATTAAATCATTATTATATCAATAATGGAATCACACACAGATAAACTAGCTTGAGAGCGACTAGAGGTCATTGAAAAATACTTCCAGTCCGTGATTCTATCAAACAAAAATTACAAGCGCGTCAGGAATCTCAGGCTGAATATGCAACAGGAGTAGAACAATGATTTAAATCGGTTACGAAGGCTACCAAAGAGCTTCTCACGTTAGAGAAAACCGCTAAAACAAACAGAAAATATCAGAAAAAACTAAGAAAACATAAAAGTTTCTACGAAAATTTTGGGCTAAAATAATTGCGGCTCAGCCACAATTACAAGAAGAAATACAACAAGTACTTGAGAGTGTTGACAAAATTCGTGAGGAGGGTGACGTAAGAGATCTCGTTGCGACAAAACCAAAAGCAAGACCAAAACCACCAGCACGATTGACCGAAAAAGGTCGTAAGATGCTTCGAGGAAACGCTGTGACGGTTGCCACAACAGGATATTCACTTTGTGATACGTTATTAGATCCAGGCACCGTCAGTGTTTAAGAAAAAATATTTCGAAAGTCCCGCAATATATCTAGAATCAGTGGTAAATGTAAAGAAACTTTTGTGAGAATGACTAAGAAATAGCTCCATTGCCCGAAGATATATTATCGTTAGACTCCATGTCCCTTATTACTCCTTGCCGATCTTGAACGATTAGAAATCCTCATAGGAGGAAATCACTAATAAAGCAGCTGACATTTGTCAGAGATTATTTACAGGCGGTATCATGGATATTAAAGGTAATCGGTCCCTTATTGATGAAATCACCGATGATTACCACAGTGATTGATTAAGGGTATACAATGAGATCAGTGACAAGAAAATAAAATGATCATACACAATGCTCATCGTGAGCCGATCATAGTCAGGGTGATAAATTCGCGATTACCTACATATAAAGCGTTCTACGGAGGTGTACTTGGGGATGTTGTTCACGGTCTATTCAGAAGGATGGCCCCAAAAGCAATGGCAATGCAACTGGGAATAAAAGTTATGGACGTTGTTCGTAAAAAATGTGTTGGTGATGTTGATGATATTGCTAGTAAAGCATTTGCGGCAATCAAAGATAGACTAGCACGATTAATACGACGAAAACCTCAGCCAGTAAAACTTAGCCAGTAAAATTATCCAGCACAGAAGTTATGCCTGCAAATATTAGCAAAATAATAAATGAAGCAGCGAATAAAAAACTAGCAGAGTTGACTGGTATACCCCATCAGAAAAAAAACAAACAATTTGACTACTAGTCAAAGAATACAGCCAATCTTACCATCGGAGCATCGGTAATATTACACTATAAAAAGTGACTCCCGACAACAAAGTGACAATTTTTGAGCGCTTCTTTGGTGAGTCACCGATTGTGTCAGTCCATAAGAAAGGTGGAGTGTTGACGACGGGAGATTGGGTACGCATTGGCAAAACCAAACACACATTCGTAAAAGGTTACTTACCCAAATGGAACACCGAATTGTTTCGTGTCACTGAACGAGTGCGTGGTCGTCGTCCTGCCGTCTATAAATTTGAAGACGTGGGGAAGTATTGAAGGGAACGTTCTATTTTCCCCGAGTTAGAACTAGTGACCAGAAAAGAAGACTAAGTGTTCGACATCGAAAGCATTCTCGAAAAAAAGAACCATTAAAGTGGGAACACAACGTATCAGAAAGTCAAGTACGTTGTAAGGGATATCTTACAAGTTTAGCTTCTTGGATCGACGCTTCGCAAGTCATCGACTATAAAAAAGTGACCATCATGCCCTTCAACACAGCCTCAACAACATTGACCACTACTTCTCCCAGTTCGTCTTCGCAAGTGCTACAAAAGCAACCTTGTCTGCTGGTATCATGAACCTGAAGTTCAAATCTTCCACGCTGATCTTGAATTCGTGCGTAATAAAAATAATACTGATAATCACGTATAGACTTATCTTTAATAGCCGGTCCGTCCATAACACTTATACAATTGAACATATTTATTATAATGATTATCGTCTAAAACGAAGACCACTTTGAGAAGTGAGACCACTTCCTGCTATGAGACTGGAGGTTATATTTTTTCTTTTTCTGATTAAGGTATATCAGCCAACTCTGCTAGTTTTTGATTAGCAACCTGATCTACTTTTTTTTTTACTAATATTTGCAGTGCTAGATAATTTCACCAGCTGAGGTCGGACCGCTTGGGTTCTGCGTATTAATCGTGCTGGTCTATCTTTTATTGCTGAAAATGTTTTACTAGCAACAATGCCAACAGCGCTTATACCATTTTTTTTACGAACAACATCAATAGTTTTCATACCAAGTTGCTTTGCAATTAGTATTGCTTTTGGTGATATCCTCCTAAATAGATCCTGAACAACGTCACCTAATCCATCTCCGTAGGTTGTTTTGTATATCGGTACTCGAAAATTTATCATCTTGACCATGGTTGGTCCACGTTGAGTACTATGTACTATCATTTTATTACAGTCATTATATTTAATTATATACTCAGTCGCTATAATAATCATCGGCGATTTCATTAATGAGAGACTGATACACATTAATATCCATCATACCGCCTGTAAATAATCTTTTACAAATATCTGCTGCTTCGTTAATGATTTCTTGGGAATTATTACCTGCTCGTTTTTCTCCAATCAGAATTTCTAGTCGTTCAACATCAGCAACGACGTTATTAGGATAATGAGTAAAAAGACCACTTCCTCGTGTGGTAAGGCCACTTCCAAAAGAGGTGTCTGACGACAAATATTCTTCTTTCTCACCTCTTGTTTGGGCAGGTTTTGTTAGTGGTAGTAATAATTGATGTAATTGTTGTGGTGGAGGTGATTGTTGTGATAGTGGTGGCAGCACTGGTGATCGTGGCAATTTATATCGTGCTCGTGGTAATTTATATCGTGCTCTCGAGCCAATATAGTCGAATGATGTTCTCCAATACTCATTATTAAATAATAATTAAAATAGATGTTTAATTAAAATGCTTAAAAAGCTGATAACCCTACTCCTCCTATCTGCTAATAGAGGATTATCCCCCTTTTGTTAATAGCTATTGTATGTATGTATGTATGTATGTATGTATGTATGTATGTATGTATGTATGTATGTATGTATGTATGTATGTATGTATGTATGTAATGATGTGTGTATGTATATGTCTGTCTGTCTGATTCTGTCTGTATGTATGCATGCATGCATGCATGCATGTATGTATGTATGTATGTATGTATGTATGTATGTATGTATGTATGTATGTATGTATGTATGTATGTATGTATGTATGTATGTATGTATGTATGTATGTGTGTGTGTGTGTGTGTGTGTGTGTGTGTGTGTGTATGTATGTATGTATGTATGTATGTATGTATGTATGTATGTATGTATGTATGTATGTATGTATGTATGTATGTATGTATGTATGTATGTATGTATGTATGTAATGATGTGTGTATGTATATATGTCTGTCTGTAATGTATGTATGTATTGTAATGAAATTTAATTTAATTTATCAAAAATAATCAGTAGCATCATTCACAGGACTCCTTGATTGTCTGTGTGACTTACATTGTCGTCGTAGACAGCTCAGGCATGATACTGATTATTTTAGGGGGGGGGACATTTTGCATAGACACATCCCCCGGCGAATTTCTAATTGACGAAAGCGAAATATTAAAAATTCAGAGGACTGTCTGTTTCAATTTAAAAAAAAACCTACTGAATCCCGATGGGGTGAAATTGCAAAACGCACCTCACAACGTGGCGACGTAGTGAGGGATTTATCGAAACCGGAGGCAATTGCACCCATCCACACTTCCTTCATGGCGACCCCTGGACCAAATACCATCCCGAAGTAAGTAATGGGAATCGAACAGCCCAAGTTTAGTACCAGAGTTCCAACACTCTACCACTGAGCTCACGTACTCGACTACAGATATACGTTTCAGAATGTATTATATGGTTATCATACAAAAGCAATAGATTCTGATTTTATAAATAAATAAAATATTTATAATTTTATTAAGATATTTAACCATTCATATGCCTGAACCGATTAAAATATATCACTGTTTGTATATATAAAACAAAATAATTTAAAATTACAAGCACGAAGACGGAAATAACCGCTGAGCACAAATCCATGGAGAATCGATAAACAAATCCGCTAGTGCACAAGCTGTTTTGTTTGAAAGCCTAGATGCATATGCATAATGGGGTGGGGGTGCAATTTCTTCTTTAGCGTTGCTAAATGTAATATTTGCTTCTTATGACCCTTAAATTTGGAGTACTA
Organism: Potamilus streckersoni; assembly: GCA_016746295.1. Lineage (NCBI taxonomy): Eukaryota > Metazoa > Mollusca > Bivalvia > Unionida > Unionidae > Potamilus > Potamilus streckersoni. The sequence continues at coordinate 131,690 of JAEAOA010001825.1, forward strand.
TACAGTCTACGAATATAATATATCACCATTTGTATGTATAAAAAGAAATAATTGAAAATTAGAGACATGAAGATGGAAATTACCGCTGCGTGATGGAAAATCGATAAGCATAGGTATCTATGTGCAAACCGCTATGTTTGAAAGCCTATAGCGAAAATACATGTATGACTAACTCACACTGTACAGTTAGCTTAAAGGGTTATTTGTGGCGGCAACTGTTTTACTATGGCGAAAAAAACTGAAATCTGTTATTATATTGCGATATGTGTCTTAAGTTTACAATGGAATGTAACAAACTTATAGAGATTCAGTTAATCACAGACAGACTGATACGTTTAGTTGATAAAAATGTATTGGGCAGGGGAAATCATTTAATTTATTCTGTGGAGTTACCTCGTTTTATACATGCAAGAGCTGGTCTGGATAATCCACAGCAGCAGAGAGGGTGAAAGACAACAACTGAATGCCGCTTTGCAATTAAACGAAATCGTGAAAAAATACGTCAAAAATAGGATAACAAAACTAGGCTAACCTAAACAATTTATAATACCGGTTCTTAACCATATGGAAATAGAAACATTAGAGACCTTGGTTTAACGTTATTGACCTATTCTCTCAGCCAAAATAAATACATATAACTACTGATGTTTATTATGAATGAATCATTTTTCATATCTCTTTGTTTGAGATATATAACATATCAGTTAAGATGTATATGCCTAAAAGTTAATTTTATTGTAATCTTAGAAAAGCCCTTTTGTCATCTAAAAAAGGTATCTTGTAATCTTTGAGAATCTGTCTTGTAATCTTAGAGATGCTCTCCAGTAATCTTCGAGAAGATGTCTTGTAGTCTTAGAGAAGTCAATGATTGCAACGATTCCCAAGAGCTGTTTTCACTTTAGTTTGAACACCATGTGATGTGTGTTAGTGACTACGTTTGTAAGATATCGTTTTCAAGCAGATATCTTGTAGACTATTTAAAAGCAGTACCTACAAAGCCATACATGTATGTCTTTTCTTTCTTGCTACAATTAATATCCATTTTAAAGTAAAAGATAAAACAAACACGAAACAAACCATTGAATAGAACAAAGTTAACGGTTCTCTCTTTAGCCGTCACATACATTGTTTAAATCTGGTCAGCTACCACTTGAATACCAACGTAGATGTTTCTATCAGGTGCATCTTTCCAGTGTTCGTTTAACCAACAAGCTGCACGTCTTCTTACGCATCCAAAGTCAGTAACGTTTTACTAATCTTTTCTTCGTGTAGTAGAGATTTAAGCATCTCGAGATGAAATATCACCGCTTTGAACAAAATGAGTGTATCATGCACATTTAAAGGAAACACCACCATGACTTTGTGTATGCTTCTTTGGAATTAACATGGACACTGACCAGTTCTTTGGAATTAACATGGACACTGCCCAGTTCGCTTCTTTGGAATTAACATGGACACTGCCCAGTTCGCTTCTTTGGAATTAACATGGACACTGACCAGTTCGCTTATTTGGAATTAACATGGATACTGCCCAGTTCGCTTCTTTGGAATTAACATGGACACTGCCCAGTTCGCTTCTTTGGAATTAACATGGACACTGCCCAGTTCTTTGGAATTAACATGCATTGGAATGAATGTTCCATTACGTGATGGGAATGTAATTAGTGATATTAAAAGCATACGGTTAGAGATACAAGAACAATATAAGTAAATGGGAGAAGTCCAAGCTAGTGAATAGAGATAATCTTGGGGAAGAGTTGCATAGTAGAAAGGTAGATCAAGTGAACAAGGATATTCCATTTATATTTGTTAGAACTGTCTTTTGGAAAGTGTACTTGTCAAAAACAGATTTGTCAAGTCAATAACATCATGACCTACTCTCCAGATATTATTTTGACAACATCATGATATGCTCTCCTGGTATCCAATTCACAACATCATGACAAACTCTTCAGGTATAACATTGACAACATCATGACAAACTCTCCAGGTATCCTATTGACAACATCATGAAATGCTCTCCAGGTATCCGATTCACAACATCATGACATACTCTCCAGGTATCCTATTGACAACATCATGACATACTCTTCAGGTATCCGATTGACAACATCATGACATACTCTCCAGGTATCCGATTGACAACATCATGATATACTCTACAGGTATAATATTGACAACATCATGACATACTCTCCAGGTATCCTATTGACAACATCATGAAATGCTCTCCAGGTATCCGATTCACAACATCATTACATACTCTCCAGGTATCCTGTTGACAACATCATGATATACTCTCCAGGTATCCTGTTGACAACATCATGATATACTCTCCAGGTTTCCTATTGACAACATCATGAAATACTCTCCAGGTATCCGATGGACAACATCATGACATACTCTACAGGTATAATATTGACAACATCATGACATACTCTCCTGGTATCCTATTGACAACATCATGACATATTCTCCAGGTATCCTATTGACAACATCATGATATACTCTCCAGGTATCCGATTGACAACATCATGACATACTCTCCAGGTATTCTATTGAAAACATCATGACATACTCTACAAGTATAATATTGACAACATCATGACATACTCTCCAGGTATCCTATTGACAACATCATGACATATTCTCCAGGTATCCTATTGACAACATCATGATATACTCTCCAGGTATCCGATTGACAACATCATGACATACTCTCCAGGTATTCTATTGAAAACATCATGACATACTCTACAAGTATAATATTGACAACATCATGACATACTCTCCAGGTATCCTATTGACAACATCATGATATACTCTCCTGATATCCTATTGAATTTACTGGAGAGGTTTGTAGATTTATTCGGTTCCTTGAAGAAGCAGAAAGATGATCAATTTTTTTTGTGTGTGAAGAAGATGGGGAGATAAAAGTTAGAAGTTGTGGTTAATCCACTAACTTGATTAGAGTTTAACAGTATAGTTGCTGATGTGAGGTTGAGTGAATCTAAGTTCAATTGAAATATACTTTTTCCAGTGAATAAGCTTAGATAGAAATAATCTAAAGACTTGATATAGTAAAGACAGCTTTTGGTGGTGGATTTTCTTGCCAAAAGATATCATAATGGAGTAACTACTCTCAGACCTTTCATAATGGACACTTTCGTAATTGACACTTCTTTACCTGACGCGATTATAGAACGGAATGATAATAAGAAATACAAGAAGCATGTTAAAAATGAAAAGAACAAAATCAACATGGGAGTCGTTGTAGAATGAAAAAGTGACTATGCAAACAAGAGGAATGATAATGTATCGGAAAAGATCAAAAACAGCCACTTGAACTAAAAAAAAGATTTGCGAGTTTTGCGTGCAAGTGAAATTGTTGGAGAAAATGGCTCAAGTGACTTTGAGAATGATTAAGAGTGCAATGACTAGATGATTGCTTTGACAACATAGCTTCAGTTGTAATTTGCAACAGTTCCAAAATGATTTCTATGGTGGTTAAATTATGAGTGATGGAAAAACAAGTCAAAAATTTGAAAGACTTTGCTTTGAAAGATAGATTTAAAGCGGTGTGTTATTCTTTGGAAAGTGTGGAAGAGAAAGATACCGAAAATATACGTCTTTACTCGTGGGTGCAAGTAGTACATGAAGAGGAAATATGTACAGACGTTACACGTAGGTAAAAGTAGTACATGGAGAGGAAATATGTACAGGTTTTACACGTGGGTGCAAGTAGTACATGGAGAGGCAATATATACAGACGTTACACGTAGGTAAAAGTAATACATGGAGAGGAAATATGTACAGGTTTTACACGTGATTGCAAGTAGTACATGGAGAGGAAATATGTACAGATTTTACACGTGAATGTGCATGGAATGACGTAGTGTGCTTTAAATACTACGAAATAGTCTGTCGTACTTGAAAGTTATATTTTGACATTTTAGAGAGACACATTTCAAAATCTTGTAGAGTTTCTAATACCTTAAGTAAAATGTATTCATGTGCTGGAAAGAGTTGTTCATACGTATATAGAATTACACAACTGGCTTTTGATAAATATATTTGCTGAAATTGTTTCTAAATTTCAACAGGACAATACACATTGTGATTCATAGTGAAAATTCGGAACATTTGTATGAACCTTCGTCTGAAGTCATCATCCGCCATCTTGGAACAGGATTGAGGTTCAGACTACTTTTTTGATTATTACTGTTTATTCACAGGACTTATGTATTTTTGACATTTTTAGGACAAATATTTGGATACTCTATGCAAATCGTAAGTCTTGCTTCATATTTTACCTTTCCACCGTGTTGTTTAGAGAAACAAATTATTTTATATTTTGTCAAAATTTACAAAGCTTTTTGTCTTCGCTCTTTTCTTTGTGTTACTTTAAACGAGCCGATACGTAACATTAGTAAAGTAATATTAATGCACCTAAATATATGCGTGTCCTATCTTTATAAAGAAATTTATTGCATCTTCGTCGTTATGAGATAGAAGTTTATTTTATCTATTTAATTATTTTTATTTTAGATATTAATATTAGTGTTACCGAAGCCACTACCAATAAGTTCATTGCCGATAACGTACCTATTGAGCACACTATATCTCAATATCAAGTTGGTGTTGTAGTTTGCATTGTCCAAAATATTTCACAACTAATGTAAATCAAACAAATTATAACATTGCATTGCTGTAACATAATCTCAATTGACCATCCTTGTGTACTGCCAATATAACTTTCTGCCTTCAGAATGTCCTATCATAAGTTAGATTAGCGATATTTATTACTTTATGAAATTTCGTTTCGACATTATGTAGTATTGCGTGTATGTTGTATCAGCCTATCCTGATCATTAAGAATCATTTTATTACTCTGATAATTATATGTTGGTTATATGCCTATTAATTTTCGGATAATTGAATACAATCGGTATAATCACTAAACAAATAAAGAATGGACATAAATTTAACACTCCAATCTTTTAAATACGAATCACATCATGACAAACATTAATTGAATTATGTATTGATTATGTATTGATTATCTGATATTTATGTGTGTATAACACATAAACGATGAAGTCTTTGGAATAATAGTCGCTCATTTGTCTACGACCAGTGCTGGTAACTCAAATTCTTACTGTTATTGTGGAATAAGTGTAAATCTACGGGATAAAAGTTGTTCCAGATTCGTTTGAGATGACATTTGTTTAATGGCAACTGGAAAACGAGAGAATTGTTGTCCGACCTCTATTAAAAGAAACATAGCCATTTCTTTATTAGAATAAATGCAAAGGTTTCTAATCAGGCTGAGTAAATTTTTCATATCAGTGGATGACACATAATTAGAATAAAATATACAAATGTTAATATTAAAAAAAGAAATATTTTATACTAATCGGCAAAACTAGAATGATTTCATTGAATTTAGTATTCTTTCGTTTTGATTGTGACTGTCTTGTTTAGCAATTAATTATTATTAATGTTATTATTAGTAGTAGTATAAGGAAACAAGAGTTTCAGCTCATCCCCTATTTTTGCCCCTCCAAACAAATACAAACTATATCCTAAACTATCCCCACCCCTTTTTTAACAAACGTATTAGTAAGGTTTTAACCTCACCCCCTCTCTGTTATTACAGTGTTAGATAATGTAATGTATATGATCGGCATCCAGGTAAGCTTCATTATACTATCCAAGTAAGCTTACAGAAGCTCCGTCATTATACAACAGGTGATAGCCTATCCTGATTTTAAAAAACAACAGGTGCAGGTGCAGGGCGGAAAGTAAACTACGCATTAGAGCGTGGCGATTTCAGTTAACATGTGTAGGGCGGAAATTAAGCTACGCATTAGAATGAAAATGATAAAGGTAAGTGATATTATATCTTAAGTTTAGATAAAATTTTACGTTACTCATATTTCTTTTGATAATTTTTTTCATACTTGCTAACCCTCATTGGTAGAATGTCTGTTAACATATTGTCAATAATGCGAAATTCACGTATTAAATCATTCATAATTTATTTTATTCCTCGTAGGTAAGACCGGATCTGATCAAGTAGTTTTTTGTAAGTTATAATAGATGTTAAAAAGCCATGCTGTTTTATTAAAAGTTTAGGTTCTACTTTTTTTACACGCCGCTGTAAGAAGACACAAATACCAGATATAATTAGCAAAAACGGATTTAATGATACCCCACTTGAAATTATATCAGAACTGGTTATTAACAACGGCAGATATGATATTACTCGAAGGATCTTGTTGTTACAATGCACTTGATCAGGCTATTACATATGACAGTGAACTGCCAGTAAATATACCAGAAGTAAATACAATATTAGTAAATTGCTCTATTGCTTCTGGTTCTTATACATCAAAAGGTAGCAATGGTCAAACAATTTACAGTTTTTCACTAGAATTTTCGCCAGGTTCTCTTATGCAAATAACTCCACGACATATTATCTATTATCCTTTAAATCTTGAAAATCAAATATTAAGTATGATATTGCAGTTGACAGACCAGTCAGGAAAACAGTTGGAATTGAATAATGAAGTTGTAACTTATTATTTACATCTACGCGAGCAAAAGTAAATATTATGCAACATTAGATATAATGAAACAAAGAAAAAAATTATCGAAGAAAAAAATAATAGGAGGATTTTTTTTGAAATATATTTACTAAAGTTATTGAAAATGTGCCGGGTATAGCGCGTAAAGTTGCACCAATTGCTATTGACGCGGGTAAAGATTTTGAAACTGGAGCTGCATCTGCCGCTGGGACTGCCGTGGGACAAAAAAATAGCTGATAAAATCAAAGGTGATCCACCGACTGTAAAATAAAACAAGCTATCTCAGAAATCGCTCCAACAAAAGAAACTCAACGAGCTATGATAACAAGAACAAAAAAGCTTTTATCACCAAAGGGCGAGCAGATCATATAAAAATTGATATCTAAAGTAACAGTGCCGCAATAAAATTTTATATAATCTAATAAATAAAATGTCTTCTAAAAATTATCTACCGTTAACAGAAACGTATGACATCGACAACGCTGTGACAGAATTTGAGTATGTTGAATATCTTGATGAGAATTCTAACGAACCAAATAAAGCTTGTATTAGAACCTTTAACACCAGAGACGATGATGTATTTCTATTGCCACATAAGGCTATGTTAGAAGTTCTCGGTCAGATTATGACAGTAGCCAATCCAACTGCTGCAATTGCAGTTGGAGCAGAAGTAGCTCTTGTAAATAACGGCTGGAGTTTATTCAAAAGTGCTAGATATCTACTGGCCAATCAAACTATAGAAGATATTTCAGGTAATCTACAAGTTGCAAGTACAATTTTAAATATTATTTCGTTTTCAGATGATTACTCGAGATCAACTGCAACCAATATGATGAGGTTTAAAGATACTGGACGGGGTATAGCTGAATCAACCGAATTTTTAAAGAGAGGCGCTATAGTACAAGGAACTATTGCTGATGAAAATGCTGGAATTGTTAGAAATTCTCTCATTGCTAATGCTGCTGCTCTAGATATTGCTGCACCAGGTGCAGCTGCTAATGCAGACGCTACAAGAGTTTCTCTTACAGCAGCTTTTAATAATCTTAATATAACACAACCAGCTGCTGATGCAAATTGTACTGTGATGTTAAATTTGCTTCTTAACACACTTAATGTGAGAAATCCACGTTATAACGAAGGTTTTGTTAGGTGAAGAAAACTTGCAGCAGGATCACGTCAAATTACAATGATGCTTCTGCTAAGCATGATTTTCGGCTTTTGTCGCGATCATGATAAAGTATTTCGCGGAGAAAAACATACGCTTATTTTAGATCGAGCAGAACAAAACGATAGCTTATTTAGATTTGGAGGGGCTGATGTACAGTTTATCATAAACAAACTTGCGCTGTGGATGCCACGTATAACACCATCAATCACTAAAATGTCAGAATTAAATAGCACACTTGATAAGCATAAAAACAGAATTCATTTTAAGCAGCATAAAATATATCAGACAGCGGTTCCAAGTACTACCGACTACATGTGGAGGGTCACAACAACATCAAACGAACAACTGCCGAGACAAATATTTTTCGTATTTCAACAGCACGCCCGAAGAGGCAACCAACAACAAAATAATGCAATATTTGACCACGCAAATGTCAGACGAATTTACGTTAGATTAAATTCAAAGCAATATCCAGATCGAGCTATTGAGAATTGCTGATGAAGCTAATAAAAATATTTCTCGACCGTACATGTATCTGCTTGACGCAATGCAAAAATATCAAGATCTTAAAGATGGAATACAGATATCAGCAGAGGAATTTCGTTCACTTTATCCTATATTTCATTTTGATGTTAGTAAACATAACGAGCGAATTGTAGACAGCACAGCGGATATTGAAATTGCCTGGACACTTGGAGAGGTTCCAGTAGCGCCGTTGTACGTATATGCATTAGTGATAGATTTATCACGGTAGATTCTATTGGATGTAAAATGACAGTTCAAGTTTAATCTATAGTTGTTATATAAAATGGCAAAATATATTGTAAAAGAAGTATGTTTGACCGATGGCCAAGTTAAAAAATTAGTAGCTGCTATTGCAAAGCGAGAACAGGTATCATTAAAAATCAATCCTAATATTTCTGATGGTGTTTTAACAAAATTAATTCTAACAAAAAATCAAGTAAAGAAGTATGATCGTAAAAAAAACTTTTATTTTAAATTTGAGTGCTGCACAAATGACAGCGATGGCAAACGACATTGTCGTCAAAGGTGATTTTCTTGGTCCGGCATTATCAGTATTAGCTAGCACAATAATACCTAAAATTTTGTCGGTGTTGGGAACATTAGGACTAGCAGCAATGTCAGGAGCAGTCTCTGGCGCAACGAAGAAAGCTGTTGAGGGTAATGGTATCATTCCTGGAAGTGGAATAAAAAAATTGTAAATTTTATGTAAATGATATATTATAATTCCATAACGGGAAAAGAAATCGCCAACAACAAAATCGCCAGAAAAAAAGAAAACAAACAAAAGAAAACAACAAAATCGCCAACACCAAAATGCAAATGCATATGCAATCAAACAAAACAAGGAGGAATTATTCCGTTCGCTCCACTTTTGGCGGGACTAGCGGAAAGTCTGCTGCCAAATCTTTTAGGAATCGGACGTGGCCTAACATTACCAGGAACACGACTACCACGCAAAGTAATTTTGATATGATCGATAAGTTAAAAGCAGTTCCTGGATTTCACGGAGTTTATTCTAAAGATGAACTCGCAGCAATAAAAACGCCGTCAGCTACAAGTTCGTGTGTTATGAATTTGCAAGAATTCAATGACGGATCCGGTACGCATTGGGTAGCAGTTTATAATAATAATTATTTCGACTCGTTTGGACTTCCTTCAAGTGATGTAATAAAAAAGTATATGATTAAAAAAATATAAAAAGGTATATTATTCGTCAAATCAACTCTAACCTGTTGGAACGTCTGCTTGCGGATATTATTGTATTATGTTTATCCGACAGATGAGCAGAAATTTTAATTTTTTAAAATTTATTTTACAGTTTGATAAGCAACCTTCTCACGCTAATGGCGAGATTGCAATTAATTTTATCTAAGCTTACAAATATTATAATGTCAACATTTTGTCTCAAGTGTAGAACTAAAACAGAAAATATTAACGAAACAACAGAAAAACAAAAAAAAAATAACAGGATGATATTAAAAGTTTTTGTGCAATCTGTGGAAAAAGACAAAATATGTTTTTAAGGAAAACGTCCCCAGCGACAGTGTCGCCAGCGATAAATTTGATAGGCGCTGGTTATCCTTATATTTTTTTAGTAGACGACTAAAAATATAGAATGATATGCAACTGTGGTTCTGACAGAGATTGTGTCTTGAGTAAAATAAAATTGTTGCATACTGTCAATGTTGTAACAACAGAGAAATAATAGGGTCAGGTATAGATATACACAAAATTATTGGAAAATTACCAAAACCAAAAGGCGGTTGGACTTTACCAGGTCATCGGTATACAGGACCTTACAATCCGCTAGATCAACAACTAGGTGAAAACGATAATCCGTTGCAGGACAAGAGCCTTACAATCAAGTGGATGCAATAGCGATGCGTCATGATATCTGTTATTGTGATCATGAAAAATCCAAAGCAGATTGTGATAAAGTAATGTTAGACGAATTACGTGATATGGAGCCAACAAATCTACGAGAACGTTTTGGTAAAAGATTTGTTCAGTGAATGATTGGAGTAAAACATAAACTTGGACTTGGCAAAAAAGTATACGATGATCTTGCAGTCGAAATACACAGACTTTAAAAACTTTCCCACGACGTAAAGTTGTCGCAAACGCTGTAGATGATATCTGGGCAATAGATTTGGTGTATGTATCCAATCTGGCTCAGTATAACGTTGCCTCTGATGGTGCTCCAAAAAGGTATTTGTTTAATGTTATAGACGATTTTAGTAAATACGCTTTCAGTGTACCTGTTTCGGATAAGACAGGGACTTCAATGACTGATGCGCTAAAACAAATAATAACGAGTACAGAAAGAAAACCAAATAAAATCTGGACTGATCACGGGTCCAAGTTTTTTAACAAAAAGTTTGAGCAGTTTCTAGAACAAAATAATATAAAAAATACGTTACAGGGAACGAAGGTAAAAGCGTTGTTGTTGAGAGATTAAATCGCACGCTAAACGAAAAAATACACAAACATATGACAGCTAAAAACACCAACAGATACATCGACGACCTTTCTCAAATTGTAGGCGAATATAATAACACGAAACACCGAACCATCAAAATGTCACCCAATAATGCTATTAAAAATCCGCTATTAGCAAATGAAAACATGTACCGCAGTCATAAATTTAAAGTTGGTGATAGAGTTAAAATTTCTTTGACAAAAAAGGTATTTGCAAAAGAATTTACTCCGAACTGGAGCGAAGAAGTATTTCTGGTTATTAAAGTTCTTTTAACAATACCTGTAACGTACGCTTTAAAAGATCTGGCAGGGGAACCGATCGTAGGTAGTTTTTACGAACAAGAACTACAGAAAACTGAGCAGGATGTTTTCGTTATTGAAAAAGTGATTAGGAAAAAAGGAGACAAAAGTTTAGTCAAATGGCGTGTTTATAGCGATAAATGTAACAGTTGAATCCCAACCAACAAATTATGATATAATGCTATTGTAAATTAACTCATACTTTTGTTTGACAGATTTACATTTTACTGGTTTACATAACGATATTAGATATTGTCTGCGATCGTCAGAGATCGTCATTAGATTAAAAGTTTTAACAAATATGAAATCGAATTTGATATTTTTCTGTCGGCCTGGAATATTGATGTTTATGAAAGGTCTGATTAGCTGCCAAAATATTTGCTGTTCGGCAACGGTAAAATTAAATTTTATAATTTGTTTAGCAATGTGAGGCTTGGCATTATATCGTTCAGTTGTTGGTCTGCTGTAATTAGATCCGTCAGCAACAGTGACTATTTCACCATCATCATCAGATTCGTTGTTATACAAAATATCATCTTCACTATAACCAACAGATTTGTCTATGAAATCTTTAGAAAATGTAATACTATGCGTGACCTTATTCCTGGCGACATTATCGCTAACATCACTAGTATCTTCGTCGTATAGTTGAGCGAGTAGTTTCGTCAAGTCCATTACTATAATATATTTTTATCTAATTTGTTATTATAAGATGACTGACGAGATAAAATATCACCAAAAAGTTAGTATAGTAAATTACAAAGAGCTATTCGAAGCGGTAAGAAAATGCTTGTCGGGTTATAGTGTATATTCTGTTGACGTTATTGTAATGCAAGATGATTCTCATAAAATATTGCTAACAGAAGCAGAAAAAATAAAATTAATGAAAGTGCAGTAACGACGCTAAAAGTTGACCATGATGATGTTATAGCATTTGCTCATCATTGTTTGACTAAAACCGAGCTATCAAATATTTTTAATCATCATATCTAAAAACAATCCTGGCATCGTATTCGCTTGAAAAAGTTGATTTCATTATTCTATCAGCTACAAATTTTACTGACATAAGACTAATATTAAAATGTTTTGCCGCAGCTGTCATCGATTTGAATTTAATCTCCTCGTCCGTTTCGAGGTTTATCGAAACAATAGGTTTTATTGAACATCTAAAATTACACCTCGTCCTTTTCTCACATTTTCGTGCTGCGTAACTAGCTCTAAATTCCACAGTTGATTGTCAATCTTTACGTTATTGATGTGATTAATAACCAGACCATTGGGTATATGTCCGTTAAACACCTCATGAAAAACCTTTGACCATAATAACGAACTTGATTTGTCGATGTTTTTCTAACACCTACTATGATATATCCCATATTGTTTATAGTACCAAGAACTTTTTTAGTCTTTTTGCTTCTAATAATACCGTGATCGTTAGGCTCGTATAAATCAAAGACTGGGTGCGGTTGAAACTCTTTTTGTAAAGATAAGTTTTCAATGTTGTCATTAGTGACTTTACTGTTCACGTGATATACGCGCTGTCCCTTTGGAATGTCATCGCAGAACAACGTATAAATAAAATCTTTTCTAGGCTTTGTAGTCCTCTCGGTATTATCTCCCTTTACATTAAACTGATAACCCGCTGGCGTTAATTTGCCAACAGATATTCTAGTTTTGATGCTAAAAACCGAACCTAATGTATTTCAGCGTATAAGTTGTACTTTGGGTGAACGTGATATACCTCTTGCTCACGTGCGCTTGTCAGATTTGCTGTCATTATATTATAGTTGATTTTGTATAACTATAATTGATTTTAGCGCATGCGCAGTATGCGGTAAATTATCAATTAGATATTAGACTACAGTATAACAATGCTGAAATTGCGTGATACAGCCAAGAGAAGCCTTTTGGGAGAACCTGAAAAAATAGCGACTGCTTTTGCAGGTTTTGACAACAGTTATCAGTTTGATAAACAAGTCTTACTGATAAATTTAACTGCAACAAACCACTTGCTACAGACAACTATAAAACGCGAGCTTGAAAAACACAAAAGTATAAGACTATTAGTGCAATATCATGCTATATTTTCAAAGCTACTTGTAACGAATTAATCGACTGACAAGGAAATTACATATGCATATAATAACGCAAAATCAAGACGTGTTTTGCTTGTGACTGATGTTTTATCACAAGCTAATAAAGTACACCAAGAAATTTGGGAAAAAAATAGAGGAATTCACCGAATTAGGTTCGGGTTGGAAGTTTGAAACGATCAAAGAAATATTGTTTCACACGATGAAATATGACGCATTACGCGGTAGTTCGTACATCGACCTGCCACCAAAAATAAAAAATAATAGATGTTGAATAAACATAAAAAACGTAGATAACAAATGTTTCCAATGGGCTGTTTTTTCCGCGCTATTTCCAGCAGCGAAAAAACGCTACTCGTGTTGAAAAATATATCAGTCACGTGTCAAGATTATATTTTAAAGATATTAACTTTCCAGTGGCAGAAAAACAAATACCAAAATACCAAAATTTGAGAATCAAAACAATGTTTCAATTAACGTTTTCGGACTAGATGAAAAAGAGGACGTATATCTGAGATATATTTCAGAAAAAGCTTCACAATTGACTATAAATTTACTGCTTTATAAAAATCATTACGTTTGTATTAAAAGCTTTAACGGACTAGTTGGTAAACAGTACAATAAGTATAAGAATAAAAAGTTCTTTTGTTACCGCTGCTTGCATGGCTGTACAAACAATGAAACATTACAAAATCATTTGCAGTACTGTAGTGATGTACAAAGAATAACAATGCCATCTAAAAAAGATAGTGTGCTACAGTTTTTCCATCATAATCACAAACTAAAACTCCCTTTTGTCATATACGCTGATTTCGAATGCTTACTTCAACCTGTACTTGGTGTAGAAAATAATCCTAATCAATCAAGTACAAGAAAAATTCAAAATCATGTTCCATGTGGAGTAGCGTATAAGGTTGTTTGTTGTACTGATTCTAGATTATCTAAACCAATCAAATTATATCGTGGTAAAAATCCAGCTGTCTGGCTTCTCAAGCAGTTGATTAACGAAGTTAATAATATTACTTATCGTTTGAAAAGAGTAACGCCAATGATTAAATTAACACCTCAACAAGAATCCGATCACGAGCAAGCAGAAATTTGTTATATTTGTGAAAAAGCTTTTGATAATGACAAAAAAGTATATCACCATTGCCATTTCACCGGACAGAACCGTGGAGCGGCTCATGATCAGTGTAATTTAAAATTTCATGCTCCAGATTTTATTTCGGTTATTCTTCACAACTTTCGAGGATATGATAGTCACATTATAGTAGAAGCTTTTGGTGATCCTGACATAAAAGCTCGTCTGAAACTAGATAATATCATCAAATGCATTCCAAATAATTTTGAAAAGTATATGTCAGTTACGCTAGGTAAATTGCGTTTTATTGACAGCCTGCAGTTTATGGCAGAATCGTTAGATGAGCTAGTAAAAGGTTGTAGTAAATTTGATAACCTATAAGACTGTTTTGGAGATAAATTTAATCTACTAGCTAACAAAGGGGTATTTCCGTACGAATATCTCGACGACTGGAGTAAATTTGATGAAACATCTTTACATGACAAAGACAAATTTTACTCGCAACTTAAAAATGATAATATAACTGATGACGAATACAAGTATGCACAAGATATCTGGTAAGAGTTTGATTGTAAGACTTTTGGTGATTATCATGATTTATACCTGAAAACTGACGTGTTATTATTAGCAAATGTTTTTGAAAGTTTTCGAGAAGTGATTTATAATAAATTCGGACTAGATCCGTGCTGGTATTATTCTGCCCCTGGGTTGTCATGGGATGCTCTGCTAAAGTTTAGTAAGGTAAGGTTGGAATTACTGACTGATGTTGATATGTTCAATTTTATTGAAAGAGGTATCAGAGGCGGTATTAGCGTGATAACGAAAAAATATGCTGAAGCAAACAACAAATATTTGAAAGAGTATAATCCTAAGCTTTCTTCGAAGTATATTATTTATCTAGATTGTAACAACTTGTGCGGTGGTTCAGTGATAGAACCAATGCCTCTTGGTGGATTTCACTGGATCACGGCTGCTCGATTTCTATCTGAAACAGAAAAAAGACACCCGAAGATGTTTCATATTTCGTTAGAGTTGATCTTGATTATCCAACTTGGCTGCACAAATTGCATAACGATTATCCTTTCTGCGCGGAATCGATTGTTATAGATTATAGTTTGTTATCAGAAGAACAACAAGCGTTAGCATCACCAAGGCAACATTCCATGGTCAAGAAACTAGTACCAAATTTACTCGATAAGACAAATTATGTTTTGCATTACAAAGTTTTAAAACAAGCAGTCGATGCTGGTCTTGTGTTGAGAAAAGTTCATCGTGTACTAACATTTAATCAACCGCAGTGGATGAGAGGTTATATTAACTCAAACACTTCAAGAAGAGCTGTAGCGAAAATAGATTTTGAGAAAAACTTCTTCAAACTGATGAATAATTCCGTTTTGGTAAGACGATGGAGAATACTAGGAAACGCGTAAATATCGAACTAGTTAATGATATCAATCGCAGAAACAAACTTCTGTCAGACGATGATTTTGTGAGCATGAAAATTTTTAATGAGAATCTTGTTGCGATACAAAGAAGAAAAACAAATCTAAAACTAAACAAGCCGATCTACGTTGGAGCTGCAGTGTTAGATTTATCAAAGTGGCTGATGTACGATTTTCGTTATAATTTTGTTAAAATTCAATGGCCGGCCAGTAGATTATTGTTTACTGATAATGATTCACTCGTATATGAAATCGAATGCGAGGACATCTATCAGGATATGTACAATAATCGACATCTGTTTGATCTTTCTGATTACCCACGTGACAGTAAATTTCATGACGACACAAATAAAAAGGTTATTGGTAAGTTCAAAGATGAAATGAACTCGAGCGCTATCAAATACTTTATCGTATTACGCAGCAAAATGCATGCCGTATTGTCAGACAATAATAAAATAACAAAAAAGCAAAAGGTTTGCCTCGTGATTTTGTTAAAAAGTTTATGCAATTTGATGACTACAAGTACGCGCTTGATGGCGGTGTTAGTTTTATGAGAGCTATGGCAATTCGGACTAATCAGAACAGGCTATCACCTGTTGTAGAATAATGACGGAGCTTCTGTAAGCTTACCTGGATACCGATCATATACATGACATTATCTAACACTGTAATAACAGGGGGGGGGGTGAGCTAAAAACCTTACTAATACTTTTGTAAAAAAAAGGATGGGGGATAGTTTAGGATATAGTTTGTATTTGTTTGGAGGGGCAAAAATAGGGGATGAGTTGAAACCCTTGTTTCCTTATACTACTGTAGTAGTAGTAATAATAGTATAACGTATTAGTTCTGTAATGAACACGTCATTGTAGGCCGCTGAATACGCACGTGTGAAACATCTGTTGGGAATGTCGTATTTACAGTTTGATCTTTCCAAATGGTTCATTACATCCAATATCTTTAGCTGCAATATAGCGCAGTTCATGTTAGAAAAGGACATAACTACCTCTATTATATATATTATATATAACATGACGACACATTATATAAAATGAGCAAATTACATATCTATTTTAGATTTTCCATTGTCCATATACATATAAACAAATAAAATAATATATTGAACGCAATATTGATGCTGTAGTCATTTAGGAATTGTTTAAAGTTAATTTTCGAATCATGTACACATATAACGTTATATGTCCATAACCAGCAACACATTAGGACATTATTGAATATTCAGAATTTTAAAACTGACATTGTTATTAATTTTACATTAAGTGTTGATGATAAAGATATTATCTATGTGCAGTTACATTAGTAGAGAGATAATGGTATGTCCTGCCTATAACAATGTCATATTTTAAAGAGAATACATATAAAATACAAAGGTAGTGTCACAGCTTCGAGTAAGTGAATATGGATTGGCATAAGATAAGAGAATTTTCTTTCTTTGACTGTGCCATTACCATGTCAATTCTGCCAGTGTCACTATACGTTTAGAACAATATAATAAATACGAATTTTACAAGGAAACGAAAAAGGCAATATATAAAAACAAAATAATCAAATAATGGTATGCGAGTGCTAAAAATTGTATTATGTGAAATTGAGACATATATTTATGTATGCATTTGTGTGTATGTGTATATGTATGTGTGTGTGTGTGTTTGTATCAATTAATCAAAAGGTACGGAACCATTCTTCCCATGTCAGATAATGTCCCCGTATAGTGTACTATAGTCTCACACAGTAGTATAGGGAAATGAGGATTTTTGCCCACTTTATTTTTTTTACCCTCCAAACAAGTATAAATTAAATGAGGGTTTTAGCTCACTTTTTTACCCTCCAAACAAGTATAAATTATAGTCCTAAATTATCCTCCACCTCATAGAGAAATGAGGGTTTTAGCTCACTTTATTTTACCCTCCAAACAAGTACAAATTATAGTCCTAAATTATCCCCCACCCCTTTTTCCAAAATAGGAAAATGAGGTTTTGGCCCACCAACCCCTTCGATACCTCCTCCCCCACTCCGCAAAACCCTCATTTCCCTATACTACTACTATGTAGACAGATATTCTCTAACCAGACAAAACAACAGGTGTTGGAATGCGATACGCTCTGTCAACAGAAGTGACGAATTTGTTAGAACAGCGTATGTGTGGAATGTGATTATTCTAAAGACGGCAAATAGGTTTTACCACAAATTTTTTATCAGATAACAGGATGAAAATTGAACTGTGCATTGGAACGTTTCACTTAACAAGGTGGAAATTAAACTAGCATTAGAATGAAAATGATATTATTTTATATCTCATAACTAATGATTAATGTTTCAACTGTTGATATTAAAAATACTTCACTATCACGACTATAGATACTAAATTTTACTTTACCGCTCACACATCGATGGGACTCAAACAAATCTTTCATTTCTGGTTTGTTAAGAGGATATTTTTTGTTGATAAAATATACCTTTGACCGATCGAGATCAATTGTGAGTTTAGTATAGTTTTGTTGGCTAATGGGGCTGTGAAAGTTTTTAAATTCCGCTAGCAACTTTTGATACAATTATTCGAGATAATTGAAATACACGCTGTTATCAGATCTGATGAGCGAAAGTTTTACTTGACACGTGTTCCATTAAAACATATACCTGATGTTTCATTATTAAATTCAAATGTCAATTGTTTACCGTCCATCATTAGATATTTGATGTTACTATTGTAGCTATTTGTCATTGTCAAATTTTCAAACATTATTTTATAAGTTTAGATAAAATTTTAGTTGGAAAAGATAATGTCGAGTATAGATCTATCATCATGACAATACCCAAGGGCAAATGTATCTACCCCATTTTTACAATAGCGTTTGTCATCAAAATTATACAATCCACGTTTGATAATGACATCTGTTTCGA
Organism: Potamilus streckersoni; assembly: GCA_016746295.1. Classification (NCBI taxonomy): domain Eukaryota; kingdom Metazoa; phylum Mollusca; class Bivalvia; order Unionida; family Unionidae; genus Potamilus; species Potamilus streckersoni. Next base: position 150,286 of record JAEAOA010001825.1, read on the forward strand.
GTTTATGATGATTAGTTCGAATTGCCATAGCTCTCATAAAACTAACACCGCCATCAAGCGCATACCTGTAGTCATCAAATTTCATAAAACTTTTTAACAAAATCACGAGGCAGACCTTTTGCTTTTTTCGTTATTTTATTATTGTGCAATAATACGGCATACATTTTACTACGTAATCCGATAAAGTATTTGATAGCGCTTGAGTTCATTTCATCTTTAAACTTACCAAAAACCATTTTATTTGTGTCGTCATGAAATTTACTGTCACGTGGATAATCGGAAAGATCAAACAGATGTCGATTATTGCAATGTCCTGATAGATGTCCTCGCATTCGATTTGATATACGAGCGAATCAGTATCAGTAAACAATAATCTACTAGCCGGCCACTGATTTTTAACATAAGTGTAATGAAAATCGTACATCAGCCACTTTGATAAATCTAACACTGCAGCTCCAACATAGATCGGCTTGTTTAGTTTTAGATTTGTTTTTCTTCTTTGTATCGCAACAAGATTTTCATTAAATATTTTCATGCTCACAAAATCATCGTCTGACAAGTTTGTTTCTGCGATTGACATCATTAACTATTTCAATATTTAGACGTTTCCAAATATTTTCCATCGTCTTACCAAAAACGGAATTGTTCATCAGTTTAAAGAAGATTTTTTTCAAACTCTGCTTTCGCTGCAGCCCTTCTTGAAGTGTTTGAGTTAATATAACCTCTCATCCACGGCGACTGATTAAATGTTAGTACACGATGAACTTTTCTCAACACAAGACCAGCATCGACTGCTTGTTTTAAAACTTTGTAATGCAAAACGTAATTTTTCTTATCAAGTAAATTTGGTACTAGTTTCTTGACCATGGAATGTTGCCTTGGTGATGCTAACGCTTGTTGTTCTTCTGATAACAAACTATAATATATGACTATCGATTCCGCACAGAAAGGGTAATCGTTATGTAATTTGTGTAGCGAATTTTGATAATTGAGATCAACTTCAACGAAATAGGAAACATCTTCGGGTATCTTTTTCTGTCTCCGATAGAAATCGATCAGCCGTTATCCAATGAAATCCACCAAGAGGCATTGGTTCTGCCATCGAATACCCGAACAAGTTATTACAATCTAGATAAACTATATACTTCGAAGGAAGGTCAGGGTTATACTGTTTCAAATATTTGTTGTTTGCTTCAGCATACTTTTTTGTTATAACGCTAATGTCGCCTCGGGTACCTTTTTCAATAAAATTGAACATATCAACATCAGTCAGTAATTCCAACCTTACCTTACTAAACTTTAGCAGAGCATCCCATGACAGTCCAGGGGCAGAATAATACCAGCAAGGATCTAGTCCGTAATTATTATAACTCACTTCTCGAAAACTTTCAAAAACATCTGCTAATAATAACACGTCAGTTTTCAAACACAAATCATGATAATTACCAAAAGTCTCACAATCAAACTCTTTCCAGATATCTTGTGCATACTTGTACTCGTCATCGGTTATATTTTCGTTTTTAAGTTGTAAGTAAAATTTGTCTTTGCCAGGTAAAGATGTTTCATCAAATTTACTCCAGTCGTCGAGGTTTTCGTATGGAAAGACTCCTTTGTTAGCTAGTAGATTAAATTTATCTCCAAAACAGTCTTATAGGTTATCAAATTTACTACAACCTTTCACTAACTCATCTAACGAGGCTGCCATAAACTGCAGGCTGTCAATAAAACGCAATTTACCTAGCGTAACTGACATGTACTTTTCAAAATTATTTGGGATGCATTTGATGACGTTATCGAGTTTTAGACGAGATTTTATATCAGGATCACCAAAAGCTTCTACTATAATATGGCTATAATATCCTCGACAATTGTGAAGAATAACCAGAATAAAATCTGGAGCCTGAAATTTTAAATTTATCATGTTCACCCAAAGTAAAACTTATACGCTGGAAATGTATTAGGTTCGGTTATTAACATCAAAACTAGAATATCTGTTGGCAAATTAACGTCAGCGGGTTATACGATTAGTGTAAAGGGAGATAATGCCGAGAGGATTGCAATGTTTAGAAAAGATTTTATTTACACGTTGTTTTGCGATGATATTCCAGAAGGACAGCGTGTATATCACGTGAACGATAAAGTCACTGATGACAACATTGAAAACTTATCCTTAGAAGATGAGTTTCAGCCACATCCTATCTTTGATTTATACGAGGCTAACGATCGCGGTATTATTAGAAACAGAAAAACTAAAAAAGTTCTTAGTACTATTAGCAATATGGGATATATCAGGGTAACTGTTAGAGGAACATCGACAAATCAAGTTCGTTATCTTGGTCATAGGTTTGTTTACGAGGTGTTCAATGGATCTATACCCAATGATCTGGATATTAATCATATTAATAACGTAAAAACTGATAATCGATTGAGAAATCTGGCGCTAGTGACCCAGCAGGAAAATGTAAGAAAAGGACGAGGTGGTGGTATTAATTTTAGATGTCCAGCAAAACCTGTTATTTCAAAAAACCTTGAAGCGGATGAGGAGGTCGAATTCAAATCGATTACAGCTGCGGTAAAGCATTATAAGATAAATTCCAGAGCAGTAAAATTTGTAGCTGATGGTGTAATGAAATCAGCTTTTTCAAGAGAATACGATGCTAGGATTGGTTTTAGATATGATATTTGATAGCTCGGTTTTAGTCAAGCAATGATGAGCAAATGCTATGATATCATCGTGATTAAATTTTAGCGTCGTTACTGCACTTTCATTAATTTTATTTTTTTCTGCTTCTGTTAGCAATATTTTATGAGAATCACCTTGCATTACAATAACGTCACTACTATAACCCAACAATCATTTTCTTACCGCTTCGGCTAGTTCGTTGTAATTTAATATATTAACTTTTTATATATTTACATATTTAATAAATTTCAATTTGAATATTTATCTTAATTATAATGATGGAGGAATTATCAGCAATTGAACCATCTTCTACTAGATTTGACCTTGACAGACTACCAGAATATAAATTTAGTGTTTCGATGAAAGATCTAGCTTTAGCAAATACAGATATAGCCAAATGAATCCGTGAGGCTAAGATGGAATTTTGTAAAGAAGAAGCAAAATATGTATGGTCAACTTTTAGAGTTGGAAAAGTTTTTAATATAATGAACGACAAACGGGGGAAAGTAATTATTAACCACCTAGATAATCAAAAATATTTTATTTTAATAAAATTTATTGTGGAGACAGAAGATGATATTTTGATCATTCGTGACAAGAGAGAACCCATTCATATACAGTCTGGAAATAATAAAACGATATTATTAAGTAACAAATCCAAACCTGGAATTCTGACTGGTATTGATAGATCGTATTTTGAGCGAGTTTATCCTGTCACTGCTGTGGTATATGGATTGTATTTACTAAATGATAAACCTAACATTGCGAATCTCAAAACCGATGAGACTATCAGAGTCAAGAATAAACTGTGTTGCGGAGCGCATTACTGAAAATTTTACAAATGCGATGAGTGGCAATGGCTTAACAGATTTAAGACGCAAAAATATATGAATGGACAGAGACCGTGAAAGATTCAGATGCATCTATTAAGGATATTGCTAAGCTAGAAAAGTCATTAAGATTTCCAAGAACAGTAAAAACACTAACAGGAGAGATATTGTACAAACCAAAATATACAAAAAATGGAAGCCCTATAACAATCATTGATCATAATGCACATGCATGGACTAATGCTGTAGCAATATTCCTACGAGACATAATGATTAAATTTTATAATGGTCCTGTATTTGATTTTATTAAAAATATAAGTAAAAATGACCCTGTATCTGTTTGGTTATTTCAGAGTTTGGAGCAAGATTATCATGATCAATTTGTACGACCCAATGGTGATATTTATCGTACAAAATTTCTTTATGAAGAAATGAGAAATCTTGCACTAAAATATACTTTTGACGATGACAAAATCAGACAACTACTGAATAATTGTTTCACCGTACCATCAGTCGCGGCCCATTTCGCTCAGGAAAAAAATTTATAGAAACCGACAACATCAGAATTTATTGAGGATATACAAAAAAGTTGCATAGAATATGAACACGGTGAATTATGGAGTACTAAATACGATTATAATGATGTTATATCAGTCGATATGGCTGCATGTTATCCTGGTAGTTTTCTTGGATATGGTGAGTGTCCTAAATACTTTAACAGTTTTGGACATTCTAAACATGACATGGCCAGAGTTTCAATAAATGGACCCTTACCAGATTTTGACTTAACAGGATTTGCATATATAGAATCATTCCAGTTAGCAAAAGATCTTCATCCGATTACTTATGTTTCGTTTTGTAAACACTTTTTAGAAAAATGTTTGGCACCAATAGTGTTATTAAGATAAATGATTGATGCTGGTGTATTAGTATCGTTACAAGTAAATGAAGCGATCATATCCTATAGTCCACAAAAGCAAGTTTGGTTACCAGAACAGGATAGATTTAATATAGAAGATGCCAGGAAAGAATTTCCTGATCTTGCCGAAGATGACATTATTATAATTAATAATGATATACGTAAATGAAGAGACGAGCTTGATGAGAAGCGTGGCAAAAGATCTTGATAGAGAGATAATTGGTAAGTTTGCTCAAGGTGGTTCATACGGTTATAAATGACACTGTACAAGATTGATTATGGACGATGCAGAGTTAGATTTTAAAATAGCTGATACAACAGAGAGAAACACATTTATCAGCCGAAATAATGCTTATTTATCAGATGGGACCAAACTAGGTACTATAGTGAGCTATCTTGATGGCGACTTACCGCAGTTTACTCATTTAAAGATCTTCAATGTTAGCCTATGTTTCTATAAATCTACTGTCGATGATAAATATATTTCTTCGTCACGCTGTTAGAGTCGCTACGGATTCATTTTATATACATAAAAATATAAGGATTTATTAAAGCCGCTACTCGTTAATAATGAATGGGGAACATAGAGGATAAAGCAAGCAAATATACTCAGTTATTCTGAATTTGATGAAGTTGAAATTAAGGAAGTATATTATAGAAATAATAATCAAATATTAGAATCATTTGTATCATCTTTGTACGATCGTGTGGCTAGACGTAAGACTGTTTATCTTAATGGGTGTAGAAGGTCAGGTAAAACAACTCGTGCGATTAAATTATTTATGAACAACAATTCAGATATGATCGTTTTGACACCTACACATAAACTAGCCAGAGAGATAAAAGAACGAGGTGTCATAACTTACACTTATCATATTTTGTGTTAGATGGTATGGAGGTACATGGTCTTCTGAGCGAATGGTTGAGAAATATATACCTAAGTATATTATATGAGACGAAATAGACACGGTGTCGTTAGAAACATTAAAAAATTCCTTGAATGGTTATTAAAAAAACCACTGCTGTGCTTATGTGTGGTGATCATGGTCAATCACCGCCTTTTGTTGGACAGTCTTCACATGAATGGCTAAAGAATAATGTGGATTATTACGAAGAAATACATGATGATCATAGAGCTATTGATGAATCGCCGAAAGAACTTAAAAGATTAATTAGACCACAACCAGATAAAATACAATGTGAGATAATGAGTGAGATAATTCCAGAAACTACCATGAATGATTTTTTAACTTTATGGAGACCTACTGATTTGATAGTCGCAAGTAGATAGATATTTCGTGATGAGTTGCAGAAGAAATTATTTATGTTACATAAAGAAAGGTTTTCACATCTACCTGTACCATTATGCTATCGCTTAGCAGATACTCGACGACAGAATATTGAAGTTAAAATTCCTGGTGGCGGAGTACAAAATCTAGTATTGAATGACATTATTTTGGTAAATATTAATATAGTTGAAGGAGCATTGAATATGGATAAATGGACGTTAGGATACGCTATAACGATTCATTCGTCACAGGGATTAACTCTATCTGATACAAATATCTGGATTGTAGATGACCGAATCGAGTGGTCAAATTTAGTATATCTTGCAGTTTCTCGCGTCAGACGAACTCAACTATACAGGGTTATTATAGATTATGTGAAAAGTGAAGAAATTACTAATGACGATGTTGTAATAAAGAAAAGATTAGCGTCTTATAAACAATGTGACAAAAAAAACGTGACTTTGATATTGATACTAAATTTATTATAAAACTAAAACAACTAGAGAATAATCACTGTGCAAGTTTGAACACAATATTGTTATGGAAATATTCGAATAATAATCCAAGACAATTTACCGTAGACAGAATAAATAGTGATCTTGGTCACATACGTGAAAATGTAATGTTGACCTGTCTTGAATGTAATCGACGAAGGGATGCTAATTTACATAAGTGAAGGTGGCGGTAATTGTGTATCTGCAGGAAATACTTGCAATTGTTCACGCACAGATATTCGTTGTGGGGCTGTAGAATCTAGTCTGTATATGGCAGGTCTTCCAGTGGATCTAACTATCCTAGTATGTGTGGTCACACTCCAAATAGGGTCAGTAGCTCTCCTTTTGCCACCCTCCAACTCCCCTGGTTCGTATAAATATCTCACAATTACATTACCTAATACTGGTTGTTGACCTCGTTGTCCGTATTCATCGCTACGTGGTATATATCTTTTGTTATTGCATTAGAAGGTTTCTCGGAAATTGCACGAGTAATTTCATTATTTAATGCAAATATCACACTTGGTAAGCTTGCAACCCATTCACTAGTTCGCTCACCGTACTTAAAGTCAGTAGATATTTCCTTCGCATATTAATATCCAAATAACCGCTCAGCAAGTGTTCAATTAAATTGTTCAACGATTGCTAGATCACGATGGATTTCAGTATGCCGTCGTCTGATTGTAGCGTTATGTTTTCTCATCAAAAATGATACTGCACCAAAAAATTCTTTACCAGGATCTACTTGTAATAGTTGTGGCCATTGTAGACCACCACGTTGATAAATTCGCTCAAACGCAGATGCAACTTCAAATGATGTTTTTGTTGATAAAGGTTCAGCTTCTTTATATCTACTTGCAATATCAACAACAGTTAATGCGTATTTGTACATGTGTGACTTTCGTCCAACTGTTTTAATAGTATCGTGTGGTAAAAAAATATCTGCTTGATGAACTTCGTTAGGAACACTGACATCAAAATGTGCATATTGAATTCGTTTTGGTGGCGGTAGATAAATTTGCCATATTGCCTGTCGTGCTAACCAATTTTCAGCAACAGAATGTAAAACTTTTGCTGCTTCAGCAAGTTTAGTGATCGCTGCTTTACCTTTCCAATACCATCTTGGACTATAATAAACAGATTCCATTATAATAATTATACAATTAATTACCAGCCCCTAACATTATTTTACTTTTCATAGCGAATTTTATTAGGAAACTACCGAGTTTCTCTCTAACAGATTCATTAGGTATAGAATTTAAAGCATGAATCAATTTTACATCTGCAAGATGCCGCTGTTGCAAATCTTTACTTTTATAAGCAACGTCATGAACATGACATGCATGATCAATTTTATTTACTGGATACTCTCCTGGTCTTGGTTGATCCTGATCATCAAGTCGGATATGAAGTCGAGTTCCAGGACCACAGTAATTATATCCTGGAAGGTGTTTCTCACCAATATACTTAGCCCATGGTAATTCAGTTAATTTTCCTAAACAAAAAGCAATATCCCCACCTATCTTTGTTTTCCCTGAGATAAATTTATATTTTTGTATACCACATTTTACACATTTACCTGTTAATGCATGTCGTTTATTTTTCGTTATTATTGTTGTCAATACAGTGGTGGGTGTAGATGATCTACATCGAAAACAATATAGACTCATGTTATTAATAATATGGATGCAATAGTTGATTTTTCGGCGATACGAAAACAGGAACCAGTAAAGCACCTTTCAGCATTACCAAATTCGATAAGAATGATTATAATAGGTCCATCTGGATCAGGTAAAACACAATTATTATTAAATTTAATAATGAGGTGGTTGAGATGGAACAAACTATTTTCAGTAGCACCGTCTGTAGATGTACTTAAAGATTTTAATGAAAAAGCAAAATCAGTTAATAAAGACGGTGACGATATTATTGACTTTATCACAGATATAGATGAAGCCCCATCTGTAGATGACTTAGATGGATTCATTAATAATCTCGTAGTATATGATGATGTGATTTTGGACAAACAATCTAATCCAGTTAGAATATTTTCTCGATGTAGACATAAGAACACAGACGTGACTTATGTTACTCAGAGATACACACAGATACCTAAAGTAATCAGAGATAACTATAATATTTTGTTTGTGTTTAATGGAGTAGATAATTATACCTTACAAAATATTTATTATACTTGGTGTTCAGGGGATATGGACATGATTAAATTTACAAATGTCTTATTTAAAGCACAATCTGTTTCATTTGGATTTATAACAACAAATCTACATGATCCTAGATCAAAATATCGTGTGGGCCTAGATAAAATGTTTGGTTAGTTCCCCTTGACGGTCAATAGCAGCAGGCAGGGTGGAAGGGCAACAATTGAGTCGCTTTACGAGTAAAGAGAATCGCCTTACAAAGTAATGACAAAGTAACTTCAATAATTTTATAACAAAAAAAGAGCTAACCTGACAAAGTCAGGCGTATGGAAATATAATTAGTGAGAGACTTTGGTTTAGTGTTATTGGACTTTTTTTTAGCCTCTGTAGGAACCTTTATTTTTCGTTAAGGGTTCGAGCAAAAATTTGTATGGTTCACCCTGCCTGCTGCTGATATCCATTGTCATTTTCATGTCTGAAAGTGGGCAGATTAATACATACGTTTTGTAATGCAATATACAATTTGCACCGATTTATTTCTTCTGCAAAATAACTTCTCCATGTATGACTTTACATGTGAACAAGGTTATTTCGCATAATCATTTTTATAAAGACCATGCATCATGTAAACTAAGGTTTTATGTCGATTAGATACTGAATATCGAGAAGTAACAATGTGTCACAAATTGATGCTGATAACCAGTTAATATAATGAATGTTATCAAAATTGAAAACGACAAACGCAGAAAGATAAGCGCGTATCTTACTTAATCTAATGTCTTCTTGAATTACAATTGAACACTAATCCTCTCTTGACTAACATATTAAGGAAGGTGACTCTGTAACACTGGAACTAAAACTATTTTTACCATGTGTTTGGAGGGGTGCACGTGGTTTTAGTGCAATTTTGCTTCTGGCAGCACACCAATGAGTAGCATCCAAGGAAATTGCAGAACAGAGCGAAAACACAATAAATTAATAGTTCTACTGTAAATGCAGATACATATTTTATTATCTTTCCTTTTGAAGAAAGAAAATATTATGTAATAGGGCATTACAACATGCAAGTGAGCAAAGTACGAATTTACAGATGGGATAATAGTAATCAAATAGGTAGTTTTCTTGTAGCAGTTTTACCTTCACATCTTTGAAGTAGAGGTATTCTATGGAACTGATTCCAGTGTTCACGTAGGCACAAACAAAATCATACACCACTATAAATCTTCATGGAATGTCATTAGTTCATTCTTCCTAGGTCGTTGGCAACAATTTTATTATCTTACATAATATATTTCCCAAATGAATGGGGATCATGCATCTACATTGTTACTAACATGTGCATTAGTTGGCACATTTTGTAAGTTATCGCGTTAACGTTAGGTGTCTTGCACAGATAATACACATTGCAATACTTGGAGTCATGCAATTTATTGACGCAAGTAATACAAACTCATCACAAAGATAATGTCACGTGAAATATATAGTAATACTAGAAAATGAAATAAAATATATAATACTAGTAGACTTAGTAGACACCCACTATGATATGGATAACATTCAAAATGTATAATTTGAAAATGTGTCTCTGTGTAGTGATTTTTTGCAACATTATGTTTTAAAATTTCAGCTTTTGGCAATCCCATGCCACTCCCACCCACTGATGACACTGACTAGTTCTTGCGCGTTACATATGTTTTGATTGATGTCGGATCCAGGGTCCTGAGAGAACTTTTAAGTCACCACATAGTCATTTCCACCTTCACTCTGGACAACTATCTTGCTAAACGCATGCGTACTATCTACAGTCTTAGAAGGATGTTCAACTCGTTCCAGATGGACATCATGTTTCCACAAAATGGTGATAACACAAACCTGGATGTCTATGACATTATTTTGCTGTCCGCCTTCTTTAAAAACATTGTGCCATCTTTGAGTCCGCAAGAAAAGACAATATAAAATATCTGCAAAAAGACTGTAATAAATTGTATGGCCATGCTAAATCAAGCCATATTAATGCCAGTGATTACCAGACATATTTGAAGGATATCAGCGCAATATTGGTAACTCTCAGCCAGTGGAGACACTGCCTTTGAGGTTATCATATTAAAGGAAATTCAGTACATTCATATAACAGCTATTCCTGTTGTATCCTATCTAGATACACTCAAAACATGATTTGACATGATATAAACAGTTAAGGACGATTTACAGAATGAAATATCTAGACTACAAGCATTGGAATCAAAGGAAAAATCTTCTGCAAAAGAAACATTAAACATGGATGTCATTCAGTAAAAAGAATAAGCTGAGAACAATATAATAAACATGAAAGTCCCTCACTATAAATAAGCTGAAGAAACTAATTGTAACATAGCTGCTCATCAGTAGAACCATCTGAACATATTTAAATTCAGACATACATGTTCATTAGTAGGAGGGTCGATCTGAAAATAATTTGTCAAACTATAACAAGTATTCATATCTCGTATCATAATCATCACACTGAAACAACAGTCTCAGTCAAGTGAGTCACAAACACTTGTGCTTCCATGTCAGACACAAACATCTCAGTACAATCAATCAAAAATACACCTGTACTTCCATGCCAGAAACAAACATCTCAGTACAATGAGTCACAAACACACATGACACAAATAAAAACTGAAAGAAATCTAATAAATACATAGCAACATGATACAAATAAACAGTGAAAGAAATGTAATAATTACATGGGAACATGACAGAAATATACAGTGTACGAAAAGCAATAATACAGGACACAAAAACAGTCCAAGAAATGTAATCAATGTAGAGGAACATGACTCAACAAGGACACCAAGTGATAACACTATGAAACATATCGCAGAAGTAACGTGCGTGTATAAGTTGTCCATATTTAGTTCTGCAAAAATTAGTATATTTACTACGTATCTCTGGCGTCATTCAGCCAATTTTGTTTCTGAAACTGTATTTTTTATTTTAAAGATTCCGCAGAAGCATTTATGCTGGTATGAATTGATACATGTTCTGGATCACCAGAACCATACCGAAATTAATTTCTGACAATTGATCGAAAATGTATCAAACTCCAGATTACCGAAATGATACTCCATGGACCATTAATATTTGTTAGACTGGTGGATAAAACAATTCTTATCTGAGTTTAGATGGAATTTTGATAATATATACGAGACTTATCTATGTTAAAATTCCAAACGCAGTAAATGAATTTAACCCTATCTTTACAAGCATCAAAAATTAAATATTTGATCTGAATATTATAACAGCAATGATATGAAAAATATCATAGAAGAAAATTCAGCATCTGAATTTAATATTATTTGACTACGAATATATTTTAGTAAAATCTGCATGAAGACACAGAAAATGCAAAAGATGTAATTCAGAAGGTTTACGAAGAAACATATACTGGACATAATATAGTGAAATCAAACAACTAATAATTCATCTTGTCATTAAAAATTTTCCAAAATAATGGCTTTAAGATCACAGGATACTCTTACATCTGATCCTGCTGTTTTTTTTTTAGGGAAACAAGCGCATAGCAACCCGTTCCAAAATCAAACACTGGGGTAAGTGCAAAATTGTACTCGCCAGGTTGTTTGACGTTGGAGAGGGTTGCATGAGGATTGAGCTTGAGTCCAAATTCTTAAAATATATGGCGTCACAGGGCTACAAATTATTGACAGTTTTAATCATTGTGTTCGAACTCCAAATCTCGAATGAGAGATTAAGACTTGCTACCAATGTGCCATGAGTTCTACTTACAAATATGCTTTTCATCTATCTATCTATCTATCTATCTATCTATCTATCTATCTATCTATCTATCTATCTATCTATCTATCTATCTATCTATCTATCTATCTATCTATCTATCTATCTATCTATCTATCTGTGAGAGAGAGAGAGAATAATTTATATTTAATTTTTTTAAAAGTGAGTTAACTGTGAAGCAATTGGACATATAATAAAGCGACATAACTTCTGCCTGAAAAATCTTATCCCAATAGTAGATTATTTCCCTTCATATAATAAGTCATTATTATAATTCGCTGAGCTTTACCTATGCATTTTTAACATCTCTGTACTGTATGATATTTGGCATAAACCCAATGTAATTTAATGTCAATAAAGTATATCTGTCTGTCTGTTTATCTGTCTATCTGTTTAGAAACCAAACATATTGTTACGTCCCAGCCGATAATGTGAAATGTGCTCTGACCTAACAGAAAATCGTACGATACGTAGTTTTTAATAAAACCGAACTGTAATATTGGATTGTTAAATGCTCTTCGAGCTAACGTTATTATTCATCTGATTTAAGGTTATTTTCTGATAATAAAATCTTAAACGAAAAATGTATATGTATAAAAGCAAAACTACATATTGACCTATATATAGTCAAACAGATATATGATTTTGGATGTGACGTAAGCAATTATTGAGTTTCCATTGTATGGTATATTACTGTGTCTATATAACTGAATCGTTTTATACGTGTAGTGGCGCCATATTTTTAATAAAATCAAAAATTTCTAGATTCATTTTTAAAGATGAGAAATATAATGCTTATAAATGTAATGCTCTCGTGTTAGTAATAGCTATATAATAATTTATCGATCGTATATTTGTAACTGAATTTCATAGCTCAGTTCAAGAATATGGTACTATATGCCAGTGGGTATGGTTCTTAATTGACCAAAAATTATTTTAAGGGGGTGGGGGGCGTAGCGCCCTCCAAGGTTTCATATATCATCACCATAAATAACGTGATGAATACATTTTGTATTTATCCATTGCGTTTAAGTGGTGGTATATGAAACCACAATACAAGGTGCTCTACCCTAAGATAACCAATAGCATGTCTGAGCTTTCTATCTCAATGAAGGGCCCAAATAAAAACAATTCAGAAAGAATTGTTAGCCCAAAAGAAACAGAACGTGCAGTGTCAATAATAGTGTCACACGATAGACATAGCACAGGCAGTGCAAACAAATCATAGCGCAAGAAAACCAGCGCTAAAAGAACTCCACGAAAGACACACAGGCTTTAAGATGACGGGTAATCGCTTAGTGATTATTTTGGATATATTTACTACTACTACTACTACTACTACTTCTACTACTACTACTACTACTACTACTACTACTACTACTAAAATTAATAATAATAATAACATTATTATTATTTTTATTATCATTATTATTATTATCGTTATTATTATTGTCATTATTGTTATTGTTAATAATAATAATAATATTATTATTATTATTATTATTATTATTATTATTATTATTATTATTATTATTATTATTATTATTATTATTATTATTATTATTATTATTATTATTATTATAATAATAATAATAATAATAATAATAACAATAATAATAATAATAATAATGCATATCAGGTTAAAAGTAAGGCAAATACTCAAATGACATGACAAGGTCAAGGTCAACCGTCGAGTTCAAATTCCAAGGTCAAGGTCAATTTTAAAGGTCAAGGTCAAAAATCATTTTTTCCCCCAAAATTACTCAGGCATCATTCTATGAGCGCATGTATAAATTAATATATAAAGTTTCGTTTCTCAAATCAATACTATTTTCATCCTGATTTGTGAGTTTGAAATTCATTATTGACAATAATGGATTATAAAACGCAGGTAGACTTGATTTATTGGCTCAGATACAATGAGCCACCTCAGGGGTGCTTGAATACTGGATGAATATGATATATATCCCTGCTGGGCCTGACTAGACTTAGAAAGGTCAACGTGGTAACTACTGTCAATTAAATCGCATACTAGATTCAGTGCGATGGTGATTGTTATAATAACAATGTTAGGTGAAATATGACGTCCCGTTCCATAATGGTCATTATTATATCTGAGAACTGTTGTTAATGGGACTAATTTTCTCCATGAATCAAGTATTTTTGGAAAATATTCAGCGATATTAATAAAATCAGGAATATTTACTTCAGATGCAAGATTATTTGATATTATATCTTTGTCTTCATCGGAAATAACAGATCTAAGATGATAACATACATTCGTGACTAAAATGTGCTTAAGATAATTAAAATAATACAATATTTAATTTAAATTTCAAATTCCTTCAAGGATAATTTTTTTGTGTTATGGCTGTAATATTTTTATTATACTGGCGATATGATTTTTAACAACATTGAAAGAATGATTAAATTCATCATTCATTACCTTATTTACAGCATTGATAAGTATTTTACTAAAAGGCCATTCTGGAGGTCCTTTTGTGTATATTTCCCTTAGATTAGAAATACATTCGGTGTTGTCAACGAAAAATTTATTGTCTGTCTAATGATACATTTTTTTGTAATTAGGAATCTTCTGAAACTTTCTGTTATCTGTTTTAAATTATTCGATATTTGGCTCTGGTGGACCTTGATAAGCTGGTGCAACTTCAGGCCATCCTAATACTGATCTAATCGAACTCTGATAAATATCCACAGCATAGTCAGGATAATGCATTTCAATCACAGACAATAATATTGGTTCGTATTCAGTAATTGCTATTTTTGGATTCTTTCCCTGTAATAGATTTAATTCTGCGCTGGAATTCCTCGATAATTTGCTCTATCTGATAACTAACACTTGGAATATTAACCACTTGCCAATCGGGAGTTCCATCAGATTTATTCTTATTTGCAATTACTAATGAATTATTTGGTTGTAGTCCACCAAATGGTTTTCATCTAATATTAGGCCAGCTATAATAAACCCATAACTGAGCTAGTGCTATCTCTTTTACTGAAATTGCAGTTGGAAAGCTAACGCTGAATTCAGGAAATGTTTAACTTACTGATATCATAATAGTTCTTGCAGGACTTGTGTTAGTGACCATCTGCAGTAATAACTCTCTCGACTCAATCACCAAACGATGTTCTGCTGCTGATATTATTATTATTATTATTATTATTATTATTATTATTATTATTATTATTATTATTATTATTATTATTATTATTATTATTGTTATTATTATTATTATTATTATCATCATTATTATTATTATTATTATTATTATTATTATTATTATTATTATTATTATTATTGTTATTATTATTATTATTAATATTATTATTATTATTGTTTAATTATCCATTTATTTTACTTTGGATATTGTTACCAGAAACACTATCGATTCTTAATGCTTCATCGTAGGTTTTAATTATCGTTGCGAACTCCTCATCATATATTTTACCATCGCTGAGATACGTGGAAATATACCCAGATAGTTTTAAGATAGGTTGCTGTTGCGGTATGCATTTTTATCAAATACTCACACAATTTATCATTCGCACATATAGGTATCTATTTAGCAATAATACTAAGAATGCCTGCTATAGTCGTTGAAATTGAAACAATGATTGTTATAATTGCTGGAGCTATCACAATTAATTTGGATAATGATAATCCTGATCCAGCAACAATAGAAGAAACTGAGTACACAACTATATCAATGACAACTATAGGTCTACGATATTTGTTTTACTTTTACTGTAGGATGGTCGATGATATATTTTATTTTGGCCAGACATTTTCATGCTTGATTATATTTGTGACGCTGAACGTCGATAGATGACATAGTTATTCGATTTATTTTATTTTGACGTTAAGCAATTAATTGATTTAGAAATCCTAAACACCACCAGTTATTATTTTGAGAAAAACTTCTACTCCATGTTTCTAGCGTAAATGTTTCTTCAGAAACTTTATCTAACAACACAGATACAATTTTAGAAAAATCACCAGTTGATGGAGATATTGTGGATATTCTAAAATCTGCAACGCTAAGTACGGACATCCTATATATACAAGTGATCTCCACGGTGTGTTTTATGGTTGTATTTTCTAGTGTCCACAATCGAAACTCAGATGTAACTATACACAATACGTATTATCTGATTGTGAGGAATTTTAATCAGGTTTGTTTTGTGAATAATATCCGGAATTCTACTGATAATATCATTCAGTTTTGTGTTAATATTAGTGAGTGTAATATCAACAGTCGGTGGATTTCCCAAAAATTAGTTATTGGTTGTGTTTATGTTTCTGCGAAAATTTAAAAACGTACCTATGCGATTAGAGAAATCAGTTTTGAGTGTAGCAATTTCATCACTGATTGGAACTTCTTTATCATCGACGTATGTTTTCTTAGCAGCATCAAACTCAAGTTCTGGTGTTCAGAGATTATTAATACCATTATTAGTCAATTTGAGGAATGCACGCATTATAGCACTGTAGGGTAATACGTACTTAGATTCTTGATCATCGACATATTTCCTCGTTGCAGCATCATTATCTGCGCTTGGATATCCAAGATCGGTAACTTTTTTCTGTTCACAATAAAGTTTCCAATAAATGCATCGACAGTCTTCCTGATATAATAGTTAACTGACTTATATTTTACCCTGATCAGTAAAAGTAACGATATTATCAGCAACTGCAGTATAAGTACGTCTGGTAGTTGTATATTACTCGTCTTTAATCGTTCTTGTTTGTCCTGAAAAACAACCACTTCATTTTGATCCAAACTAGTATTTTTTAATAAATCATCAATCTCCTTTCTGGGTTGATCAAGGGTTGCATAGTTAGATAAATCACTTGCTGATGAGCTTTACCACGAGCAGATCTTCTGTAAATATATACCATTATGTTTACTGATGTCTGTTTAAATGTGACAACATGGTATATTCATGCACGTCTTTATGAGGCGATTTTCCTGGCTGTGATAGAGATATATCATCAAGTACATTAATTACTTCACGACCACATATTGGTGGATCCGTTAATGTTTGTGTTGGTATCTATGTATGTCTGTTCATCAATTGTGTAGTCGGTTTTCACTAACTCTTTTGCATGTCTGACTACCGTTTAGTATAGCCATGCAACGGTTGTTAAAATTACTCCCGAAGCTAGACGGTTCTCTGTCTTCGGTGTTATTACTTTTTGCGCCTACATTTATAGTGTAGCTATAAAAGCAATATGCGGGTGTCACATGTTCTTTTAGATGGAAATTGTTGTTCATTAAGGGAAATATTCAGAAAAACGTTTCCCCTCCAGATCGCGTTCACGTGACCATCATCCAAAGGATAAACCTTGAAAACAGGTCAACCAGTCCTAAAACTAAGTTATTAATGGCGAGTTTTAAGCGAGGCATCTGCTAGCACTTCATCTGTAGGTCTCTAATATGTGTCGATTGGGTTTCGTATCCAAGGAGGATGCTCTAATAACTTTGGCCGTTGGAGAGATCCTCATGGTGAAGCCATTTTAATATTTCGGATTCTCTCTCACATTCTTAATCTTTAAAATAATAATTGCTGTTCCTTCGCATCTTAAATAAGGAATATTTAATACCACCTCGTCTTTTTTCCTATATAATTATACTTTACACTTATAATGGAGATGGGCATGCCGAATGTAATTGATAATTATAATTTCTATCCAAACAATACACATACTATTCATCACAATTGATATTGTTACATAATCTAAATTTCTTAACATGTAAGTTTTAGCATTTTTAACCGTTTCATTTATATTTAATGGCTTTGGGGCCCTGATGTTTTTTTAAACGTTTTGTTTCACGCTTGTTTACAATAAATAACATTGCTTCTCCTCGTAGCACTGATCCTATTTGGACACCAAGAATGATCACTTAAAACACAATCGGAAATTCTTTCATGGGTTCAATGATTCACATTTCATAATTAATGTTATTTAAAGTGAGATCCTCACTTGTGTTGCAATTTAGGACATTATGGCAGCATTCGAAGTTGTACCTATATATAATAAGGTTATTTTTGACTTCAGGACAATATGATGCGATTTTGGGGTACGGATGTACATTATTGGCATTTTGATCTCTGACTTCAGTACAATATGATGCGATTTTGGGGTACGGATGTACATTATTTTTGATTTTGATCAATTGTTTACATAATTGCTGAACCGCTGAGTAATTTCTTGAGAATGAAATCACTTTTCATTGGTCTGACTCATACAAGAAGGCGTTTGATTAAGCAAAGTTCATATAATATATATTTTGTTTCAACATGATCATATTCTGTTGAATATGTAATATAATTATTACATTTTGAAAAAATGTTATGTTACAATTACAACATCATAGCAAAATTTTAACGATAGTAACATTAGGCAACGCTATTGGCAGTTTTGGTGTCTTTTTGCTATCTACTAACATCTTTACCAAATGGGGTAGAATTTTGGGATTATGTACTAATATAAAAAAATTGCAAGGTTGTAATTAAATTTGGAATATAAGCTAGAAACACAAAAACGTAACAAAGAATATTAAATACGCCATATTATGCAAAACTATTTGGAAACGAAGCCATAAGAAAAGAGAGTATCGTCGTCAAATCTTCCAATATGATTTGATCTTTTGACATTGGGAATACACCCCAAATTGTAGAAACGCCAGATCACAATATGGATAATTGATTGCATTTTTTTGTGATAGTTGCAACAATACTTTTTTAATACATCAATCTAACCCCCAACTCTTAAAATGCTTTCAATACTATAAATAATTAATGCAAATAAAATATATTGATAAAACAATTAGCGTGATTTAGTCAATTAAATCAAAACAAAAATCCCCAAAATTTTGCCATCACTTTAAAAGAACCAACTGATCAGAATACTAACTATTCCAAATGTTGACGTGGATACCATTTCAAAAGCCGCAGTACGAAGGTGTGAATAATCTTTATTTTGCAGCTAGAATTTCATTTGGACGTCTCGTTTCAGGCAGTGCAGTCGGAATGATAATCATGTGCAAATTGAAAATTTGAAAATCAACGGCTTTATATGACAGTGGAATGAAAAGCACATTTTAAGAACCATGCTATAAACATATCAACATTTAATATATTTAATCTCATGCTGTTTTTTTTGTTAAAGCGGCCTTTACAATCCGAACTTATAAGCCAGAATTAAACTTCACCATGTCTCGCTCCTTTCAACAAGAGTTACGAAATTCAGAAATTTGTCTAGACAGCGTGATTCACACGAGTTTTAAACTATCGAACCTCTTTCAAATGGATTACTGATAAGAATTGTATTTATATTGAAACTAAATTGTTAGAAATTAAACTGCTAAGAGGCCGAAGCAATGTACAATGGCTAGACGAATCAGTTGGTATACTTTAACCCCAAAGACGGGCTTAACTGTGTGTGCTATTGCTTGGAGGCAGCACATAGGAAAGAAGATTACTCGGTGGCACTTCTTGATTGTTTAGCAAATAAATAGTGAAACAAAAATAGTCTACGTTGAAAGCAGCTTGGTAGGTAATACATTTATTCCCATTTTGATTAATAAACATGTAAAGCAGACGTAGTGACCTTTGCATGTTATTTTCCTATGTTGTTTATCTGAGTTAAAAGAAGACGCAAAAAAAACCCATTCTAACTTTAATCTGGATATGATATAACTGATGTCCATTTTATTTGAATATGCCGGTAAAAAACTTCGAAATACTTGGATTAATCCACAAAAAACATGAATTCCGGAAAGCATTGAAGAAAACAAATGGGTATTCTATAACTTGTATTCAAATATTAATTATTCATAACTAAAAAATACATTACAGCTATCAAACACGATCGCATCAGATCAAATGAAAATACATTGGGATGTGTTGGATATATTTTATATTAATATATATTAATCAAGTTCATATACTTTTATATACTTTTGTTTCTGATAAAGGAATCCTGAACAATATGTTGTAAATTTAAATTAATAATTGGGGCGAAATCTGGGTACGGTTCCAACGAAGGAATACTCACACCAAGGAATATATAACATTGTCTGTGCGATGTATGAATGGTTTCAATGGAATAATGATCGATCCTTACCAGCAACACAATAAGCGTTGTAAGCAGCAAACAAGGTTTAAAACTTGGATACGGCAAGAATTGCAGCTAACATGTAAAATGATTTTATATCACGATGAAGATTGAAATGAATTTATAATACAAAATATTGAGATGAGATTTCGATTCAGTTTTTAAGGAAGTATAAATGTCGGCGTGAAAACACATCGTCTACACATAAGCCAAAACACCAATCATTAGTTAGCTTTCTCGTTTACGTGATCTCTATGCATGTGAACGTGTGTGCATGAGTAGTTAAACAGTTCACATAGATAGATAGATAGATAGATAGATAGATAGATAGATAGATAGATAGATAGATAGAGAGAGAGAGAGAGAGAGAGAGAGAGAGAGAGAGAGAGAGAGAGAGAGAGAGAGAGAGAGAGAGAGAGAGAGAGAGAGAGAGAGAGAGAGAGAGAGATAGACTTGCTGCTTTTCCCCGCTAGATTTATTTCAAGAAAATATAACACAGATCTTTGATCAGACCCAAAGCTTGACAAGGGGCAAAAAGCCATGGAATCTCCAACAAATGGACGACAATCAAGTTCAGGCCATTTTTAAAACACTTATGTCAGTAGCTAAACTGCTTAGAGTCCTATGTCTGATACATTTGCCCTACACTAATCACAATGGCGAACTTAATAAGAACAGTGTTGCTTTGAGGTATCTCATCGGTAAGAAGATTAAACTATTGGTTGTTTGACACATAAAAGGTGAATCGAAAATAGTCAACTGCGAAAGCATCTTAGAAGGTATGATAAATATTGACTTTTAGACAAATAAACATTTTGTAAATCAGTCTTAGTGACCTTACAATGTTTCTTTTGGGATGGTGTTTATCGGAGTAGAAAGGGGACATAATAAAATAGAGGTGTAGCTGCATGTTTAAATTAACCATACGTATCCGGTTGTCTGAACGGCATCTACACATACCTCAAAGCGTTAATCAATAGATCTTTGCAAGTGTACGTCACTGCATGATTACTGAAACAAACGCGCACACAGATAGATAGATAGATAGATAGATAGATAGATAGATAGATAGATAGATAAATAGATAGATAGATAGATAGATAGATAGATAGATAGATAGATAGATAGATAGATAGATAGATAGATGCCCAGCTAATACACAACGTTTTCACAACGTTGCTGTTTGATTATATTCTGGTTACGTTGGAAATTAACGTTTTGGCAACGTTGATACAACGTCACACATGAACATGATCTAAATTAGTAATCTGATCTAAAAATATAGTGAATTACAAATGGTATGTATATGCATTGATCCTGATAGAATTGACAAGAAATAATATATTTTTTTTACAAAGGTAATATATAACGTGTTTTCAACGTGGTACTAACGTTGTGGTTAACTTTTTAGTGTCAGGGTAACAATTGTAGTTTCGTAGTTTATTCATTTTTATTTTCAAAACTAATAAATATAAGAGGGTTGCAACTTTTGCAGCAAAATATTTTACTCGTCGGTTTTTCTCAATCACAAATATGTGATAATATCTTTGCGTTTGACAATATTCCACGTATCTACGATTCGAGGTCTAGCTTATCCGGTACAGTAGTTGTTGCAGAAACGAATCTCCAGTTTCCAGCCATTTTGAACTACGAAGGTATGAACTTTAAATAGTTAACATATAATCACATTTTTTGTTGCAAAAAAGTAACGTTAGGTTATTGGTTGATACCGTTGTGCACATGTATACTGCTACTATCTAGGCGAGGCAGCGTCATTCCATGACCTCACATGTATACTGCTACTATCTAGGCGAGGCAGCGTCATTCCATGACCTCAATCGCATTTTCAAACAAAGAAACTGGGTCAACTATCGGTTAACATGTTCAGCTTATGAAATGACCTAACTGTTTGGCATATTTCTGCGACATTTATCCGACTCGTATCAAGTAAATTATATTGTTACACTGGTACATTTTTGGAAAGAAAAATATCGAGATAGTATAGGTTTGTGTGGTAAAATCCGTCTGTTAGGCTAACATTTCGAATCACGCACTCTTGGGTAACGAGCGTAAGATTTATCGTTCTTGACTAAAACTTTTTTTTTTTTTAAATAGCAAGTAATACAAATAGATATCAATCACAACTGAAATTTAAATTAATTTATGTTAAAACATATGTCTACATATGCTGATATACTTAGATGTGAAAAAATAAAATGCACCTTAAAGGTAATTAAATTTTGACAATTACTGACATGAATTACAGTTGTAAATAATGTAATATTTGCATGTTTTCAGTGATAATTATGTACATGAACTTTTTGCAATTAATAAACACAGCACATGTGAATAACATCTGTCATCAGCTATGCAGCATATTTACTAATTCATAAATGGGTGTTCTTACTTTCACTGGAAATTGATGGGTGTATGTCATTTGTGTGATTGGGGATTTGAATTAAATATAATCTTTTATTTCATTTACAACTCTCTAAATATGAGTAAGTCAGTTATACACTATTCATGAATTTAATTCTAATCTAAGGTAGTATAACTGTTTTATGTTACAAATTGTTGGGTAAATGTGTGTCAGTACAAAAACTGCATTTTGCAGCATTTAAAAGCATTTGTTCAATGCACATCAGACTCGTCATTTCAGTTGATAATAGTCTTGTCATCTTGTAGACATTATAAATGTTAGTGTTCAGTACTAACTTCATGAACATTGAGTCAACAACAAAATTTGCTTGGAAATGGAAGATTATAACATGAAAGCATAAGTTTCTGTTGTCAGACACATTTCTGAACATTGTGAACATTAGTTAAATTATAGTATAGGTCATAAAACATACTGTACAAGAATTGTGCATGTAAACAATATTTACAATGGGTTCTTTTTTCACTGATGTGTCTACTCTGTTCGTGACTATATTGGATTTTTGTATTTTCCTTTCTTAGGTATACCAGTGTCATCTCTAAGTCTGATACCAAAACCATCCTCATTGAATGCAACATTACAGATACCAGTAATGAATCAAGACATCCAGGGAGTAACGAAATACAGAATTACACTGACTGTCAGTTTCATTTTTTTTTTCAAATAAATTTTACAAAAAACAAGTATTTTACTTCATAAATAGTTTTAATTGTTATACCTGTTTACTATACAAATATTTACAAGGAGTTAATAGCAATGATTTTGATCTTTCAAAACAGATGCTTTTAGTATCATAAATCTCTTACAGATTTCCAGCTCAGTGTACTTATGAAACTGGACACAATTATTGAGAATCAGCAGATGCTGCTGGCCCTCCTATGGAAAGTTTTAGTTAACACACATGACCCAGACACAGAATGTACAGAATAAATGCTTGTAATGCCATGAGATTCAGTGGAGGAACTAGAGGGCGAGAGGATGGAGGAGAATACGGAATTCACCAAGATGATGGTAAGTTGGGGCCTTACTTTCTCATATAAAACTGTTATCGTGTCTATAACCTTTATTTACTGTTGTAAACCTCAATATGCATCCTACAAGTACTGGGGCACCTGCATAATTATTTTTAAGTGGTGGGGGAGAACATGTGGTTTTACAGATCTAGGCCAAAAACATGTTTAGAGATGAACATGTACAGGGTTTTAGTACATATACACTGATACATATTTTTTGGCTATTTTAATTCAGTCTTAGAGTGAATGTCATGTATGCAGTTAAATGATTTGTGGTGGTTAATTTGTTTTATAATTGCTTTTATTACATTGTATTGCATAGTTGCTGTTGTCAAACGGTTTCAGGTTTAAGCAAACAATATTGCATGCAAAACCCATGTAAAAAAACTATTAAACCATATGTTGTCACATTATTATTATTATTATTATTATTATTATTATTATTATTATTATTATTATTATTATTATTATTATTATTATTAGATATAGTATTGGAGCTCCCTTGATGTGTATATATTGGGGATAGTGTCTGCAGGATGATGAAAAAGCTATGAACAAATAGACAGTGGTCAGAGTATAGCCTAAAGGCACGTAAAAGGAAAAACCATTTCAAGAGCTTCTGATATGCTCGCTTTTGATAAGTATGTATGACTTGATTTTCAGTTGTCTGTTTTTCATGTGACTTGCTAGAGATTTGTAAATGAATGGATAAATTAAATGTTTCTTCACACACATATACTGCAATTACTTGTATTTGAAGTAACTTGAGACCAAATTTCAAAGTCTGTTTTATAAATACTCCATTAATTATTGCTGGTATTTAGAATAAGGAAATGTGTCCTTTGTTGTGGAACTCCTTTTAAAACATTGTGTTACTATTGCAGAATCCTGCTTGAAAATTAATGGCAAAGCAAAAAATAATGAAATTGAAGAGGTCATATAGGAGACCC
>JAEAOA010001825.1:180000-269797 GCA_016746295.1 Potamilus streckersoni
TTCTTGGAGAGAGATATTAAGTGGAATATATAGTGACTTCAAAGGTGAAAATATATTACTGTGATTGAACAAAAGACTGTTGTCTCATCAGAATTATACAGGTTACAACAGACACATCAACACATTTTTATTTAGATCAAATTTTAATTTGAAATAAATTTTAATCAAGAAGTTAAATTATTAGTGTTTGTATCTGTAATTTACGATTAGATTGAGATCTAATTCACTGTAATGTAAATTTTATTTTTATTTTTCACTTCGCATTCTAGGAAAAAATATTTTCTCAAATTTAAAAAGCTTCATGCTTTACACTCTTTTCTGTTACCTATTTTAAGAGCATAAATTCGTAACGATTTTTATAGTAGTGTTTCACACATATTATGGATATACGCATGATATTCCCATTTGCATGAAAATCTGGAACCTACTGCATCTGAAAGTCTCAGATGACAGCATGTGCGGGTAAAGCATCATCGCATAGATTTTGCATCTGTTCGTGTCAGGGGTGCTCTGAAATCTGTAGGGAAAGGTATATTTGGTACTTGTTTACTACAGGACCAAAACATTTGTTCCTTTTGTGTGCATCTCTAGTTGCAGATAAGGTGACATTGATGGTGGACAGTTTCAGTCTGAAATGGGGTTATCTGTAAAAGCTTATGCCTTTGGATATTTTAGTATAATTCTGCAGGATGTGTAGTGGGTTAGGATGTACACAACTTGGCTCGTCTTGGGAATTCCATTTGGCACCAATGATTATGGTTCAGTAACCTTCTCGACCTATTTGTATGCAAGCTGTCATGATACAGGGATTCTCTCCTACATGAAGATTGACCATTACTCCACCTTCAAAATTTGGTTATGCCAAGTGGAGAATCTTAAATTGATGCGGTAGAATAAATATCGATCGTATCCATTCTACTGTAAATACAGATACATATTTTATTATCTTTCCTTTTGAAGAAAGAGAATATTCTGTAATAGGGCTATACGATACATTATAGTTCTCTATGGGTTCCACTACTTGTTTTTTTCATCACCTTTCTAATTTCATTAAGTATTTTGATATAGATAGATTGGTGTCTTCTTTGCATGTGTCTGTGCTGTTTATGGACTTCTTCGAAAGACAATATCAATACCTTACTGAGAGAATATTATTTCAACATGGATATCAGGGCTGTTGTTTAATGTTCCTACTTGAATAAAACTACTTTGGATGATGATCACCTTCCTTATTTCATTAAGTATTTTGAACTACAGAGATTGTTTTCATCTTTGGGCATTATTTAAACCTCTCTATAAACCATTGAGTAATACTCCCTTCAATATCCTTACTGGTAAGCATCTTTTTCTGCTCTCATTTGCATCATTTAGAAGATGTAATGCTATTAATGACTTGTCAGTGGAAATTTATTTGTTTAACCAACCAATTATTGCAATAATTCAGTTATATGTTCAGTGCCAACCTACTGATTCTACTGAGTATCCCAGTCTCAGGTTTGTATGCATCTGTGCTGTTTATAATCAAGATGGACTTCGTGGAAATACATTATCAATTCTTACAGAGAGCAAATTTCATTCAACATGAAGACATGGTTGTTGCATAACGTTCCTACTTGAATAAAACTACTTTGGATGATGTCATATGAGCTGCTTTTTGGCTTTTAAATCCAACATGTGTTACACCAAAGGGAAGATATTTACTTTCTGGGTTCACTTTTAATAGCACAACATGCAAGTGAACAACATACCAGTTTATAGATGGAATAATAATAATAATAAAATAGGTATATTTCTTGTAGTAGCTTTAACTTCACTTCTTTGAAGTAGAGGTAATCTATGGAACTGATTCCAGTGTTCACGTAAACACCGATAAAAGCATATACGTCTATAAACCTTCATTGAATGTCTTTGGTTCATTATTCCTAGGTCGTGGGCAACAGTGCTCTTCTTTTTAGGTCGTGGGCAACAGCATTTTTCGTCCTGGGTCGTGGGCAACAGTTTTATTGGGTTACATAATACATTTCCCCAAGGAATTGGGATGATATATCTACATTGTCACTAACAGTTGCGTTAGTTGTACATTTTGTAAGTTATTGCATTAACCTTAAGTGTCTTGCACAATGAATACACATTGCAATACCTGGAATCATGACACGCATTGAGGCAAGTACTTCACTCTCATCACAAAGATATTGTCATGTAAAATATAGTAATGCTAGAAAATGAGATAAATTATATAATACTAGTAGACTTAGTAGAAACCAGCTATAATATGGATAACATGAAAAATGTATAATTTCGGAATGTGTTTATTTGTCGTGTAATATTTTGCAACATTATGTTTTACAATTTCAGCTTCTGGCAATCCCATGCCACCCCAACCCACTGATTATACTAACTGGTTCTTGCGCATTACATATGTTTTGGTTGATGTTGGATCCAAGGTCCTGAGAGAACTTTTAAGTCATAACATGGTCACTTCCACCTGCACTCTGGACCACTATCTTGCCAAAAACATGCGTACTATCTACAGTCTTAGAAGGGGGTTCAAGTCGTCCTAGATGGACATCTTATTTCAACCAAATGGTGATAACACAAACCTGGATGACTATGAGATCACCTTGCTGTCCGCTTTCTTTAACAACATTGTGCCATCTCTGAGTCCACACGAAAGGACAAGATCAAATATCTGCAAAAAGACAGGGATACATTGTATGGTAATGATGAATCATGCCATATTAATGGCAGTGATTGCCAGACGTATTGGAATGTCATCAGCGTACCAATGGTAACTCTCAGCCAGCAGTATAGAGACACAGTTTGAGGCTAACATAATAAAGGAAATTCAGCACATTCAGATATCATCAATCCCTGTTCTATCCTATCAAGATATACTCAAAACATGATTTGACATGATATAAACAGTGAAGGACGATTTACAGAATGTAACATCAAGACTACAGGCATTGGTCTCAAAGGAAAAATCTTCTGCAAGAGAAACATTAAACACGGATGTCATTCAGTAGAAAGAATAATCTGAAAACATGAAAGTCCTTCACTAGAAATAAGATGAACAAACGAATTGTAACATAGCTGCTCATCAGTAGAACCATCTCAAAATAATTAAATACATACATTCATGTTCATTAGTAGGTTGTTGCTGTGGGGATTAACGCCATTTTCAGCACACGATAGGCTATACATTGCGGCAAGTATTAATGGTGGAGGAAGAAACCAAGAAAAAACAGGAAAGAAAACCACCGACCAACAAGAAGTTACTGGCAAGCTTTCTCACATATCTACATTCGCCGAATCTTAGACTCGAATCCACACAGATAGAGGTGAGATGGCAGTGATACGTAACGGTCAGCGCTTTGGACTACTCGGGGTTCCTACAGTTATTAGTAGGAGGGTCAATCTGAAAATAATTTGTCATAAACGATAGCAAGTATATCACATCTCGTATCATAATCATTACAATGAAACAATAGTCTCAGTCAAGTGAGTCACAAACACAAATTTCCTTCCATGCCAGACACAAAACTCTCAGGACAATGAATCACAATCACACCTGTACTTTCATGCTAGAATAACATATCTCAGTACAATGAGTCACAAACACACCTGTACTTTCATGCCAGGAACATAAATCTCAGTACAATGAGTCATAAACACACTAGACACAAATAAACAGTGCAATAAATGTAATTAATTCATAGGAACATGACACAAATGAACAGAGAAAGAAATGTAATATTTACATTATATATAGAAATATGACACAAATAAACAGTGTTAGAAATGCATGAAATACATTAAATAGGAAAACGACACTAATAAACAGTGCAAGAAATCAATAAATACATAGGAGCATGACACAAATAAACACTGCAAGGAATGTAATAAATAGACAAAAACAATGCAACAAATGTAATAAATACATAGGAACATGCCATAGATAAACAGTACAAGAAATAAATAAATACATAGGAACATGACAAAAATAAAAAGTGCAAGAAATGTAATAAATACATGAGACAAAACAATGCAATCAATGTAATAAATAAAAAGGAACATGACACAAATAATCAGTGTAACAAATGTAATCATTGTAGAGGAACATGACTCAAGCAGTGCAAGAAATGTAAAACATACGTGGGAACATGACACAAACAAACATTGGAAGAAACGTAATAGATATATAGGAACATGACACAAATAAACAGTGTAATAAATGTAATAAATACATAGGAACCTGACACAAAGAGTGCAAGAAATGTAATAAATATATAGGAATATGACACAAATAAACAGTGCTAGAAATGCATTAAATCTATAGGCACACGACACTAATAAACAGTGCAAGAAATTAATAAATACATAGGAACATGACACAAATAAACACTTCAAGAATTTAATAAATACACGACAAAAAGCAGTGCAAGAAATGTAGTAAATAAATATGAATATGACAAAAATAAACACTGCAAGAAATGTAATAAATACATAGGAACATGACACAAATAAACCATGCCAAAATGTAGTAAATACATGGCACAAAACAATGGAAGAAATGTAATAAATAAATAGGAACATTACACAAATAAACAATGTAAGAAATGTAAGCAATGTAGAGGAACATGACCCTAATAAACAATGCAAAAAAGGTAATAAATACGTAGGAAAATGACACAAATAAACATTGCAAAAATGTAATAAACATATAGGAACATGACAAAAAACAGTGCAAGAAATGTAATAAATATATAGGCATGATGATGATTAGAATAATTCAGCACGAGTTTCATTTACACAGAAATTATGCAAACAAATTATTGAGTTTTTGGTTTACGATAAATGAAACAGAAAAAAGCAGCACTATATCGTGCTTCAAAATGTATGTGACTGTATTCATAACATTATATTCTTATAGTGAGTTAGGAATGAAATGAGTGCATTCAATTGTTATACCTATAGAACAAATATATATATATATATATATATATATATATATATATATATATAGATATATATATATATATATATATATATATAGATGCAATAAACTGACGACAAACAGTACGATACTAGTAACTAACTAGCTTAAGCGCTTTCGACTCTTAACGAGTCTTTTTCAAAGGCAAATACAAAACATAGTTACGACAAACAAATAAACACAAAAACGTTACGTTTGTAAACCTCTACATTTCTATCTTCACATGTGCTAAAACTATAAATACAACCAGCTTGTATAGACTAGTTTTAGCACATGTGAAGATAGAAATGTAGAGGTTTACAAACGCAACGTTTTTGTGTTTATTTGTTTGTCGTAACTATGTTTTGTATTTGCCTTTGAAAAAGACTCATTAAGAGTCGAAAGCGCTTTGGCTAGTTAGTTACTAGTTTCGTACTGTTCGTCGTCAGTTTATTGCATCTATTTTAATTAATCCCTGACAAACGTGATCCCTTGGTGGATCCAGTACGCTTGAGAGGGTTGTTATTCGCCATATGATTTGTATTCTTTATATATATATATATATATATATATATATATATATATATATATATATATATATATATATATATATATATATATATATATATATTGTATTGGGAATGCATTGATTGCATTCAATCTTATTAGCTATGTATTATGTAAGTACACATGAGTGTCAAGTAGATTTAGTGCATTATATATACATCAGACACATACATACATACATACATACATACCATACATACATACACACACACAAACACACACATATATATATATATGTATACCAAGGTGATAGTTTATAAGTTTCTTAAGAAGTCTCATGATTACTCACTACAATTTTGCTCTCTCTCTCTCTCACTCTCTCTGCACTTTGTTAGGCCCTGAAGATCATCGTGAACGTTCTTTAGAATTTTCCACCTTTAGACTAGGTATGACATATACTTTAGATAATCGATAATCATATAATGGTATATTTCTACAGAAGATCAGGTAAAATAAACCTGAAGCTAGTAACGAGGCAGTTAAATTATGAAATATATGACATGCTCAATCTTACCAACTTTGATCGAAACGAACCTGTTTTTCAAAACCGGGAAGAAAATTGAAGACGAGTTATATTTAAACCAATGATATTATTATTCGTAAACGATCGTCGCGAGTAGGTCTTGTTTATGTACATGACACAAATGTGCAATCTTGAGCCAAGCGTTGTTAGTCCGTCGTCGCTCAGAGATAGCATGAATGAACGAGTTTTGTAGGCGTCATGACCATGAACAACAACACAATTATTAATGTAGGAGAACCGACGGATAATCTGGACGCTGCAACGAAGAAATATGAAGATTATGTCAATGTTCCAATGATTACATCGTTGTCGATGATCAATTATGGAGTGACCACATTTAGAACTGACTTTTACAATCGAGTTTCGCTGAAACGTAAACATAACTAATTATTATTTTTTGGAAGTCCACTAAACCGTCAATAGTAAACAGCCTAGTGTTAAAATGATAATGATATTATCAGTGAAATTCCTAATGTCACACAAATAAATTAGCAATATCGTTTACACAATATCATAAGAATCATCAATAAGGACACCAAGCCATAACACTATGACACATATCGCAGAAGTAAGTGGCGTGTATAAATTGTCCATATTTAGTTGTGCAAAATTTAGTATATTTACCATTTATCTCTGGCGTCATTCAGCCGATTTTTTTTTCTGAAACTGTATTTATTATATTACAAATTCCGCAGAAGCATTTATGCTGGTATGACTTGATATATATTCCGGATCACCAGGACCACACCGAAATGAATTTCTGAGAATTGATCGAAAATGTATCAAACTCCAGATTACCGAAATGATACTCCATGGACCATTAATATTTGTTAGACTGGTGGATAAAAAGAAATTTCGTATCTGAGTTTAGATGGAATTTTGATAATGTACACGAGAGTTATCTATGTTACAATCCCAAAAGCAGTAAATGAATTTAATGGGATCTTTACCAGTGTCATTATTTATACTGTTGATATGACATAGTATTACAGCGACAATGTGAAAAAATATTATAGAAGAAATTCAGCATTTGCAATTAATATTATTTGACTAGGAATATATTTTAGTAAAAACTGCATGAAGATACAGAAAATGCAAAAGATGTAATTCAGAAGGTTTACAAAAAACATGTACTTGACATAAAATAGCTGAATTTAAACAACTAATTATTCATCTTGTCACTGAAAACTTTCCAAAATTAAGGCCTTAAGATCACAGGACACTCTTACATCTGTCATGACTTGTATTATGTTCCGCATGCACCTTCTTGAGAATATTTGGTCCTGCAGATATTCTTTCTTAATGTTCCTATGTGGCAAATTCAAATGAGCTCAAATTCTTAAAATAAATGGCATCCCAGGGCTACAAATTATCGACAGTGTTAATAATTGGGTTCAAACTCAAAACCTCGAATGAGATTGTCAGACTTACTACCAATGTGCCATGAGTTCCACTTACAAATATACTTTTCATCTATCTATCTATCTATCTATCTATCTATCTATCTATCTATCTATCTATCTATCTATCTATCTATCTATCTATCTATCTATCTATCTATCTATCTATCTATCTATCTATCTAATCAAATAAACTGACGACGAACAGTGCGAGGCTAGTAACTAAGTAGCCTGAGCACTTTCGACTCTTAATGAGTCTTTTTCAAAGGCAAATACAAAACATATATAAACAAACAAATAAACACAAAAAAGTTGTGTTTGTAAACCTCTACACATCCCATTTGATACATCTATATGCATGCATATCAATATTACACACAGTGGCATATTTGTATTAATAAGTCATACATGTTGTAGTTTATTGGTTGCCTTTGCGATTTTCATAGTTAAAGTTACGGGCCAGGACTCTCATTCAACAACCCTATATACATACATTTTAATTATCAACAAGGATCTAGACTCACACTAAAACTAGTACATGCATTCATATCGATTATTAATACAATGTGATATCCATAACTCCAAATAGCTCCTATATACCAGCTTGGAATTTTATAGTATGAATTGAAATTAGCTCGTAATTATATATAAATTTGTTTAAACGCAGCACAACTTCAGATGCTGTCTTTGTTGATAGCGGTTCCGCTTCGTTATATCTGCTCGCAATGTCAACGACGGTTAAAGCGTATGTGCATGTTTGTTGACGTCTACCTGCTCAAATGGTATCGTGTGGTAAAAACAAGATATCCGCTTGATGAAATTCATTAGGAAAGTTGCCATCGAAATGTGCGTATTGAATTTTTTAGGTGGATTTAGAAAAATTTGCCATATTGCCTGTCGTGCTAACCACGCTGCAGCAACATCACGCGAAACTTTTGCTGAAGCGGCATGTTTGCTAATCGCTGCCTTACCTCGCAAATGTCCTCTCGGGGAATAATAAACAGATTCCATTATAATAATCAGTTGATTAATTACCAGCTCCTATCTTTATTTTACCTTTCATGGCGGATTTTATCAGAAAACTAGAGAGAGATTCTCTGACAGACTTATTAGGTATTGAATTTAACGCGTGGATCAACTTTATATCTGCGAGATGCCGTTGTTGCAAATCAGGATTTTTATACGCTACATCATGAGTGTGACACGCTTGATCTATCTTATTTAATGGATACTCTCCAGGTTTTGGTCGATCTTGGTTATCGAGTCTGATATAGAGACGAGTTCCAGGAGCCCTCTAATTATATCCGGGAAGATGTTTCTCACCAGGATATTTTGCCTATGGATTTTCTGGCAATTTCCCTAACGAAACGGATATATCACCACCACCACCACCACGGACTATT
The DNA here is from genome assembly GCA_016746295.1 of Potamilus streckersoni. Classification (NCBI taxonomy): domain Eukaryota; kingdom Metazoa; phylum Mollusca; class Bivalvia; order Unionida; family Unionidae; genus Potamilus; species Potamilus streckersoni. The sequence goes on from JAEAOA010001825.1 coordinate 188,869, forward strand.
TGCGACGCGGAAACAAATTTATATTTGTTGTACCACATTTTGCACTCTTGCCTGTGAGTGCGCGTCTCTTATTTTTTGTTGTTATCGCTGTCAATCCAACTGTGGGTGTTGTCGCTCTACATCGAACACAATATAAACTCATATCATTATGATATGGATATAATTGACTTTTCTGCGACTCGAAAACAAGAGCCAGTAAGGCACCGTCCAGCGTTACCAAATTCTATCAGAATGATCATAATAGATCCTTCTGGATCTGGTAAGACGCAATTGTTGCATAATCTGATAATGCGATGGCTCAAGTGGAATAAGTTGTATTTAGTAGCGCCATCTTATATGATCAACGATGTTACGAAGTACTTAAAGATTTTAATCAAAATGTGAAATTACTGGACAAAAATGATGTCATTGATTTTATTACCGATATTGATGAAGCTCTATCCGTAGGTGACTTAGATGGATTCATTAATAACCTCGTAGTGTACGATGAGTTGATGCTGGACAAACAATCCAATCCAGCAAGAATATTTTCTCGAGAAAGACATAAAAATACGGACGTGATTTACGTTACTCAGAGATATACTAAGATACCTAAGGTGATCAGAGATAACTGTAATATTTTGTTTGTGTTTAATGGCGTAGATAATTATACTTTGCAAAATATTTATTATACTTGGTGTTCAGTGGACATGAATATGATTAAATTAAAAAAAATTTCTTTTCTAAAGCACAAGCTGTTCCTTTAGGATTTATAACGATAAATTTACATGATTCTAGATCAAGGTATCGTGTAGGTTTAGATAAAATCTTTGGTTAATTCATAGCAGCAGAGAGGCTGAACGACATGCGCGTAGTGACCACATCGTTAATAAATCGAGCAAAAATCTGGTCAATTAAAGAAGTTTTCATTATTAAGGCAAAAACGTTTTTTCTCAGCCTTCGTAGGAACCCTTAATTTTCAAAAATAAGGTCTCAGGCAAATTTGTCTGTTCAGCCTCTTTGCTGATATATATATATATATATATATATATATATATATATATATATATATATATATATATATATATATATATATATATATATATATATATATATATATATATATATGATCGAAATTTTCATGGTATTGATATTTGCAAGAGTGTCAACTATTTTGCAGAAATCAAACCCCATTAGCCCCTAATTATAGAATAGAAACTCCATTGGATCCCTAGTGCCACCAATCATATAGCACATATCAGAAATCATGCGAATACTTTGCATGTATATTAGTAAGTTTCATGTTCATTGATAATTTGTATTCTTACACATAGTATATATCCGCCCACCGTTGGCTTCTCCACCCTGTAGTGAATTATCAAGTATTCGTATGGCTTGAGTTTCCATGACCCGACGTTCTTAACGTGTGCTTGCTTTGTCCGATCATGTGCCAGAATTCCCTGCCTAGCACAATCTTCCGTTAGAACTCCCAATACTGCCATAGCTCGTTTGGACGTGTTTTGTTTGCAAAACGATAGTCCTTATGAGCTATAATAATATGCTAATTTGTACATTAGAATGAGTAATTCCTACATGCAATGTCTGCTTGCTCTGTTTGCATACGATATCTCTTTATATAACATCTACTATTACTTTATTATGTCTTTCAACATTAAAAAAGCAAACATTTTACGAACGCAAGACAATGAAAATGTGAAATATTTAGAAGCTGATGCAAAAAGTGATTACAACACAAAGTATATTGAATGCGCATACCTGAATATGAACTACAATCAATATATTTGATAAGCAAATAATCGTATGTGTGTCATAACCAGTGACATACGTAAGTAGCAATAATAGTATATGGGTTTTAATGAACAAATTAGGATCCTTAAACAGAACATCCCTTTAATATAAACATGAAAAGAAAAGGAAAGGAAAAACGAAAAAGCTTTACTTCACAACACAAATATTCTAAGCTGTGCCCATTTAAAACACTTTTTCTGAATATTATTCAAAACGCTAAAAGAAGTAAAGAATTTTCCTATTTCAATCTGGACGCTTTAAATGTTCAGTTTTCGGTTCTGTCCAGAGTAATAGTAAACGTGATTGCAGATGTTTTACCTTGCATTTAGTCGCTGTATACACTCCTTGTCACGTATCACGTATCAATAGGTTCACGAGCTTCGAGCCTGGTGATAAACATCACGCCACAATCACGGTCATTTAGATTTCACGATTTTGTAGAATAATTATTATAAAACGAGGAATTTATATAACGCCTATTTTGTAGAATATCTAAGCGCTTTACAACACGTAGATTAAATTTCGAGTCATGTGTTTATAACATATTCGACATTTTATAACATCTTTTCAGTTATACATTTTACTGAAAATCGAAACTTACTGAATTGCTTAAATTAAACAAATAATAATTGTAAGTCAGTTTGAGACATGTGCAGACCAAACATATAATACGTAAAAGTCATCATATCAGTCACTGAATTGCAAGGAAATAAAAATATAGTTCACATAACAATCGCATTAGAGATTAGCGTTACTAGCACATCAAACATATTGTAAGTATCAAATAGACCTCTTTGCCTGAGACCTTAATTTTGAAAATTAAAGGTTCCTACGAGGGCTGAAATAAGTGTTTGGCTTAACAATAAAAACTTCTCCAATTGACCAGATTTTTTTTGACATTTTTTCGTCCTGGTCACACGCGTTGGTCATTCACCCTCTCCGCTGATATAAATTAAACAGCCAGAATAAATATTATCGATAATAAGTATTAGAGAACCACTCTCAACAAGATTAGCTCGATCTGATTTGATATAGATGAAACCAAAAATATAAGTAGAAGCAGAGAGGGTGAACAAAGAAAACAAAAAAGATTCTTAAACAAATTTTAAAAAAATGGTGCTCTGATGCCAGTTTTGGAAATACCGTAGGATGCAGACGAAGATCGTACTGAAATAGGTGATATAAAAGAACGTCTTCCAGAACAAGAAGAAAGAGTTAACAGAAGTGACAAATTTATCGAAGATGCTATTGCTAATATTAAAAATGCTAAAGGTTCTGGCGATTTAGCTGTGATTGCTGTGAAAAGTTTTAGTGATAGAAAACAGTGTTTAAAATTTGAATATGCTTATAAACCTATAAGTCATGACAATTGGTACAAATGGATATTTCGCATACACCATGACGTTGATCAGGCTAGAAATAGTGATCCTAATTAAATACGATAGTTATATTTCCTTTATACAGTTACCGCCAGAAAAACAACAAATTATAAAACAACGACGAGAACAACAAAAACGATAAAAAAAACAACAAAAAGCACCAAAATCATTTGAGCAATCACTTCCTGATTATCAAAAATCACCCAAACCATCACAAAAAACTATTTAAAAAGCACCACCAAAACCAAGGGAAGAAGGAGAAGAAGAATTTCAAGACGCTCCAGGTGCAACTGGAAGTGGTCTAGGGAGTTTTCATATTACATGCCCCAATAATGTCTTTGCTTATGCTGATTGACTAGAAATTATCATTAGAGGAAAACGAGCTGATAATATTTCAACATAAATCATTAATGAAGCAGCTGAGATGGGCAAGTGATGTTGTTCAGGGTCTGTTTAGAAGAATAACTCGAATAGCAATACTGATTGGAAAGCAGTTAGGGATGAAAGCTGTTCGATGAAAAGTATAGGCGCTGTTGGTAATACTGCTAGCAAAGCATTCTCTGCAATTAAGGATATACTATCACGATTAATACGCATAGTACAACCCGTCCGACCTCAACCAGTGAAATTGGCCAGGGTGAAGTGATGCCGGCAAGTGTAAGTAAAATAACATATCAAGCCACTTATCCAAAACTAGCAGATATGGCTGATGTACCAATGTCGGAAATGGAAAAAATAAAGTCCGCTAGTCTGATAGCAGAAAATATTCTCTCTTCCCAATGTGGTCTTCGTTTTAGACTAAGATGATAATACTAAAGATGTATAAGCGTATATCTGACCACGCGTTTGACTTGGATGCACAAGTTCTAAAAGATGAGTCCGTTCGTGATTATTAGTATTATTCTTATGACGCTCGAATTCCAAATCAGCGTGGGAGAATTGAGCTGCAAGTTCAAGATACAAGCATATATTGTTTCCAGCTAAAGCATTTATCGAAATAAAAAGTAGATTCTTACGAGGAGATAATAACGCATACGGAATTGGTGTTCAAGATGATTTTGTTAACGATGTTGTCATGGCGTTATGTAACAGTGCCATATATATCATTAACGGAAGGAATATTGAATAATGCCTGGAAAACGTGGACGTTGCCACGAAGATACCTGGTCTTGCAAGATACAGCGATGATTACTAAAGATCAGCTGGTTCCTCAATAATGTTTGCAAATGATACAACTGATCATCCATAAAGCAGAAATGTAACACTAAATGCAGCTGGTACTGAAGTGCATCATTGAATAAAAACTTTAACTTGGGATTCTCTCTACGTCGAACAATGTTAAATGGCAATGAAGAGTTCTCATGTACGATTCCATTGTCTAACATATTTGGATTCTGCAAAAATATTTGAAAGGTTATATTTGGCGATAAATGCACAGTGGTATTTGTTAGTAAAGCCAACGACAATGATGCAATATGGCGTGATGATGCCGTTGCTGCAGGAAAAGTAGTACTGAAAAAACTTTCGTTGTGGATGATAACAAAGACTCCATTGATTACCGAAGAACAACGGTTGCGTTGATGTAAAGACAGTTGTATTAAATCAATGTTGTCATGGTTGAGTAAGACCACAGATAGTACAATAATACCTAAAGTTTTGCCGGTGTTGGGATCATTAAGACTAGCAGCAGCGACGGGAGCAGTCTCTGGTGCAACGAAGAAAGCTGTTAAGGGTAATGGTATCATTCGTGGAAGTGGAATAAAAAAATTGCAAATGTTATTTAAATGATATATTATAATGCCCAATGCAACGCATCGACGAAAAACAAAATCGCCAGAAAAAAAGAAAACAAAAAAAGAAAACAACACCAAAACGCAAACAAGCAAAACAAGGAGGAATTATTCCATTCGCTCCACTTTTGGCGGGACTAGCGGGAAGTCTGCTCCCAAATCTTTTAGGAATCGGACGTGATCTAACATTGCCAGGAACTCAACCACCCCATTGAGTAATTTTGATATCATTGATAAGTTAAAAGCAGTTCCTGGATTTCATGGAGTTTATTCTAAAGATGAACTTGCAGCAATAAAGTCGCCATTAGCTGTAAGTTCGTGTGTTATTAATATACAAGATTTTAATGACGGATCCGGCACGCATTTGGTAGCAGTTTATAACAATAATTATTTCGACTCGTTTGGACTTCCTCCATGCGATGTAATAAAAAATTATATGAACAAAAAATTTAAAAAGATATATTATTCATCAAATCAACTCCAACCTGTTGGAACGTCTGCTTGTGGATATTATTGTATAATGTTTATCCGACAGATGAGCAGAAATCTCAATTTATTAAAATTTATTTTACAGTTTGATAAGCAACCTTCTCACGCTAATGATGAGATCGCAATTAATTTTATCTAAACTTACAAGTATAATAATGTCAACATCTTGTCTCAAGTGTAGAACTAAAACAGAAAATATGAATGAAACAACAGAAAAAACAAAAAACAACAGGATAATATTAAAAAGTTTTTGTACAGTCTGCCGAAAAAGAAAAAATATTTTTAAAGAAAATGTCCCCAGCGACAGTGTCGCTAGGCGCTGGTTGTTCTGATGTTGTCAGGGAGGTTATTTTAGTAGACGACTAAAAATATAGATTGATATGCAACTGTGATTCTGACAGAGATTTGTGTCTTGAGCAAAATAAAATTGTCGCATATTGTCAATGTTGTAATAACAGAGAAATAATAGGGTCAGGTATAGATACACATACAATTATTGGAAAATTGCCAAAACCAAAAGGCGGTTGAACATTGCCAGGTCATCGGTATACATGACCTTATAATCCGCTATATCAACAACTAGATGAAAAAGACAATCCGTTGCCAGGACAAGAGCCTTACAATCAAGTGAATGCAATAGCGATGCGTCATGATATCTGTTATCGTGATCATGAAAGCTCGAAAGCAGATTGTGATAAAGTAATGTTAGACGAATTACGTGATATGGAGCCAACAAATCTACGAGAACGTTTTGATAGAAGATTTGTTCAGGGAATGATTGGAGCAAAATATAAACTTGAACTCGAAAAAAAATTATACGATGATCTTGCAGTCGAACAACATAGACCTAAAAAAAAGTTTCCGAGACGTAAAGTTGTCGCTAATGCCGTAGATGATATCTGGGCAATAGATTTGGTGGATGTATCCAATCTGGCTCAGTTTAACGTTGGCGCTGATGGCGCTCCAAAAAGATATTTGTTTAATGTTATAGACGTTTTTAGTAAAAATACTTTCAGTGTACCTGTTTCGGATAAGACAGGGACTTCAATGACTGATGCGCTAAAACAAATAATAACGAGTACAGAAAGAAAACCAAATAAAATCTGGACTGATCACGGATCTGAGTTTTTTAACAAAAAGTTTGAACAGTTTCTAGAACATAATAATATAAAAAATATGTTACAGGGAACGAGGGTAAAAGTGTTGTAGTTGAAAGATTTGATCGCGCGTTAAACGAAAAATTACACAAACATACGACAGCTAAAAACACCAACAGGTACATCGATGAACTTTCTCAAATCGTAGGTGAATATAATAACACGAAACACCGAACCATCAAAATGACACCTAATAATGCTATTAAAAATCCGATATTAGCAAATGAAAACATGTACCGCAGACATAAATTTAAGGTTGGTGATAAAGTTAGAATTTCTTTGACAAAAAAGATATTTGCAAAAGGATTTACTCCAAACTGGAGTGAAGAAGTATTTGTAGTTGATAAGGTACTTTTAACAATACCTGTAACGTACGATTTAAAAGATCTGGCAGGGGAACCTATTGTAGGTAGTTTTTACGAAAAAGAACTACAGAAAACTGAGCAGGATGTTTTTGTTATAGAGAAAGTGATTATGAAAAAAGGAAATAAAAGTTTAGTCAAATGGCGTGGATATAGCGATAAATTTGACAGTTGGATTCCAACCAAACAAATGATGATATAATGTTATTATAAATTTTTTCATACTTTTGTTTGACAGATATACCTTTTACTGGTTTACATAACGATATTAGATATTATCTGCGATCGTCAGAGATTGTCATTAGATTAAAAATCTTGACAAATATGAAATTGAATTTGACATGTTTCTGTCGGTCTGGAATTCTGATGTTTAAAAAAGGCCTCATTAGCTGCCAAAACAGTTGCTGTTCGGAAATGGTAAAATTAAATTTCATTATTTTATTTGTAATGTGATACTTGACATTATATCGTTCACTTGTTGGTCTGCTGTAATTAGATCTGTCAGCAACAGTGACTATTTCACCATCATCATCAGATTTGTTGTTATACAAAATATCATCTTCACTATAACCAACAGATTTGTATATGAAATCTTTGGAAAATGTAATACTATGCGTGACCTTATCGCTGGCGACCTTATCACTAGTATCTTCTGTGTATAATTCAGCGAGTCGTTTCATCAAGTCCATTGTTATAATATATTTTTTTCTAATTTGTTATTATAAGATGACTGACGAGATAAAATATTACCAAAAGGTTAATATATTAAATTACAACGAACTAGCCGAAGTAGCAAGACAATGTTTGTTTGGTTATAGTACATATTCTGTTGACGTTATTGTAATGAAAGGTGTTTTTCATAAAATATTGCTAACAGCAGCAGAAAAAAATAAAATTAAGGAAAGTGCAGTAACGACGCTAAAATTTGATTGTGATGATATCATAGCATTTGCTCATCATTGTTTGACTAAAACTGAATTACAAAATATTATTAATCATCATATCTAAAATGAATCCTGGTATTGTATTCTCTTGAAAAAGTTGATTTTATTGCTCCATCAGCTACAAATTTTACTGACATAGACTTTATCTTATAATGCTTTGCCGCAGCTGTAATCGATTTGAATTTGATCTCCTCATTCGTTTCGAGGTTTCTTGAAACAACAGGTTTTATTGGACATCTAAAATTAATACCATTACTATTTTTTCCTTTTCTCACATTTTCCTTTTGCGTCACTAACTCCAGATTTTCCAAAAGATTGTCAGTCTTTACGCTATTAATATGGTTAATAACCATACCTTTGGCTATACATCTGATAAACACCTCATAAACAAACCTATGCGATTTATAATTAACAAAATCTCCTAGCGTTCCTCTAACTTCTACTTGAGGATATCCCATATTACCTATTGAACCAATAACGTTTTTAGTTTTCCTGTTTCTAATAATACCACGATCGTTCGCCTCGTATAAATCAAACAGCATATGCGGCTGAAACTCATCTTGTAAGGATAAGTTTTCAACGTTATCATCAGTGACTTTACCGTTCACGTGATACACACGCTCTCCCTCTGGAATGCTGTCATCGCAGAACAACGTGTAAATAAAATCTTTTTTAAGCATTGTAATCGTCTCAGTATTATCTCCTTTTACACTAAATTGATAACCCGCTAGCGTTAATTTGCCAACAGATATTACAGTGTTAATGTTAATAACCGAACCTAATGTATTTCCAATGTATATGTTATACTTTGGGTGAATATAATATATCTCTTGCTTACGCACGCTTGTCAGATTTTCTGTCGTTATATTATAGGCGATCTTTTTTTTATCTCTAATTGATTTTTAGCGCATGCGCAGTGTAAGGTAAATTATCAATTAGATATTACATTATATTATAATAATGTTAAAATTGCGTGATATAGCCAAGAGAAGCTTTGTGGGAGAACATGATAAAATAGAGACAGCTTTTGCAGGTTTTGACAATAGTTATCGGTTTGATAATCAAAATGTTTTAGTAAATTTTACTGCAACAAATCTTTACCACCCAATACAGACAACTGTAAAACGTGAGCTCGAAAAACACAAAAGTATCAGATTATTAGTGCATTATCATGTTATATTTTCAAAGTTAATTATAACGGAAGAATCAACTAACAAGGAAATTGCAGATCCTTATATGAACGCAAAATCAAGACGTGTTTTGCTTGGGACTGATCTGTTATCACTATCTGATGAAATACACCAAGAAATCTGGAAACAAATGGAGGAATTCACCGAATTAGGTTCGGGTTGGAAGTTTGAAATGATCAAAAAAATATTGTTTCACACGATGAAATATGACGCATTACGCGGTAGTTCATACATTGACCTGCCACCAAAAATAAAAAGTAAAAGATGTTGTATAAACATCAAAAACGTAGATAACAAATGTTTCCAATGGGCTGTTCTTTCCGCGCTATTCTCAGCAGGAAAACACGCTGATCGTGTTGAGAAGTATATCAGTCACGTGTCTAGATTAAATTTTAAAGATATTAACTTTCCAGTGGCAGAAAATCAAATACCAAAATTTGAAAAGCAAAATAATGTTTCAATTAACGTTTTCGGACTGGATGAAAAAGAGGATGTATATCTGAGATATATTTCAGAAAAAGCTTCACAATCTACTATAAATTTACTGTTTTACAAAAATCATTACGTTTGGATTAAAAACTTTAACGGACTAGTTGGTACACAGTATAATAAACGAAAGAAGAAAACGTTCTTTTGTTTATCGCTGCTTGCGCGGTTGTAATGACCATGAAAAATTACATAACCATTTGCAGTACTGTAATGATGTACAAAGAATAACAATGCCATCTAAAAAGATAGTGTGTTACAGTTTGTTCATCATAATCACAAACTAAAAATTCCTTTCGTCATATACGCTGATTTCGAATGCTTACTTCAACCTGTACTTGGTATAGAAAATAATCCTAATCAATCGAGTACAAGAAAAGTTCAAAATCATGCTCCGTGTGGAGTAGCGTACAAGGTAGTTTGTTGTACTCATTCTAGATTATCTAAACCAATCCAATGCTATCGTGGTAAAAATCCAGCTGTCTGGCTTCTCAAGCAGTTGATTAACGAAGTTGATAATATTACTTATCGTTTGAAAAGAGTAACGCCAATGTTAAAATTAACACTTCAACAAGAATCTGATCACGAGCAAGCAGAAATTTGTCATATTTGTGAAAAAGCTTTTGACCCTGAAAATGTCAGGACTGACAAAAAAGTACATGACCATTGTCATTTGACCGGACAGTACCGTGGAGCGGCTCATAATCAGTGTAATTTAAAATTTCACGCTCCAGATTTTATTCCGGTTATTCTTCACAATTTTCGAGGATATGATAGCCATATTATAGTAGAAGCTTTTGGTGATCCTGATATAAAAGCTCGTCTAAAACTCAATAACGTCATCAAATGCATTCGAAATAATTTTGAAAAGTACATGTCAGTTACGCTAGGTAAATTGCGTTTCATTGACAGCTTGCAGTTTATGGCGGCATCGTTAGATGAGTTAGTAAAAGGTTGTAGTAAATTTGATAACCTAAGAGACTGTTTTGGAGATAAATTTAATCTACTAGCTAAAAAGGGGTATATCCATATGAATACCTCGACGACTGGAGTAAATTTGATGAAACATCTTTACCTGACAAAGATAAATTTTACTCGCAACTTAAAAATGAAAATATAACCGATGATGAATACAAGTATGCACAAGATATCTGGAAAGAGTTTGATTGTGAGACGTTTGGTGATTATCATGATTTATATTTGAAAACTGAAGTGTTATTATTAGCAGATGTTTTTGAAAGTTTTCGAGAAGTGAGTTATAATAATTACGGACTATTTCCTTGTTGGTATTATTCTGCCCCTGGGTTGTCATGGGATGCTCTGCTCAAGTTTAGTAAGTAAGGTTAGAATTACTGACTGATGTTGATATGTTCAATTTTGTCGAAAAATGTATCAGAGGCGGTATTAGCGTGATAACAAATAAAAATGCTGAAGCAAACAACAAATATTTGAAAGAGTATAATCCTGAGCTTCCTTCGAAGTACATAGTTTATCTAGATTTTAATAACTTGTACGGGTATTCGATGGCAGAACCAATGCCTCTTGGTGGATTTCATTGGATCACGGCTGATCGATTTCTATCGGAGACAGAAAAAAAGATACCTGACGATGTTTCATATTTCGTTGAAGTTGATCTCGATTATCCAACTTGGCTACACAAATTGCATAACGATTACCCTTTCTGCGCGGAATCAATGGTCATAAATTATAGTTTGTTATCAAAAGAACAACAAGTGTTAGCATCACCAAGACAACATTCTTTGGTAAAAAAAACTAGTACCAAATTTGCTTCACAAACGTCATTATGTTTTGCATTAAAAAGTTTTAAAACAAGTAGTCGATGCTGGTCTACTGTTGAGAAAAGTTCATCGTGTACTAAAATTTAATCAGTCGCCGTGGATGAGAGGTTACATTAACTCGAACACTTCAAGAAGGGCTGCAGCAAAAACAGATTTTGAGAAAATCTTCTTTAAACTGATGAACAATTCCGTGTTTGGTAAGACGATGGAAAATATTAGGAAACGCGTAAATATCGAACTAGTTAAAGATATCAGTCGCAGAAACAAACTTGTGTCAGACGATGATTATGTGAGCATGAAAATTTTTAATGAGGATCTTGTTGCGATACAAAGAAGAAAAACAAATCTAAAACTAAACAAGCGGATCTACGTTGGAGCTGCAGTGTTGGATTTATCAAAGTGGCTGATGTACGATTTTCATTATACTTTTGTTAAAAATCAATGGCCGGCCAGTAGATTATTGTTTACTGATACTGATTCACTCGTGTATGAAATCGAATGCGCGGACATCTATCAGGATATGTTTGATAATATATATCTGTTTGATCTTTCGGATTTCCCACGTGACAGTAAATTCCATGACGACACAAATAAAAAGGTGATTGGTAAGTTCAAAGATGAAATGAACTCGAGCGCTATCAAATACTTTATCGGATTGCGTAGTAAAATGTATGGCGTATTGTTAGACAAAAATAAAATAACGAAAAAAGCAAAAGGGCTGCCTCGTGATTTTGTTAAAAAGTTTATGAAATTTGATAACTACAAGTACGCGCTTGATGGCGGTGTTAGTTTTATGAGAGCTATGGCAATTCGAGCGAAGCGTCATAAACTCGAAACAGATGTCATTATCAAACGTGGATTGTGTAATTTTGATGACAAACGCTATTGCGAAAATGGGGTAGATACATTTGCCCTTGGGTATTGTCATTATGATAGATCTATACTTGACATTATCTTTTCCAACTGAAATTTTATCAAAAGCTTATAAAATATTGTTTGAAAATTTGACATTATCTTTTCCAACTAAACTTTTATCTAAACTTAAGATATAATATAACTTACCTTCCTAATGCATAGTTTAATTTCCGGCTTGTGAACTGAAATCGCCACGTTCTAATGCGCAGTTTAATTTCCACACTGCACGGCACACATGTTATCTGATGAAAATTTTGTTGTTGACTGATTATAAAACCCATCTGTCTTGCCTTCTTTAGAATAATTCGTGAACATTCCATGCATGCTCTGTTCAAACAAATTCATCATCACCTCTGTATGACAGAGCTTACCTGTGGGATAAAAAAAGTCTTTGGGCTAGAAATGGCCTTTTCCCTTACTACTAAAACTGCATGAAGACAGAAAATGCAAAAGATGTAATTTAAAAGGTTTACAAAAAACATGTACATGACAAAAAAATAGCTGAATTTAAATAACTAATTATTCATCTTGTCATTGAAAATTTTCCGAAAATAAGGCCTTAAAATCACACGACACTCTTACATCGGTCATGACATGTATTATGGTCCGCATGCACCTTCTTGAGAATATTTGGAACTGCAGATATTCTTTCTTAAAGTTCCTATCTGGCACATTCAAATGAGCTCAAATTCTTAAAATAAATGGCAGGGCTACAAATTATCGACAGTGTTAATAATTGGGTTCAAACTCAAAACCTCGAATGAGATTGTCAGACTTGCTACCAATGTGCCATGAGTTCCACTTACAAATATACTTTTCATCTATCTATCTATCTATCTATCTATCTATCTATCTATCTATCTATCTATCTATCTATCTATCTATCTATCTATCTATCTATCTATCTATCTATCTATCTATCTATCTATCTATCTATCTATCTATCTATCTATCTATCTATTTATCTATCTATCTATCTATCTATCTATCTATCTATCTATCTATCTATCTATCTATCTATCTATCTATCTATCTATCTATCTATCTATCTATCTATCTATCTATCTATCTATCTATCTATCTAATCAAATAAACTGACGACGAACAGTGCGAAACTAGTAACTAACTAGCCTTATTGCTTTCGACTCTTAATGAGTCTTTTTCAAAGGCAAATGCAAAACATATATAAGCAAACAAATAAGCACAAAAACGTTGTGTTTGTAAACCTCTACACATCCCATCTGATACATCTATACGCATTCCTATCAATATTACACACAGTGGCATACTTGTATTAGTAAGTCATACATGTTTTAGTTTATTGGTTGCCTTTGCGATTTTCATAGTTATCTTAATGGGCCAGGACTCTCATTCAACAACTCTATATGCATATATTTTAATTATCAACACGGACCTAGACTCACACTAAAACTAGTACATGCATTCATATCGATTAATAATACTATGTAATATACATAAACTCCTAATAGCTCCTATATACAAGCTTGGAATTTAATAATACGAATTTAAATAAGCTCGTAATTATATATAAATTTGTTTAAACGCAGCACAACTTCAGATGCTGTCTTTGTTGATAGCGGCTCGCCTTCTTTATATCTGCTCGCAAAGTCAACGACGGTTAAAGTGTATCTGTATGTGTGTTGACGTCTACCTGCTTTAATGGTATCGTGTGGTAGAAACAAGATATCCGCTTGATGAACTTCATTAGGAACGTTACCATCGAAATGTGCGTATTGAATTTTTTTTAGGTGGATTTAGAAAAATTTGCCATATTGCCTGTCGTGTTAACCACGCTGCAGCAACATCACGCGAAACTTTTGCTGAAGGCGCAAGTTTGCTAATCGCTGCCTTACCTCGCCAATACCCTCTCGGGGAATAATAAACATATTCCAATTTATAATCAGTTGATTAATTACCAGCTCCTATCATTATTTTACCTTTCATGGCGGATTTTACTAGAAAGCTGGCGAGAGAATCTTTGATAGATTTATTAGGTATAGAATTTAACGCGTGAATCAACTTTTTATCTGCGAGATGCCGTTGTTGCAAATCAGGATTTTTATATGCTACATCGTGAGTGTGACACGCTTGATCTATCTTATTTATTGGATACTCTCCAGGTTTTGGTCGACCTTGGATATCGAGTGTGATATCAAGACGAGTTCCAGGACCACAATAAATATATCCGGAAAGGTGTTTCTCACCAGGATATTTTGCCCATGGAGTTTCTGGCAATTTCCCTAACGAAACGGATATATCACCACCATCACCAATGACTATTTGCGACGCGGAAACAAATTTATATTTTTGTACCACATTTCGCACACTTGCCTGTGAGTACGCGTCTCTTTTTTTTTGTTGTTATCGTTGTCAATCCAACTGTGGGTGTTGTCGCTCTACATCGAACATAATATAAATTCATATCATTATTTTATGGATAAAATTTACTTTTCTGCGACATGAAAACAAGAGCCAGTAAGGCACCATCCAGCGTTACCATATTCTATCAGAATGATCATAATAGATCCTTTTGGATCTGGTAAGACGCAATTATTGCTTAGTCTGATAATGCGATGGCTCAAGTGGAATAAGTTGTATTTAGTAGCGCCATCTGTATATGATCAACGATGATACGAAGGAATGATAAATTTCAATCAAAATGTGAAATTACTGGACTAAAATGATATCATTGATTTTATTACCGATATTGATAAATCTCCATCCGTAGATAACTTAAATGGATTCATTAATAACCTCATAGTGTACGATGATGCATTGCTGGACAAACAATCCAATCAAGCTAGAATATTTTCTCGAGAAAGACATAAAAATACTGACGTGATTTATGTTACTCAGAGATATACTAAGATACCTAATGTGATCAGAGGAAACTGTAATAATTTGGTGGTGTTTAATGGCATAGATAATTATACTTTGCAAAATATTTATTATACTTGGTAATCAGGGGACATGAATATGACTAAATTTAAAAATTTCTTTTCTAAAGCACAAGCTGTTCCTTTAGGATTTATAACATAAATTTACATGATCCTAGATCAAGGTATCGTGTAGGTTTAGAAAAAATCTTTGTTTAATTCATAGCAGCAGAGAGGCTAAACGATATACGCGTAGTGACCACATCGTCAATAAATCGAGCAAAAATCTGGTCAATCAAGCAATTAAAGAAGTTTTCATTATTAAGTCAAAAACGTTTTTTCTCAGCCTTCGTAGGAACCCTTAATTTTCAAAAATAAGGTCTCATGCAAATTTGTCTGTTCAGCCTCTCTGCTGCTCAAATGATAAATAAAAACTAAATTTTTACCTACCTTTTGTGTGTATATATATATATATATATATATATATATATATATATATATATATATATATATATATATATATATATATATATATATATATATATATATATATATATATATATATATATATAAACATCTTCGATAAATTTGCCACAGTCGATGGTCATTCGTTTTTATTATCGCTTGCATTTTCGCAATGTTAACTGTCTTATACGAAAGTTCGCAATCTTTTTCTGTTATAATTTTGAGATTTCTCTAACTTGCTTTTTTCAATAGCGTTTGAAAGAGGCACAAATAACCTTTTCGGTATTAAGATTGTCAGATACATTGATACCGTTGTGTTGTATTTTTTTAATCGCAGAAACAAAAGACATTGATATTCTCAAAATGCATTATATAATAAATGTATATTTAATATAAAAATAACCACACATGTAGCTAGGAATGACAATCGGTCTACCATTCCATAGTTATATCATCTAAATCTAATGAGGTCCCGAATCTTTGTTTAGACATTTACCCACCAATAACCCCTAAATATCCGTAACCAAAACTTTAGAGACTCAGAGGATTGTCTGCATGTGTAGGTTTTTTAGTGGCCAATCACATTCGGTGTATTGCCTTACAAGAATTCTTAGATAACCCCAAAAAACCCCTAGAAACTCAAAGGCTGATATGTTTGTGTGACCTGGAAACTAGGTGTGTTTTTAGTTTTGCGATTGTGTCTTTTGAAATGGCCTTTGTGTGGGTTTCCTCTTTAGTGAAGTCACAAGGACACGACCTCATATCACCGGCGCTGAATATTTTTGATGAGATGTTATGATGATGTGATGATGAGTATGATTATATGCTAAGATGAAACACCGTCTTCACGCCAGCACACCAATTCCTAATGATGAACCAATGGGTGATTCACAAAAGTGATTACACCACATGTTGGCTTAATGGATTGGTGAACACTGATGATAGGGAGGATGGAGCCACAATATATTATATTTTTTGGCTAAAAAATCGCCCTCGCAGACATATGTCTTTCACGAATCTCACCCCCAGCACGCTATTAATTGAGATAACAGAACATTTACATGTTTAAGATAAAATAGTCATCATATGGTTACCAAAAGCACAGTAGTCCTTAAAACAACAGTGTTCGATATTCTTAACAAAAATCACAATCTTCTGTGTTATGCAGAATTATATATTTCTCTAATTTTTTGAAATTGGAAAGATATATAATTTTGCATAAAACGAATGATAATGCTGAGTCTATGCGTAAGCTGTTACCGAAGATATTTATTCTGTCATAGCGTATTCTTAAAATAACTTTATGAAGTAGAAACTGGGCAACACATAGATACATGCATATATGTTTTGTACACAAATTCTTCTGTGACGTAATGGCACTATTTATTGTGATAAAGTCGCACTTAGTCTACATACGCATTACGTGCATTTATTATACAAAATAAAAACACTATACAAACCCTTCTATTTTGCTTCAGAATATGGAAATGTATAGCCGATTCTCAACAAACATAATTCTCTGTTCGCCGTTACCATGGAAAAATCAATCACATACCTATATAACTATACAGCCTGCTAGCCAGCCAGTAACTATACGACATATATCATTTGCCTGTATGCACTATGATAAATCTTGTACGCGGATTTATTTAAACAAAGAATACATTATTTTGTCAGTTTTTCAGTTACTGGTTGCCACATAGGGAAAGTTGCCTGATTATCATTGAATGCGACCGCCGGCAAGGTTATTGTGTTATCAGTTGGAATAGGTATATACATTTGTATAAAAATATGGTCATTCATGATTTATATAAATGATCTATCTTAAGTAAAGTGTATATAAAATAAATAATATTGCGTGCCTGTATCTGCAGCGTGAACGAAGTTATTCGTTGGGTTTGCTGATTTTCATTGGGTCAAAAGCCCAGGAAGGTTAACGGGAATTAACACCTTGAAATGTGTTGATCAACTATTGGGTTTTTTCAAGTTTTTACTCGTATTGTCTAGATTTTTATGGTCAGTTTGTTTTCGAATAATTATGTGAAAAAACCCAGAAAAGACAGTATTTGATCAACAAATTTGAAACCTAATTTTAATTTCCCTTTACTCTCCTGGCAAATTCAACGGAAAACAATGATAAAAATGACTAAAATGCCTGAAAAAATCAACACAAGAGCGTAAAAAACGAGAAATTTGATAAATTTGATAAAAATTAAACAAAATAAAACTTTATAAAGAATAATTAACTCTGATAAAGTAAAGAATGTTTCGTGATATCGAATACAGTTTATGTATCTTTGCACCACCTGCTGGAGAACCATCTTTATCAGATCTTATAATATTTTCTAAATGATATGCCGATTGCAAGCTAAATAACGTCATGTACTTGGTTGTAACGTAATTGGGGATGACTGCAATACTAAAATGTTTTATGCTTGCCTTGGTTGTCTCGGTTGATCATATGATACCAGGTGCTTAAAAATAATATTCTGTCCAAATTTAAATGGAAGAGCAGATTTTTAACTCCGTCTGCCACGTACTTCAATGAAGGGCATGTTATAGCAAAGTATTTACTGGCGGAATAAATTGACTTGAACATAATTTCTTCTCCAGACTCTGCGATCACGGATGTAATAGGTTTTACAGTATATAGTGAGCGGCCCGTTATCCCCAAATTACAGTTTTAACTTTGCGTGATAATGCGTATATTTGCAGATGAGTTGTCAAGTTTATTGGAGTTGATGTGATCCCCAACATACCAGTCTTTGATCAATAAAAATAACAGTCCATCACAAATCTGTGTGATAAGTAATGTATATTTCATCTGGAATTATACGCAAGATAACCAGTATTGGTAACACTACCGACTGGCTTTTTCAGTCTGAAGTTTTTAATGATGTCATTACGAAACGCTTCATAACTGGTGATGACTAGATGTTACACAAACTCATTTTGCTCCATTTATATACTATATACTATTTGTTTAAATTATTGTTTTGAAAATCTAGCTAGATAATTTTTTTTTCGGATTTTATAATTGAATCAGCATTATATTTTTTATCGTAATATCGTTTCAACTCTGTATTTTTTACCACCAAAATGCGCACACAGGTGAGTATTTCATCGCACTCTAACACAACACCTTATACAAGGTTTTGGTCTTAGACTCCCGTTTCACACGCATTGCATATGATAACTACAGAACACGTTACGCATAGTTTTACAAGGAGAGGTATAAACAATCTTAATCAAATTGCATTGATTTGGTTGAATCATATATAATAAGCAAAATTCCAATTTGAATACATATATGCCTTAATTATAATATGCAGGAATTATCCGCAATTGGGCCTCTTGCAGCTTGATTTTATCTTGACAAACTTCATAAATTTAGTTTTTCGATGCAATGTCTTGCTTTAACGAATGCGGATATAACTAAACGAATCCGTGAAGCCAAGAAGGAGTTTCGCGACGATGGTGCGCCCCATATGTGGTTCACATTCACGGTTAGAAATACCCTTTATGTGATGAGTGACAAACGAGGTAGAGAGATTATTGACTAAATTGATGTTTGGAAATATATTATTTTAGCAAAATGTATTGTAAAGATAGACGAGGATTCTTGTCCCATCCGATACATGCGTGGATCCGTCCAAAGATCAGGAATGATATTAGCCTTGGTGAAAATTCCAAACCAGGAATACTGTCTGGATTAGACAAGCCGTAGTATGGGCGATCTTATCCATTAACAACAGTGTTATATGCGTACTATCCGTTATATGATAAAACGGACGTTTGAGATCTCAAGCCTATGAAATTTTCAAGAATAAATTGTATAGATGAGCGAGTTATAGAACACTTCACAAACGCGATACGGGGAAACGGTTTAACGGATTTAAGGCGTAAAAATATAAATAAGGACGGAAAAAGTTAAAAGTACTGGAGCGTTTCTCAACGAAGTTGCTGAATAGAAAGGAAACTAAAATTCCCAATAACTGTTAAGGCGTTGAGAGGAGAGATTTTGTACAAAAAGAAATATAAATCCAGAGGAGCTTCCATGGATATTATTGATCATAACACACATGCATGGGCTAAAGCTGTAACTGTATTTCTACGAGACAAAATGATTAAATTTTACAACAGTAATGTATTAGATGCTATCGCTAACATCAGCAAAGGTGACCCTGTATATGTGTTGCTGCTTCAGCGTTCGGAATGTGATCATTATGATCAGTTTGTACGCTCGAATGGCTATATTTATCGTACAGAATGAAGAAATGGAAAACCTTGCCCTTAAATATACTTCTGACGATGTCAAAGTTAGACAATTACTAAGTAATTGTTTTACAGTACCATTGATTGCTGCTCATTTCGTTCAGGAGAAAAACTCGTGGAAACCGACACGATTAGAATTTCTTTAAGATGTGAGAAGTTGTATCAAATACGGACACGGTGGATTGTGGAATACTAAATATAATTACAACGACGTCATCTCGTTTGATATGTTAGCGTGTTATCCTGTAAGTTTTTTTTTTGAAAATGGCAATTGTTCTAAATACTTTAAGAGATTTGGACATCCTACACATGACATGACCGGGGTTGAGATAAATGGACCCTTACCAGAGTTTCCTGAACCGGATTTGCCTGCATAGATTCGTTTGAATTATATTCGGATCCCCATCCAATTGATTATGCGTGGTTTGGAAAAAACATTTTTCAGGGCGACGTTGGGGTCCAATTGTGGTTAATGCTTGATGCTGAAATTTTAATATCGTTGAAAGTAACTGAAGCAAATATATCATATTATTCACAGAAACAAGTTTGGTTACCAGAACCTGATGTATTTGATGCTAAACACAATGAAACATTTGCAAAAGATCTTGGCAGAAAATAATCAGTACGTTTACACAAGAAGGATCGCATAATCATAAACGAGCGTGTTCCAGATTGATTATAGACGATGCTGAACTCGATTTTATAATCGCTGATACGATGAAAAAAAACCCACATTTATAAGTCGATGTAATGCCTATTTATCAGACAAAACAAAACTAGGTACCATTGTGAGCTATACTGATGGTGAGTCACCGCAGTTAACTCATCTATGATGTTCGATGCTAGCATACGTTTCGATAAATCTATTATCGATGATAAACAGATTTCCTCGTTACGCTGTCAGAGTCATTTTATATACACAAAAATATAAATTTATTAAAACTCGGTAATGGTAATTGGGGAACGTGGAGGATAAAAAAGAAAATATATATGGTCATTCTGAAACTGCAGACGCTGCAATTGCAGATATGCTAAAGAAATATACAAGTATCAAAGTCAGCTGCACTATCCGTGTATGATCCTGTACCTAGCCATAAGACTATTTATCTTAATGGGTGTGGAGGTTCAGGTAAAACAACTCGTGCGATTAACTATTTAACTTATTCATGAGTTAAGATATTATTGTTTTAGCACCAACGCACAAACTCGCCAGAGAAATAGAACAACGAGTTTTTAAAGTGTGCATATCATAGCTTCTTTAGATGGTGTGGAGACTTATGTACTCCATCACGAATGGGTGAAATATATATACCTAAGTATATTATATGGGACGAGATATGCACGGTGTCGCTGGAGGTACTAAAATATTTCTTGATTGGCTGTTACTAAAGAATACTGCTGTGATTATGTGTGGCGATCATGGTCAACCAACACCCTTTGTTGGGCAGTCTCCACATGAGTTGCTGAAAACATTTGTAGATTATTACGTAGAAATATATGATGATCATAGAGCTATAGAAGAGTCGCTGAAAGAGTTTCAAAGAATAATATGACTACAACCAGATAAATTGCAGTGTAAAGTAATGGATGAGGTAATTCCTGAAAGGTCCATGAATGATTTTTGGACCCAATGGAAACCTGCTGATTTGATAGTTGCCAGTAGAAAAATAGACTGTGATGAACTGCAAAAGAAATGATTACGTTACATAATGAAAAATTCCTAACGTTACCTGCACATTGTGTTGTAGCCCAGCAGGTACTAGACAACTAAATGTTGATTTTGAGATTCATAATGGAGACACTGAAGGTGTCCGGATACAAAATCTTGTGTTAAATGATATTGTTTTAGTAGCTGTTGATGTTTTTGACAGCGCGTTAAACATGGATAAATTGCCATGGACGTTAGGATTAGCTATAGCGATTCACTGGTCGCAGGAATTAACTGTCACTGATACTAGTGTTTGGATCGTCGATGATCGTATTGAGTGGTCAAATTTAGTTTATCTCGCAGTATCTCGAGTTAGAAGAATATCTCAAACTGAAACGAGTTATCACATATTGAGTAATAACCGAAGAACTCAACAACAGTGTCGATACCAATAAAAAAAAATTAGTCAGCTATAAGTAGTGTAACAAAAAATAATAATCGCTAGTTTGATATAGATGTGGAATTTATTATGATGTTAAAACAACGACAAAATAATCATTGCGCAAATTGCAACGCAATAATGTTGTGACAGTATTCGAATAATAATAACAGATATTTTGCCGTTGATAGAATTAATAGTAGTCTTGGTCACTCACGGGAAAATGTGATGTTGACCTGTTTGCAGTGTAATCAACGTCGATGAGCTCCAAGATATAAAGGTTTGCTTTGTGGTAATTGCGTATACTCAGGAATTATTTTTAATTGTACGCGTGCAAATCCACGCTGATGAGCAGTTAAATCTAATCTGAAGATTGCAGGTCTACCTGCGGACATTACCACTCTGGATATTTTGTGTGTGATCACACGCCAAATTTGAACAGTTGCCCTTTTTCTGCCTCCTTGGAGTTTGCCGGGTTCGTATAAATATCTAACCGTAACATTGCCTATTACTGGTTGAGAAATATATTCAGGTTTCAGCGGTATATATTGTTTTGTTAGCCCATCAGACGGTTTCATGGAAGTTACATGAGTAAATTCCTTATTCAGTGCAGCTATCACACTCGGTAACTTCGCAACCCATTCACGAGATCTATCCTTTGTCTTAAAGTCAGCAGATATTTCCTTTGCATATTGATAACCGAATAACCGCTTAACAAGTGTTCGATTAAATCGTTTAGCGATTGCCTGATCAGGATGAATTTCTGTGTGTACTCGTCTAATTTCAACGTTGTTCTTGTTCATCAACGACGTTACTGCATCAAGAAATTCTTTGCAAGGACCAACCTGTAATAATTTTGGCCATCGTAGACCACCATGTGGTCCGGATTCTCGCTGCTATATCTAGCTTCAGTTGCTGTTTTTGTTGATAGCTGCTTTGCTTCTTTTTATCTACTCGCAACGTCAACGACAGTTAACGCGTATCTGACTGTGTATTGACGTCTGATAATTTTAATGGTATTGTGTGGTAAAGATAATATATATTCTTTATTATATTTCACTAGGAACATTGACATCGAAATCTGGTAAGACATTTGGATCTGGTAAGACACAATATTTGCTTAATCTGATAACCTGATGGCTCAAGTGGAATAAGTTATATTTATTAGCGCCATCTGTAGATGATCAATGATTTTACGAAGTACTTAAAGATTTTAATCAAAATGCGAAATTGCTGGATGAAAACAAAAATGATATCATTGATTTTATTACGGATATTGATGAAGCTACATCCGTATATGATATAGACGGATTCATTAATAACCTAGTAGTGTACGATGATGTGATGCTGAAAAAAATTCCAATCCAGCTAGAATATTTTCTCGAGGTAGACATAAAAATATTGACGTGATTTATGTTACTCAGAGATACACGCAGATACCCAAGTTGATTATAGATAAATGTAATATATTGGTTGTGTTTATTAGTGTAGATAATTAAACTTTGAAAAATATTTATTATACTTGGTGTTCAGGGGACATTGATATGATTAAATTAAAACAATTCTTTTCTAAAGCACAAGCTGTTCCATTTGGATTTATAACGATAAACATATGTGATCCAAGATCAAGGTATTGTGTAGGTTTATATAAAATATTTGGTCCTTGATTTAACCAACGTGTGTGACAAGCACGTGATAATGTAAAATAAAATCTGGTCAATTAGAGAAGTTTGTATTTTTAAGCCAGTCTTTTTTCAGCATTCGTAGGAACCTTTAAAAATTTCAGCAATAAGGTCTCAGGCAAATTGATCTGTTCACCCTCTATGCTGATTAAATATACAGTGGGTGCATGTTTTCAGCTTTGGTTGCGTGGCTAACGCCTTTTGATATAATATGCGCCTTGAACTACAAACCTGGACCAATTTCTATATAAAGTAAGATTGGGTTCCATTACTAGTGTATGAGGACATCCTTGAGTCAAGGGACTTTAAAGAGGTATATCCGTTTAGCATCAATGGAAAATAAGATAGGGAAATATTGAATTACAGGGACTTGAGACTCTACAGGAACAACAGGAATAAAATAGGTATGGTTATCTCACGCTACTGGAGACTGACCTTAATAAGCAAGAGCGTCTAGGTAGAAAAAAATTCAATAGAGACAAAGACAGATTAATATAACAAAGTCCTAGATTTATACTGAAAGCACTACCTAGACCTGAATTGATGTTAGCGGTGATCTAAATTTGCGTAGTTAATAATTATGCTATAAATATATATAATAAATAAAAAGTCCATCGCAAAAATGGATGAGATTAAAAGTTAAACTAAAATTACGAAGTGATCCTAGAATTTAACGGAGACTAAAGATGTCGATTAACATTAGGTTAACGTTTTTTTTTTGGATGAAAAGTAGTACTAAAATTAAGACATTGTTCCGGACTTCAGTGTAGCCTAAGTAAACATGGAACATTAATATTCAAATGGTTGTGACCAAAAGTAACGCCAAAATTACGAAATTGTCCCGATTTTAACTGAGACTGAACATATCTGAGATAATTAGATTATATTTGTTTAGTCTAAAAGTAGTACTAAAATTACTAAATTCTAACATTGCACCGGACTTTAGCGGAGAATAGAAATAATCCATATATAAATTTTAAAAGTGTCACCAAGACTTAAAGATGGATTGAAATACCGACTTGGGTGGAAATATTTGAAAATAAAAAATTAAAAAAACAGGACTATAACTATAACGTCAATGGGAATGAACATTAAAAGACCCTAATTAATCTACTTTAGCGTCAAGATTTATAGCGTCAATTGGAATTCGCATTACGGGAACATACTCTTTCCAGTATCGTCAGGATTTCAAGCGTCCAATGCAATCTGACACTATATCATCAAAAGCAATTTTCGTATGGAAATAAAATGAGTGGAACAGTTAGGGTACTGGACACTTTAAACAAAGAATAATATTTTTGTGATTTAAAAAAAAATAATAGAAGAACTAAGACATTTTTAAGGCATGAAAGGGTAAATATTTTGAGGCAACGGACTAACACAATACATTTAAATTATACAATAAATTAGGCATCTTTTCGAGATATATGAGAGGCCCTTAATGAGATCATTTAGTTTACCTCTAATTTCCTCTCTTCCTTTTGTCCACATGCGACTCATCTTCTACAATACATTTTTTTTCTTTTTCTCATACTATCATCTAGGTATAGCTATAACCAGTGTTAACACCAAGTGTATGCTTATAATCTCAAACGTTTCAGCTTCAGTTAATGAAAATTCATAATCCCTTTATAACCCTTCCCCTGCTAGTCCGGGGTTGTAGAATTGGCTCGCCATACCTCGCTACGTGTCGTAAAGGCGACTAAGTAGAGGCAACCTGTTTGCCGTGGGTTGACGCCCGTGTTGGAGTAGGAAAGGATCCTGGTAGTTGAGCGGAGGCTTTCCGAAGCAGCACATTACTTTTGCCTCTACTTCTTCTAGACGGGTGGTCGGGATGGGCCCGGTCTCGACTAATCGGCTGGTCACTCAGCAGGTCAATCTGGAGTAATTTTACCGGCTGAGTATGTCTCACGGGAAGGTGATTTTATCACGGAGTATAACACCTGTGTATCCATGGCACTTTTAGAGTGTCCCCTTGTTGGACTCCTTGGTGGGTGGGGAGAACG
Source organism: Potamilus streckersoni (assembly GCA_016746295.1). Taxonomy (NCBI): domain Eukaryota; kingdom Metazoa; phylum Mollusca; class Bivalvia; order Unionida; family Unionidae; genus Potamilus; species Potamilus streckersoni. Next base: position 214,580 of record JAEAOA010001825.1, read on the forward strand.
GATGCTGAACATTTAAACACACCAGCATGGAAAAGTTTTTAAAAATCAGTTTAAACGAAAAAAAAACAGTATCTGACACAGAAGATGCACCATGTGGCGTGGATTCATTTCAACGCTTCATTGTAATACAATCCAAAGATACCACAAAAGCGCTTACTATACTTTATCCGTTCGTTATAGAAACGACAAGACAATAACCGGATTGGTTGGAGCACCAAAAAGTGATAAAAAGTTAAAATCGGGTTGTCTACTTGTTAAATGTCAGCGACGAGGTCAAACAGAAAACCTAAAACAAAATAAAATCTTTCTTCTACACAGCACGTGATAACATGAATCACATCTACGACTTAAGTAAACACTGTTTTATCAAAAACGTGTTAGACGATATTTATATAATTGTATTAACCATTACATAAAATGAAATAAATGAAATAAAATGATTTATACAAAATTTATTCCTTATCACACTAATACCTTAACTACATGGTCATAACAATATAAATAACTAACCATAACATTGCCTAGTACTGGTTGAGAAATAGATTCACGTTTTATCGGTATATACTCTTTGTGATCCCATCAGACTGTTTCATGGAAGTTGCACGAGTAACTTCCTTATTCAACGCAGCTATCACACTCGGTAACCTCGCAACCCATTCACGAGATCTATCCTTTGTCTTAAAGTCAGCAGATATTTCCTTTGCATATTGATAACCGAATAACCGCTTAACAAGTGTTCGATTAAATCGTTTAGCGATTGCCTGATCAGGATGAATTTCTGTGTGTACTCGTCTAATTTCAACGTTGTTCTTGTTCATCAACGACGTTACTGCATCAAGAAATTCTTTGCAAGGACCAACCTGTAATAATTTTGGCCATCGTAGACCACCATGTGGTCCGGATTCTCGCTGCTATATCTAGCTTCAGTTGCTGTTTTTGTTGATAGCTGCTTTGCTTCTTTTTATCTACTCGCAACGTCAACGACAGTTAACGCGTATCTGACTGTGTATTGACGTCTGATAATTTTAATGGTATTGTGTGGTAAAGATAATATATATTCTTTATTATATTTCACTAGGAACATTGACATCGAAATCTGGTAAGACATTTGGATCTGGTAAGACACAATATTTGCTTAATCTGATAACCTGATGGCTCAAGTGGAATAAGTTATATTTATTAGCGCCATCTGTAGATGATCAATGATTTTACGAAGTACTTAAAGATTTTAATCAAAATGCGAAATTGCTGGATGAAAACAAAAATGATATCATTGATTTTATTACGGATATTGATGAAGCTACATCCGTATATGATATAGACGGATTCATTAATAACCTAGTAGTGTACGATGATGTGATGCTGAAAAAAATTCCAATCCAGCTAGAATATTTTCTCGAGGTAGACATAAAAATATTGACGTGATTTATGTTACTCAGAGATACACGCAGATACCCAAGTTGATTATAGATAAATGTAATATATTGGTTGTGTTTATTAGTGTAGATAATTAAACTTTGAAAAATATTTATTATACTTGGTGTTCAGGGGACATTGATATGATTAAATTAAAACAATTCTTTTCTAAAGCACAAGCTGTTCCATTTGGATTTATAACGATAAACATATGTGATCCAAGATCAAGGTATTGTGTAGGTTTATATAAAATATTTGGTCCTTGATTTAACCAACGTGTGTGACAAGCACGTGATAATGAAAAATAAAATCTGGTCAATTAGAGAAGTTTGTATTTTTAAGCCAGTCTTTTTTCAGCATTCGTAGGAACCTTTAAAAATTTCAGCAATAAGGTCTCAGGCAAATTGATCTGTTCACCCTCTATGCTGATTAAATATACAGTGGGTGCATGTTTTCAGCTTTGGTTGCGTGGCTAACGCCTTTTGATATAATATGCGCCTTGAACTACAAACCTGGACCAATTTCTATATAAAGTAAGATTGGGTTCCATTACTAGTGTATGAGGACATCCTTGAGTCAAGGGACTTTAAAGAGGTATATCCGTTTAGCATCAATGGAAAATAAGATAGGGAAATATTGAATTACAGGGACTTGAGACTCTACAGGAACAACAGGAATAAAATAGGTATGGTTATCTCACGCTACTGGAGACTGACCTTAATAAGCAAGAGCGTCTAGGTAGAAAAAAATTCAATAGAGACAAAGACAGATTAATATAACAAAGTCCTAGATTTATACTGAAAGCACTACCTAGACCTGAATTGATGTTAGCGGTGATCTAAATTTGCGTAGTTAATAATTATGCTATAAATATATATAATAAATAAAAAGTCCATCGCAAAAATGGATGAGATTAAAAGTTAAACTAAAATTACGAAGTGATCCTAGAATTTAACGGAGACTAAAGATGTCGATTAACATTAGGTTAACGTTTTTTTTTTGGATGAAAAGTAGTACTAAAATTAAGACATTGTTCCGGACTTCAGTGTAGCCTAAGTAAACATGGAACATTAATATTCAAATGGTTGTGACCAAAAGTAACGCCAAAATTACGAAATTGTCCCGATTTTAACTGAGACTGAACATATCTGAGATAATTAGATTATATTTGTTTAGTCTAAAAGTAGTACTAAAATTACTAAATTCTAACATTGCACCGGACTTTAGCGGAGAATAGAAATAATCCATATATAAATTTTAAAAGTGTCACCAAGACTTAAAGATGGATTGAAATACCGACTTGGGTGGAAATATTTGAAAATAAAAAATTAAAAAAACAGGACTATAACTATAACGTCAATGGGAATGAACATTAAAAGACCCTAATTAATCTACTTTAGCGTCAAGATTTATAGCGTCAATTGGAATTCGCATTACGGGAACATACTCTTTCCAGTATCGTCAGGATTTCAAGCGTCCAATGCAATCTGACACTATATCATCAAAAGCAATTTTCGTATGGAAATAAAATGAGTGGAACAGTTAGGGTACTGGACACTTTAAACAAAGAATAATATTTTTGTGATTTAAAAAAAAATAATAGAAGAACTAAGACATTTTTAAGGCATGAAAGGGTAAATATTTTGAGGCAACGGACTAACACAATACATTTAAATTATACAATAAATTAGGCATCTTTTCGAGATATATGAGAGGCCCTTAATGAGATCATTTAGTTTACCTCTAATTTCCTCTCTTCCTTTTGTCCACATGCGACTCATCTTCTACAATACATTTTTTTTCTTTTTCTCATACTATCATCTAGGTATAGCTATAACCAGTGTTAACACCAAGTGTATGCTTATAATCTCAAACGTTTCAGCTTCAGTTAATGAAAATTCATAATCCCTTTATAACCCTTCCCCTGCTAGTCCGGGGTTGTAGAATTGGCTCGCCATACCTCGCTACGTGTCGTAAAGGCGACTAAGTAGAGGCAACCTGTTTGCCGTGGGTTGACGCCCGTGTTGGAGTAGGAAAGGATCCTGGTAGTTGAGCGGAGGCTTTCCGAAGCAGCACATTACTTTTGCCTCTACTTCTTCTAGACGGGTGGTCGGGATGGGCCCGGTCTCGACTAATCGGCTGGTCACTCAGCAGGTCAATCTGGAGTAATTTTACCGGCTGAGTATGTCTCACGGGAAGGTGATTTTATCACGGAGTATAACACCTGTGTATCCATGGCACTTTTAGAGTGTCCCCTTGTTGGACTCCTTGGTGGGTGGGGAGAACGGATGCTGAACATTTAAACACACCAGCATGGAAAAGTTTTTAAAAATCAGTTTAAACGAAAAAAAAACAGTATCTGACACAGAAGATGCACCATGTGGCGTGGATTCATTTCAACGCTTCATTGTAATACAATCCAAAGATACCACAAAAGCGCTTACTATACTTTATCCGTTCGTTATAGAAACGACAAGACAATAACCGGATTGGTTGGAGCACCAAAAAGTGATAAAAAGTTAAAATCGGGTTGTCTACTTGTTAAATGTCAGCGACGAGGTCAAACAGAAAACCTAAAACAAAATAAAATCTTTCTTCTACACAGCACGTGATAACATGAATCACATCTACGACTTAAGTAAACACTGTTTTATCAAAAACGTGTTAGACGATATTTATATAATTGTATTAACCATTACATAAAATGAAATAAATGAAATAAAATGATTTATACAAAATTTATTCCTTATCACACTAATACCTTAACTACATGGTCATAACAATATAAATAACTAACCATAACATTGCCTAGTACTGGTTGAGAAATAGATTCACGTTTTATCGGTATATACTCTTTGTGATCCCATCAGACTGTTTCATGGAAGTTGCACGAGTAACTTCCTTATTCAACGCAGCTATCACACTCGGTAACCTCGCAACCCATTCACGAGATCTATCCTTTGTCTTAAAGTAAAGCAGATGTTTCCTTTGCATATTGATAACCGAATAACCGCTCAAAAAGGGTTCGATTAAATATTTTAGCGATTGCCTGATGAGAATGAACTTCCGTGTGTCCTAGTCTAATTTTAACGTTGTTCTTGTTCATCAACGACGATACTGCATCAAAATATTCTTTGCCAGGATGAACCTGTAGTAATTTTGGCCATCGTAGACCACCATGTGGTCCGGATTCTCGCTGCTATATCTAGCTTCAGTTGCTGTTTTTGTTGATAGCTGCTTTGCTTCTTTATATCTACTCGCAACGTCAACGACAGTTAACGCGTATCTGACTGTGTATTGACATATGCCAATTTTAATGGTATTGTGTGGTAAAAACAAGATATCCGCTCGATTAAAATCATTAGGAACATTTGACATCGAAATCTGTTAAGGCATCTTGATCTGGTAAGACAATTTTTGTTTAATCTAATAATGCGATGGCTCATGTGAAATAAGATGTATTTAGTAAAGCCATTTGTAGATGATCAACGAATTTACGAAGTACCTAAAGATTTTAATCAAAATTCGAATTTGTTGGGCAAAGACAAAAATGATATCATTAATTTTATTACCGATGATGATGAAGCTCCGAGATGACATAGACAAGTTCATTAATATCTGAGTAGTGTATGATGATGTGATGCTGGAAAACAATCCAATCCAGCTAGAATATTTTCTCGAGGTAGACATAAAAAATGTTGAAGTGATTAACGTTACTCAGTGATACACTCAGATACCTAATGTGATTAGAGATAACTGTAATATGTTGGTTGTGTTTAATGGCGTAGATAATTATACCTTGCAGAATATTTATTATATCTGGTGTTCAGGGGACATGGATATGATTAACTTAAAACAATTCTTGTCAACACACAAGCTATTCCGTTTGGATATATAACGATAAATATACATGATCGAAGATCAAGGTATCGTATAGGTTTATATAAAATCTTTGGTGCTTGATTTTTAATTCATAGCAGCAGATAGGGTGTATGACTAACGTGTGTGACCAGAACGTGAAAATGTAAAACAATCTGGTCAATTAGGAAAGATTTTATTGTCAAGAATATATCTTTTTTTCAACCATCGTAAGAACCTATAAATTTCAAAAATAAGGTCTCAGGCAAAGTGATCTCTTCACCCTCTCTGCTGCTTAAATATACTGTGGGAGCATGTTTTCAGCTGTGGTTGCGTGGCTAACGCCTTGTGATGTAATATGCGCCTTGAACTATAATCCTGGACCAATTTCTATATAAAGTAAGATTGGGTTCCATTACTAGTGTATGAGGACATCCTTGAGTCAAGGGACTTAAAAGAGGTATATCCGTTTAGCATCAATGGAAAATAAGATAGGGAAATATAGAATTACAGGGACATGAGACTCTACAGCAACAACAGGAATACAATAGGTAGGGTTACCTCACAGTACTGGAGACTGACCATAATAAAAAGAGCGTCTAGGTAGAAATAGATTAAATAGAGACAAAGACAGATTAAGATAACAAAGCCCGAAATGTATACAAAAAGCACTACCTAGACCTGAGTTTATGCTAGCGGTGTTCTAAATTTGCATAGTTAATAATTATGCTATAAATAGCTATAATAAATGAAAAGACTATCGCAAAAATGGATGCGAATAAAAGTTACACTAAAAGTAGGAAATTATCCGCGAATTTAACGGAGACTAAAGATGTCCAGGAACAATAGGTTTACGTTGGTTTGGACGAAATGTAGTACTAAAATTAAGAAATTGTTCAGGACTGCAGTGGAGCCTAAGAAAATCTGGAACAATAATATTCAAATGGTTGTGACCAAAAGTAACGCCAAAATTACGAAATTGTCCCGAATTTAACTGAGACTGAACATATCTGAGATCATTAGATAGTATTTGTTTAGTCTAAAAGTAGTACTAAAATTAGTAAAGTCTAAAATTGCACCCGACTTTAGCGGAGACTATAAATAATCCATATATAAATTTTAGAAATGTCATCAAGATTTAAATTTGTATTGCAATTATTTAAACTTATCTCGACGTGGGCGGAAACTAATTGAAACTAAAAATTTAAAAGAAACAATGCTATAACGTCAATGGTAATGAACATTAAGAGACCATAATTATTCTACTGTAGCGTCGAGATTTATCGCGTCAATGGGAATTCGCACAATGGGACCATACTTTTTACAGTATCGTCAGTATTTCAAGCGTCCAATGCAATCTGACACTATATCATCAAAAGCAATTTTAGTATGGAAATAAAATGAGTGGAACAGTTAGGGTTCTGGACACTTTAAACAAAGAATAATATTTTTGTGATTTAAAAATAAATAATAGAAGAACTAAGACATTTTTAAGGCATGAAAGGGTAAATCTTTTGAGGCAACAGACTGACCCAATACATTTAAATTATACAAGAAAGTAGGCATCTTTTCGAGGTATATGAGAGGCCCTTAATGAGGTGGCCCTCATTGACGTCATTTAGTTTACCTCTAATTTCCTCACTTCCTTTTGCCACAAGCGATTCATCTTCTACAATACATTTTTCTTCTTTTTCTCATACTATCATCTATTGATAGCTACAACCAGTGTTAACACCAAATGTATGCTTATAATCTCAAACTTTTCAGCTTCATTTAATGAAAACTCAAAATCCCTTTTCTAACCCATGATGTACGTGTCTGAGTGTAGGCTTAGTGTCTGCATGTAGCATTGTCCTTCTCTTTGTTGTGACTAAAATCTAGTTTTGTGTCTTCCTTCTGTGTATTTATTTGTGTTTATACGTGTCTGTGCGTTTCTTTGTCGCTGTATGTTTGCGTTTGTATGTGTGTGCGTACGTGTGCGTGCGTTTGTTTGTATTTGTATTTGTCTTTGTCTCTATAAAATTCTTTATCCGTATCAAATTCATGTCACACACATACATACAGCACTGAGTATTTAGGTTATCCTCTTGCAACACTGTTGCTATTATTCCCCTTATGATTAGTACAGTGACGTCATTAACCTATACATATAGACTTGGAGACTTCCTAGGAATTTACAACGAGTTTGCATCTATAAATACATGCTAAAGTTTTACATAGGGAGTCACAGAAGATGAGGTTATAAATACATACTCTGGTTTCCTTAAGACTGTCCACGAGATGTGACCATAATTATACACCATGTAGTTCATAGGAATGCCCAACAATATGAGATTATAAATAGGTAGTGGGTTTTTCGTACAAATTTCCAATATGTTGTCGCTAAAAATAAATACTAGGTTTCTCCAAAAAGGAATTTCCTAACAGTGGTATATATATATATATATATATATATATATATATATATATATATATATATATATATATATATATATATATATATATATATATACTAAAGTTTTTCCACATATTATGCTTGATAGTATAATGAATAGCCTACTTTGTGAGATTTTGTCTCCTTTTATATTTTAAGCTACCATAAGGCGATTTGATAGTGACTATGATATAATGGATGGCATATTTGGTATAATAGATAGTATTTCTGTGGTTAAAGGGATAGATGATTTGCAAGCTTTTATCTCCTTCTCATATATTCAAAGGCAGCATAATCAATTTTGGATTGTTAGTAAGATGTGTTGGATGGCAGAGTGGTGTGATAGCTAATTTCCTTGAGATTTAAAGGATAGACTATTTTGTTTTTCTCATACATTTTAAGCTAGCACATAACGCTTGTAGTGTTTGTGTGTTTCGAAGTGTTGGTCTTTGTTCTTATAAAACTCACTTAGAATGTCCCGAAAATCAAAATAGCAAGACCAGTGTCAAAATAGATAAGATTCAGGATGGCTGTTATAATTGTCAATAGAAAAGAGACTTGCCTAAAGAAACAACAGGTGACAGATGTAGAGAAAGAGATGGCCTCGGGAAATTAATAAGGTCGGTATGTCCAGAGAGGGAAGAAGAATTGAAGCAAAATAAAATTTTAACCACCCACCCCTTCACTGATATGTGAGTGCGTGTCTGTTTGAATGCATTCACGTATATATGTGTTTAGATAGTAGATATAGTGATTTTGTTTTTCTTCTTACGTTTATGTGGATAGCACGGTGTGCTTTATTCATTCTTGTTTGTTTGTATTTTATGCCTTCTCGTTTGTGTGGATAGTGTAAATATGTGTGCTTTATGCATTCACATTTGTTTCTGTGGATGGTATATATGTGCATGTTGTATGCGTTCTCATTCGTTTGTGTGAATAGAATATGTTTGTGTGTTTATACATTCTCATTCGTTTCTATGGATCGGATATATGTGCATGTTTTGTACCTGCTAGGTCGTTTTGTTAGATTATCCATCTATGTATGTTTTATTCGTTTTCATTCATTTATGTGGATAATAGACATGGTTTTCTTTCTCGCTTTAATTTGTCTGCTTCCATATAAAATTCCACTTATCCATATCATTTTAATTTTACCTACCTACTTATCTACATAAATATATTATCGCGTGTTCAGGTTGTCAAATTAAATGACGTCACTGGAGATAAACATTTTGAGGCTATAGCTATAGAGGTGGGTTTTCCGCAGGTTGAAGCTATAAATATATACTAGGTATAAATGAAAAATGTGATTCACATTCGTGTTTGACTAATGGTGGTGTTCCCCTTGTAATGAGTAAGGTAACGTCATTGAAGCAAGGAAATATGTACTTGGTTTTTCTAGGGATTGTGTTTGTAAATATATAGTAGTAGTAGATGTAGTAGTACATGAAGAGTGTATCATGAAACATGTATTAAACCCTGGTTTTTTTTTTGTAATTCGTCTTCTACAAGATCTGAATTATAAAATTCCATCAGTTTAGAGTATTAACAATTTTTTTATGACATGAATTGAAGACGAATCATGGTCTTGCATAAGGTTAAAATACTCCGATAGCGCACTTTTATCTGATAAGAACAGATTGGCTTTATCGAGGCTCATAAAAGAAATGTTTCAATGAATAATGAAAGTTGTGACTCAAAGTACGATGAAAGCATTATTCCAAGTATGATTGAAGAATTGTATCATATTATGACGGAAACATTGTTTAAAATTATGATGGTACCATTGTCTCAAAATTTGACGAACGCATTATCTTAAAATATAATAAAAGCATTTTCACAAATTATGATGAAAACCTTGACTGTGATAACGATGGGAGCATTGTCGCAAACTATACCAAAATCCATTTTAGCAGATTAATCGAAATTGTCTAAACAATGTGGCAAAAAGTAATAATGATATGAAAAATTATGTGAACCAACATTTGTATCTTGAATTTTGACAAACGCATTGTTTCAAAATATATTAAATTTATTGTATCAAAGTAGAATGAAAACCTTGACTGTGATAATGATGGAAACATTGTCTCAAATATTACCAAAAGCCTTATTTAGTAGATCAATCGAAAGTGTCTAAATAATGTAGCAGAAAGAAATAATGAAATAATAATAGAAAATATTGTGTGAACCAACATTTGTGTCTCGCCAATAATATAATATTTGCCTTAAGTCAAAATTGCTAATAATTCGGATAACTCATGCTTAGCAATTACTCATCGCATTTTTACTAATCTGAACAATACAGGGACTATAAAATTGTAAAAGGTTTGTTTGCGGTCTTACAATGTTACTGAAGTTACAAGAAGTAGAAAACAAACATAAGTAAAAGCAATTTTAAGAACTCCTTTTAAGATGTACAGAGAATACGTTGTCCCTATGTGTAATAAAATCTTTTGTCAAAATGTAGTTCCATTCTTGAGCAATGAATGTTTGTTCTATGGGCACCAGTGCTATTTATAAGAGGAACCATTTTCTTTTTGCACTGTAAACATGTTTCCCATACTATCTATGTGTGTGTTGTTAAAATTACTCTCCTAGCTAGACGGTTCTCTGTCTTCGGTGTTATTACTTTTCGCGCCTAAATTTATAGCGTAGCTATAAAAGCAGCATGTGGGTGTCACACGTTCTCTTTGATGGAAATTGTTGTTCATTAAGGGAAACATTTAAAAAAAACTTTTCTCCTCCAGCTCGCGTTCACGTGACCATCCTATAAAGAATAACCTTGAAAAAAGATCAACCAGTCCTAATACTAAGTTATTAACGCTTAGCTTTAAGCGAGGCATCTTTTATCATCTCATCTGTAGGTGTCTAATATTTCTCGATCGGGGTTCGTATCCAAGGAGAAATATTAAAAACCACTTCGTACTTTTTCCTATATAATTATACTTTAGACATATAATGGAAATGGCCATGCTGAATGTAATTGATAATTAGAATTTCTATCCAAGCAATACAAATACTATTTATGACCATTGATATTGTTACATATTCTAAATTACTTAACATGTGCTTTTTAGCATTTTGAACCGTTTTAATTATATTTAGTGACCTTAGGGCACATATGTCTTTTTAAACCTTTTGTTTCGCTCTTGATTCCAATAAATAACATTGCTTCTCCTAGTAACACTGATCCTATTTGGACACCTAGAATGATCACTTGAAACACAATCGGAAATTCTTTCATGGGCTCAGTGATTCACATTTCACAATTAATGTTAGGTAAAGTGAGATCCTCACTTGTGTTGCAATTATGCAACATTCGAAGTTATACCTATAGATTATAAGGTCATGTCGATCTCTGACTTTAAAACGACTTTCAGTAAAACGTGATGCGATTTTGTGGTACGGTTGAACATCATTGGCATTTTGATCAATTGTTTACATAATTGCTGAGTACTTTCTTTAGAATGAAATCACTTTCCATTGGTCTGACTTATACAAGAAGGCGTTTGATAAAGCAAAGGTCATATAATATATTATGTTTCAATATGATCATATTCTGTTAAATATGTAATATAATTATTACATTTAAAAATATTATGTTATAATTACTACATCATGGCAAAATTTCAACGATAGTAACATTAGGCAACGCTATTGGCAGTTATGGTGTCTTTTTGTTATCTACTAACACCATTCCAAAATAGGGTAGAATTTTGGGATTATGTACCAATGTAAGCAAATTGCAATGACATTATTAAATTTGGAATATAAGTTAGAAACACAAGAAGGTAAGAAAGAACATTAAATACGCCATATTATGCAAAACTATTTGGAAACGACGCCGTATGAAAATAGAGCATCACCGTCAAATCTTCCAATATGATTCGATCCTTGGACATTGATAATACACACTAAATTCTATAAAGGCCAGAGCACAATAGGGATAATGTAATGCACTTTTTGTGATAGTTGCAACAATACGTTTTTAATACATCAATCTAGCCTACAACAGTCAGATTTCTGATCAGACTCAAAGATTGACAAGGCACAAAAAGCCATGGAATCTCCAACAAATGGACGACAGTTAGTTCAGTGCATTCTAAAAACACTTATGTCAGAAGTTAAACTGCTTAGAGTCTAATATAAATGAACGATGGATAGATGATACATTTCCCCTACACTAATCACAATGACGAACTTAATATGAACAGTGTTACCTTGAGGCATCTCATCGGTCAGAGGATTACTATATTGGTTGTTTGACACATAAAAGTTGAATCGAAAATAGTCAACAGCGAAAGCATCTTAGAAGGTATGATAAATATTGATTTTTAGACAAATAAACATCATATAAACCAGTCTTAATGACCCTTGCATGTTTCTTTTCTGATGGCGCTTATCTGAGTAGAAAGGGGACATAATACAATAGAGGATTAGCTGCATGTTAAAATTAACCATACGTATCCGGCTGTCCGAACTGCATTTACACGTACCTCAAAGCATTAATCAATATATCGTTTTTGCATTTGCATGACCGCTATGCAAGTTTACGTCACTTCATGATTACTGAAGCAAACGCACACATATACACATGCATACACACACACACACATATATATATATATATATATATATATATATATATATATATAAAGATATATAGATAGAAAAATAGATACATACATACATACATGCATGCATGCATGCATACATACATACATACATACATACATACATACATACATACATACATACATACATACATACATACATACATACATACATACATACATACATACTAGGATGAGAAAACATACTCTTGGCAGTATTTGCTTTTTGGCGCTAAATCAACTATATATGCGCTTGCACATATTACCAACAATCAACACATTAAGTCGTACGAAGAGAAGGTATATCTTCTAAAATTTAAGTGTTGTTTTCAATATTATACAAAACTAGAAGCACACCTTTAAACTTCTATTCAGCAGTCCCATAATCAAAAGTCGTGACCTCACTTAAATAGATTTGATTCATGGCTCGTTTGACCATGCAAACATGTTCCCTAACATGTAGAATAGATACCTCAGTATTACATCATTAGACTTTTGACCACTTTGCCCTCTCTTTATGTTATTGTTACCCAGCCAGTATAAAAGTCTGGCCAATACTCGAAAAATATCATAGGAAAGTTGGTGCTTCTGACAACAAACTGTGCAAACACGTAAGTAGTAAGAACTTTAATTTCAAAGAAGTAATGTATACTTTGATAAAGGCAAGACTCTTAGTGATTGCTGGTTTTTAAACGATCTCAATCGAAGCATTCATCACATTCGCGACTAGTGAAGGCGTCCTCTGGTATATGTGCGAGGTAATGCATTTTTGTACTATTCATGTATGATAAGTCATTATCAACACAAAAATGTTGATTGCTATAACTATTATTATTAGAAGTAGCAGTAGTAACAGTAGCAGTAGCAGCAGCAACATTAATAGTCGCAATAGGAGTAGAAGTACGGATGATAACAATTATATCAAGTGGTTTGTTCTGGAATTCCTTAGTAAACCATTTAACAGTGTACAGAGCAGAAATGCACATAAGCTAGCTATACAACTTATAAGTAAAGCATAAATGTGTTAGCCTCAGTGGAGAAGGGACGTTTTAAATGTTCATCATGTCCAATTAAATGCTCATTAGTACTTCAATTAAATAATATATTATGTAAGATTTGTGTTTTATCTTTTTGAGTTCATCTTTCACACTTTTGATAATATTATACAGAACTTGATCATCGTCCTTATTTCGCGACATATTGCATATTCACCTTATTATGTATTTGACGAACATGGTTATGTGAAATAATCAATGTAACCTGTTAGGTCTATAATGGAGGAAATATCTTGCTTAAGTAATTCTTTTGAACAGAAACATTTTATTGCAGAAGGCAATTTTTAATCTTCCTATTTCCACCTATTAACATGGCAATGAATTTGAGAGAAGCAGTCACTGTCGCCATAGCACTCAAATGTTTGATATTGATGATGTCAACTCAATCCGTAAAGGCTGACTCCTGTTTTGATTCCTCCGATGAGATGCAGTTCTGCGACCCATTTGAATGTAAGTCTAAGTGTTTTCTCAAATATTGAGTTAAAGCCACGACTATGTGGGAAATTTATTGGATTACCTGCTCAATGTATTTACATTGGAGGGGACAATGGAAACAATTAATGCAATATTTATAAATAGAGTTAACGATTGCGATTTATATTTAGGACGGCTTCTGAGCAGGTAAACAAACCAATTAATGGCATATATTTTTCAAACTTGTAGACAGGGTGTTATTATCTTCCTAAAGAGCAACTAATAAGAAACAGCGAAGGGGTATTGTGAACCAAATAATGTGTGTTAATATGTCTACATATCAATGTTCACTTTAAAAATTTAGGTTGACATTTAGTTTTGAGCCTTGAAATTGAATTAAACTTCTATGCGTAAGCAATTTGATCCATATGTAACTTTGTGCATAAGTATGCCACAAACTTGGACATCATGGTTCACCTTGAAAAAAGTTGATAACACTCATGTTGTACTCACAGTATTATTACTTGCACGTGCCAGCTGATTATTAATTGCAAAACCTCTTTTTGTCCGTTTGTTATCTTTATTGATAGCATGTGCCTAACTCTTTTTTCGAGGCTTGGAGAAGGGCAAACGAAACTTTAAAGTGGTTAAATTCATTCATTGATGCAGCAATGTGTTCATTGCGTATTAAATGCTGCATATACATATTTAAATCGGAAAAGTTATAACTATAGAAAACACAAAATAACTGCAGCTTTATTTAAAAAAAAATATAAAGCCTGGCAGAGTTACAGACTTTGCATCTAATTAAATTAAAAATCAGTTTTACATAATTCCATTCAAGTTAGGAGGGGTATTGGTTGTGTTGTTTAACATATCCATTTTTACGTAGCAACCTATACCATCGTTGGTGTTCTAACATCATCACTGTGGAAGTGCTAGCGTGTCCGCTACCTATATTCATTAAGTAATCTTCTGACTTGTTGGTTAAATTGTTATAAAGAAAAAGAAAAGATAATAGCCTCACTTCATTACAGCTACGCAATATTTATATGTTCCTCAACTGACCATTTTCGTTTTCGACAGTGTTTCAATTTGCATATACCTGAGAAAACTTATTCTTTAAAATTTTTATAAAGCACTTATAAAGTATTGTATAAATTACAATGCATAGAACGGGAAGAACTCACTTGGCTGAGACCAAGGTAACGTGATAGATTGAGATATAGTCAATTATTGTTTTCTTGACCCATTTTTGCGAAATCTTTCTCATGGGTAGATCTTTTCCAACAGACAACCAGCTGCAGTGATTGAAGCAGACGAATAAATTAATGAATTGAAAGTCAAAAGAACAAAATCTCAAGGGGATCAGTAAACCTTGCAAGATTATCACACACTATGCAAACACATAAATAGATAGATAGATAGATAGATAGATAGATAGATAGATAGATAGATAGATAGATAGATAGATAGATAGATAGATAGATAGATAGATAGATAGATAGATAGATAGGTAGATAGATAGATAGATAGATAGATAGATAGATTGATAGATGATAGATCGATCGATAGATAGATACACACACATACACTCACACACACATATCTATCTATCTATCTATCTATCTATCTATCTATCTATCTATCTATCTATCTATCTATCTATCTATCTATATATATATATATATATATATATATATATATATATATATATATATATATATATATATATATATATATATATTCAATTGCAAACGAATTAACATTATTATGGGCAATTAAAATCCATATTATATACCACCATAACAAAACCACCGTATTGGACATAAGGCACATAATGTAATATTTCTAATCGTAATATTGTTTGTACCATATTTATGCTTACGTTCACATTTGCAGTCGTGAAACTGACGGTGGTGGCGAAGTTCAGTGTTGGTCCAAAATACACAGTTAAATGCAGGGTTAATGCAGTTTCAAAGGTTTGAGAACTCCGTTTTTTTCCACTTATTTGTTTTATATTTTGCTAGGTTCGATAGACTACAACTTCACAGAGAAGCGCTTTTTATCGAGATATATCTGACATTGCAAATAACCATGTCAAATACATTTCTACTGTCAACGAACAGTGATAAACTAGTATCGAACTAGGCTTATTGCTTTTGTCTCTTAATGAGTCTTTTTCAAAAGCCAAACCAAAACATAGACAATAAATACAAATAAAATTTATTTCCGTTTAACCTGTTGGAATATCTACATTTCAACCACGCACCTTACAGTGGATTTTCTCGTCCATTATATCCAATATTATTTTCTCTTTCTATTTGTATTCATCGTTGTACAAATTGTTATATGGCATTTTTATTCATGATCCATTTGTTTTTGTAAGTGAGATACTTACATTATATTTAGCAAGTTCTATATTTTGCATACATAGAGCCTAATGATTCAGTGAGTGTTGTCATTGTGGTTACGACACACTTTATTTTCATTTTACTAGTTTTAGTAGATGATATATTATGTGTTGTATCCATGATGAATGAGTAGACATTTTAGTTTTACCCATGCGAACAACCGCGTTTTTGGTGTCATAAGGTTTCGTTTAATATTGGAGGGTATCAAGTATTCTACAATCTTCAGCTACATTTTATTTTTATCAGGTTAATATTTTCAAATACAGCAGGTTCGGAACAATTCGTTAAGTACCTGTATTAGACTATAGTGCACTAAAGGGGAACATTATCTGATATGCGACGAATGGTTCCGTGCCTGTTTAACTGTTTAACTGAAACACACACACAATCACATACTCACACACACAGACACACACACGGACACACACACGCATACACAGATATATATATATATATATATATATATATATATATATATATATATATCTATATCTATATCTATATATATATATATATATATATATATATATATATATATATATATATATATATATACTAAAATCCACATAATACCATTTTTAACACTCGCATTCCATTATTTGAAGCGCAATAGACTGTTTTGAAATGTAGCAATATGCTCGTTTGATATGTTAAAATTGAATGTCCCACATTGCGATCACTTCATGAGTGTTTCTGTTTTCAGTCTGACTTAGGCATCACTGCTGGAAAATATGTGTTCCTTGTGATTCCAAAACATTATAGGTGTTTTCTGAATTTCGACATTAATAGCAATTACACGCTATTGGGTAAGAGCCTTTGTATTATGTGTTCTCAAATTTTAAACTATGTTGCGTTGATTTCTCCTTTCTTACTGAATGGTCTAAATACATAGCTTATTTTGTTTTGTTGTCTTTTTTCTTTCTATCGTTTGCTTGTTTGTAATGGCCTTAACGTATATTGACACTGGCAGAATTGACATGGTAATGGCATAGTCAAGGAAAGAAAATTCTCTTATCTTATGCTAATTCATATTCACTTACTCGAAGCTGTAGCATTACCTTTGTCATTTATATATATATATATATATATATATATATATATATATATATATATATATATATATATATATATATATATATTCTCTTTCAAATATGATATTGTTATATTGAGAAGACCTACATTCTCTATCTGCAAATATAATCGCACATAGGGAATATCTTTATGGTTAACACTAAATGTAAAATTAATAACAATCTCAGTTTTAAAATTCTGAATAATCAATATTTATGTGATTTTATTTTAAGTGTTAAAATCTCATATAAAACCATATTGTCTACAAAGGTACACGTTTTCAATAATATTTACTGACTTATTTATTAAATTCTTTTGGAAATATTTTCATTAATTCAGTAAGTACTCCTCCATATTTGTTCCATTTTCATGCCTGGCAATTGATTATCTGTGTATAGACAATGGAAAGTCTAAATTAAATATGTCATTTGCTCAATTTCTATAATATGTCTTCCATGTTTGATATATTTAATAGAGGTAATTATATCCCTTTCTAACATGAACAGCGCTATATTGCAGCTAAAGAAGATGCGGGATTTTTTAATACTTTTGGAAAGATCAGAATGTTGATACAAGAAAACGATCGGATGAATGAGGCGTGAGTATTTAGCAGCCTACATGGGCGTGTTCAATACCGAACTAATACGTTATACTATTATTACTATTAATGATAACATTAATAATAATTTAATTGCTAAACAAGACAGCCACAGTCAAAAGGAAATAATACTAAACTCAATGAAATCATTCTAGGTTTGCAGATTTTTAAAAAAAATTATTTATCTAATATTATCTTTTGTGTTTTTTATTCTAAACTTTTTTTAACTTTTTTAGGAAAAAATATAATAATTAAGTATTACTAATTATATGTCATCCACCGATATGGAGAATTTGGACTGACTAAAAACTTACACATTTGTTTACTAAAGAAAGGGCTAGGTTCGTTAAATAGAGCTAGAGCAGCAATATTCTCGTTTTCCAGTTGCTATTAACGTCATCTCAAACGAATCTTGAACTAATGTTGTACCGTAGATTTCAGGTTTACACTATCAATAAGTCAACTATTAAACCCTTATGTGACGCAAAATTTAGTTATTCCAAAATAACAGTTAGAATTTTTGTTACCAGCACTGATCGTAGACAAATGAACGACTATTCGTTCAAAGACTTCATCGTTTATGTGTTATACACACATAAATATCAGATATTCAATACATAATCAATACATAATTCAGTTAATGTTTTTCATGATGAGGTTCGTATTTAAAAGATTGGACTGTTAAATCTATGTTCATTCTTTTTATGTTTAGTGATTATACAGATTGTATTTAATAATCCGAAAATAATAGGCATATAACCAACATATAGTATGAAACAAGAATTACGATTTACATAGATTATCCAAATATGTGTCCTAAACTTGTGAAAAATACACAAATCCTGTAAATAAACAGTTATTATTAAAAAAGTAGTCTGAATCTCAATCCCGTTCCAAGATTACTAAAGAAAGGGCTATGTTTCGTTAAATAGAGCTCGGACAGCAATATTCTTGTTTTCCAGTTACTATTAATGTCATCTCAAACACATCTGGAACAACTTTTATCCCTTATATTTCAGATTTACACTTTCAATAAGTCAACTATTAAACTCTAATGTGACGCAAAATTTGGATATTCCACAATAACAGTAAGAATTTGAGTTACCAGCACTGGTCGTAGACAAATGAGCGACTATTATTCCAAAGACTTCATCGTTTATGTGTTATACACACATAAATATCAGATAATCAATATAATAATCAATACATAATTCAATTAAAGTTTGTCATGATGTGATTCGTATTTAAAAGATTGGAGTGTTAAATTTATGTCCATTCTTTATTTGTTTAGTGATTATACAGATTGTATTCAATTATCCGAAAATTAATAGGCATATAACCAACATATAATTATCAGAGTAATAAAATGATTCTTAATGATCAGGATAGGCTGATACAACATACACTCTACACTCCATAATGAACAAAAGGTAAAAATATGAATCAAGAATTAAGATTTACATAGAATATCCAAATATTTGTACTAAAATTGTCAAAAATACACAAGTCATGTGAATACAAAGTTGGTATTAAAAAATAGCCTGAATCTCAATCCTGTTCCAAGATGGCGGATGATGACTTTAGACGATGATTAGCACAAATATGCAGAATTTTCACTATGAATCACAATGTGTATTGTCCTGTTGAAATTTAGAAACAATTTCAGCAAATATCTTTATGCAAAAGCCAGTTGTGTAGTTCTCCAGGGAAAATAATTATTATTTAGAATGTAGACGAGTAGAACTTTCTTAAATAACAAAACACTTTCCAGCACATTAATGACTTTTACTTATGATATTAGAAACACTACAAGATGTTGTAATGTGACCCTAAGATTACAAAACATGACTTTCAAGTATGACTGACTATTTCGCAGGTACTTGAATATTTAAAGCACAAAATACGTCACCCTATCAAATCACCTTAGATAAACATGAACATTTCGCAATTTAGCCACATCGAAGTATAGAATGTCGAGAAGTATTACTAGAAATGAACTTGGTCGCATCCAATCACTTATATAGCTATTTCCTACTTTTTACCTAATATGACAAAACCGTCTAGCAAAAGTCGTGCTTATGAGAGTCACATTTACATTTACAAAACACGATGTTTCTAACAAAATATCAGACCCAGCGAACATAATCGTTATTATAATAGGGATTATATTACACGAAATAAAAATGACATAAAGCAAAATAAAGAATTATAAAGAATTCAAAAAGTAACACACATGCAAATTAACTACAAGGTCCTAACACGACTATTAGATTAACCGTTATATTTATGTTATCTGACGCCTTCTCCCAGCAATCAATTGTATGTACGTGTAGAGGATAATTCCCATCTAGAGTATGACCATAACAATGGAAACATATCAAAAGGAATATATTTGGAAGGGAGTTAAAATATATATGAAATCGTAACATTTGCCTGTGGGTTTCTTTTGAAAAGATACTTAGCGTGCATTTCCTGAGCAGTTTCTAATAAGCTATATATATATATATATATATATATATATATATATATATATATAGTATAGTTCTATATATATATATATATATATATATATATATATATATATATATATATATATATATATATAGTATAGTTCTATATATATATATATATATATATATATATATATATATATATATATATATATATATTATATATATATATATATATATATATATATATATATATATATATATATATAGTGTAGTTCTTCATGGAAAATAATTAGTATTTAGAAGGTAGACGAAGTACAACCGTCTTCAATAACAAAACACACGTTATTCGCCATACTTACAAACGAACAACTCTTTCCAGCACAGGAATAACTTTTCTTTAAGGTATTAGAAACACAACAAGATGTTGCAATGTGACTCAAAGATTACAAAACCTGACTTTCAAGTACGACTGACTATTTCGCAGGTACCTGAATATTTAAAGTAAAATAATACGTCACCCTAAGAACACGCTTTAAAAATCATGAAGATTTAGAAATTTAGCCACATCGTAGTATAGAATGCCAACAAGTATTATTAGAAATAACCGTGGTCACAGCCAATCACTTTTATAGCTATTTCCGACTGTTTATTTAATATGACGAAACCGTCATGCAAAAATCGTGTTTAAGAGAGTCACTTTTGCGGTTCGAAAACACGATGTTTCTAACAGAATATCAGACCATGCGAACATAATCGTTATCATAATAAAAATTATATTTAAAGGACTAAAAATGAAAGAAATTGAAACAAAGAATTAGAAAGAATTCAAATTGTAACACACATTCAATTTAACTAAAGGGTCCTAGCACGACCAATAGATAAAGCATTATACCTCTGTTATCGAACGGCTTCTCCTAGCAATCAATTGAATGTATTTGTAGAGGATAAGTCTCATCTAGAGTATGACTATAACAATGGACACATATCATTGTGATCCATCATTGGGTTTACTAGCGCAACCGTTGTTCAAGTGTAACATCATCAGGAGCTCATTTGGAAGGGAATTAAAAGTTATATGAAATCGTAACAGTTGTCTGTGGGTGTCTGATGAAATGGTACTAAGCGTGCGTTTCCTAAACAGTTAATAATCAGCTATTATATATATATATATATATATATATATATATATATATATATATATATATATGTATATATGTCTATATATATATATATATATATTTATATATATATGTATATATATATTTATGTGTGTATATATTTATATATATATATATATATATATATATATATATATATATATATATATATATATATATATATATATATATATATGTATATATATATAATTTTTATTTCTATCATTTCTATCATTAAATGCCTGACACGGCTACTACGTTCCCGCTGCTAGTAATTTGATTTGATTATCTGGCGGATCATATGATTATATCGTTAAATCGTTTGTTAATTCGTGCTTTCTTTCATTTCAGTGATGTGTCTGTATTGTTTGTCCAGAAGGATTCAAGGACGTTATAAATTGGCAGTATTATAAATAATACAAATTGGAATATGAGTACTCTTGTATTTTTGTTTCATTTAGGCATATTTGCTGGAACCATGACAAAGAATAATAACCAACAAATGTGTCATGGATTGCAACAATATAACCTTTGATCGAAATAAAGTCGATATATGCTTGCTAATACTTTCTTGTGAATCACTGTCACTTATTACTTTCTGTAAGAATTATACAACATTTGAATATTATACACGATTAAGTTGCAAGTTAACCTCTAGGATTCTTGAAAATGATACAATTTCTTACGAATTTGAGTAGATAATAAAATGTAACAGATATATATTTTTTCTTTGAAATAGTGATTTTTGGTAAATAGTTTATTACAGCAACTCTAAGCGACAAAGATGCGTTGATCTACCTGAATCAATATATAAGGCAAAATATTTGTATGCTTCTATTCTCCTTCCATGGCTGCTAGATATTTTGGTAAAACAGGTTGTTATATACTGTGGTATAACCCATAATCAGTGTTCCTAAATGTTGGTGTGCACCTGAGGAGTTCTCCATGAAAACTACTCCAGGCATATGTCATATCCAGGTACAAAAACATGCAACCATGTAATGTATATATCCAGGCTTTACAAAAACCTCAAAAGTATTTCCTTTTCATTCCTAGATTGTACTCGCAGTAAGATATAGTAGTATTAGGAAATGAGGATTTTGGCTCAACCCCCCACCTACTCCCCCCCTCCCCCACCCCCCGCCAAAACCCTCATTTCCTAATACTACTACTATGTAGACAGATATTTTGTAACCAGACAAAACAACAGGTGTTGGAATGCGATAAGCTCTGTCATACAGAGGTGACTAATTTGTGAGAACAGCGCATGTGTGGAATACGATTATTCTAAAGACGGCAAACGGGTTTTAACCACAAATTTTTTATCAGATAACAGGATGAAAATTAAACTGTGTATTAGAACGTTTCAGTAAACAAGGTGGAAATTAAACTAGCATTAGAATGAAAATGATATTATTTTATATCTCATTACCAATGATTAATGTTTCAACTGTTGATATTAAAAATATTTCACCATCACGACTATAGATACTAAATTTTACTTTACCGCTCACACAGCGACAGGACTCAAACAGATCTTTCATTTCTGGTTTGTTCAGAGGATATTTTTTTGTTGATAAAATACACCTTTGACCGATCGAGATCAATTGTGAGTTTAGTATAGTTTTGTTGGCTAATGGGGCTGTGAAAGTTTTTAAATTCCGCTAGCAACTTTTGATACAATTGTTCGAGATAATTGAAATATTCGCTGTTATCAGATCTGATGAGCGAAAGTTTTAACTTGTCATGTGTTCCATTAAAACATATACCTGATGTTTCATTATTAAATTCAACTGTCAATTGTTTACCGTCCATCATTAAATATTTAATGTTACTATTGTAGCTATTTGTCATTATCAAATTTTCAAACATTATTTTATAAGTTTAGATAAAATTTCAGTTGGAAAAGATAATGTCGAGTATAGATCTATCATCATGACAATACCCAAGGGCAAATGTATCTACCCCATTTTCACAATAGCGTTTGTCATCAAAATTATACAATCCACGTTTGATAATAACATCTGTTTCGAGTTTATGATGATTAGTTCGAATTGCCATAGCTCTCATAAAACTAACACCACCATCAAGCGCATACCTGTAGTCATCAAAATGCATAAACTTTTTAACAAAATTACGAGGCAGACCTTTTGCTTTTTTCGTTATTTTATTATTGTCCAATAATACGGCATACATTTTGCTGCGTAATCCGATAAAATATTTGATAGCGCTCGAGTTCATTTCATCTTTAAACTTACCAATAACCTTTTTATTTGTGTCGTCATGAAATTTACTGTCACGTGGATAATCGGAAAGATCAAACAGATGTCGATTATTGTACATGTCCTGATAGATGTCCTCACATTCGATTTCATATACGAGCGAATCAGTATCAGTAAACAATAATCTACTAGCCGACCACTGATTTGTAACAAAATTATAATGAAAATCATACATCAGCCACTTTGATAAATCTAACATGGCAGCTCCAACATAGATTGTCTTGTTTAGTTTTAGATTTGTTTTTCTTCTTTGTATTGCAACAAGATTTTCATTAAATATTTTCATGCTCACAAAATCATCGTCTGACACAAGTTTGTTGTTTCTGCGATTGACATCATTAACTATTTCAATATTTACACGTTTCCTATTATTCTCCATCGTCTTACCAAAAACGGAATTGTTCATCAGTTTAAAAAAGTTTTTCTCAAACTCTGTTTTCGCTGCAGCTCTTCTTGAAGCGTTTGAGTTAATATAACCTCTCATCCGCGGCGACTGATTAAATTTTAGTACACGATGAACTTTTCTCAACACAAGACCAGCATCGACTGCTTGTTTTAAAACTTTGTAATGCAAAACGTAATTTTTCTTATCAAGTAAATTTGGTACTAGTTTCTTGACCATGGAATGTTGCCTTGGTGATGCTAACGCTTGTTGTTCTTTTGATAACAAACTATAATCTATGACCATCGATTCCGCACAGAAAGGGTAATCGTTATGTAATTTGTGTAGCGAATTTGGATAATCAAGATCAACTTCAACGAAATAGGAAACATCGTCGGGAATCTTTTTTTCTGTCTCCGATAGAAATCAATCAGCCGTGATCCAATGAAATTCATCGAATACCCGTACAAGTTATTAAAATCTAGATAAACTAAATATTTCGAAGGGAGCTTAGGATTATACTGTTTCAAATATTTGTTGTTTGCTTCAGCATATTTCTTCGTTATCAGGCTAATACCGCCTCGGATACCTTTTTCAATAAAATTGAACATATCAACGTTAGTCAGTAATTCCAAGCTTACCTTACTAAACTTTAGCAGACCATCCCATGACAGTCCAGGGGCAGAATAATACCAGCAAGGATCTAGTCCTTAATTATTATAACTCACTTCTTGAAAACTTTCAAAAACATCTGCTAATAATAACACGTCAGTTTTCAAATACAAATCATGATAATTACCAAAAGTCTCACAATCAAACTCTTTCCAGATATCTTGTGCATACCTGTACTCGTCATCGGTTATATTTTCGTTTTTAAGTTGTGAGTAAAATTTGTCTTTGCCAGGTAAAGATGTTTCATCAAATTTACTACAGTCGTCGAGGTATTCGTATGGAAAGACTCCTTTTTTAGCTAGTAGATTAAATTTATCTCCAAAACAGTCTCTTAGGTTATCAAATTTACTACAACCTTTCACTAGCTCATCTACTGAGGCTGCAATAAACTGCAGGCTGTCAATAAAACGCAATTTACCTAGCGTAACTGACATGTACTTTTCAAAATTATTTGGGATGCATTTGATGACGTTATCGAGTTTTAGACGAGATTTTATATCAGGATTACCAAAAGCTTCTACTATAATATGGCTATCATATCATCGAAAATTGTGAAGAATAACCGGAATAAAATCTGGAGCATGAAATTTTAAATTACACTGATTATGAGCCGCTCCACTGTACTGTCCAGTCAAATGGCAATGGTCATGTACTTTTTTGTCATCGTCAAAAGCTTTTTCACAAATATGACAAATTTCTGCTTGCTCGTGATCGGATTCTTGTTGAGGTGTTAATTTTAACATTGGCGTTACTTTTTTCAAACGATAAGTAATATTATCAACTTCATTAATCAACTGCTTGAGAAGCCAGATAGCTGGATTTTTACCACGATATAATTTGATCGGTTTAGATAATCTCGAATCAGTACAACAAACTACCTTGTACGCTACTCCACACGGAACATGATTTTGAACTTTTCTTGTACTCGATTGATTAGGATTATTTTCTACGCCAAGTACAGGTTGAAGTAAACACTCAAAATCAGCGTATATGACGAAAGGAATTTTTTAGTTTGTGATTATGATGGACAAACTGTAATACACTATCTTTTTTAGATGGCATTGTTATTTTTTGCACATCACTATAGTACTGTAAATGATTTTGTAATGTTTCATTGTTAGTACAACCGTGCAAGCATCGGTAACAAAAGAACGTTTTATTTCTATTTTTATTGTACTGTTTACCAACTAGTCCGTTAAAGTTTTTAATCCAAACGTAATGAGTTTTGTAGTACAGTAAATTTATAGTCGATTGTGAAGCTTTTTCTGAAATATATCTCGGATATACATCCTCTTTTTCATCTAGTCCGAAAACGTTAATTGAAACATTATTTTGCTTTTCAAATTTTGGTATTTGATTTTCTGCCACAGGAAAGTTAATATCTTTAAAATTTAATCTAGACACGTGACTGATATATTTTTCAACACGAGTAGCGTTTTTTTCTGCTGGAAATAGTGCGGAAAGAACAGCCCATTGGAAACATTTATTATCTACGTTTTTGATGTTTATACAACATCTTTTACTTTTTATTTTTGGTGGCAGGTCGACGTATGAATTACCTCGTAATGCATTATATTTCACCGTGTGAAACAATATTCCTTTGATCATTTCAAACTTCCAACCCGAACCTAATTGAGCGAATTCCTCTATTTTTTTTACAGATTTCTTGGTGTATTTCATCAGATAGTGATAACAGATCAGTCCCAAGCAAAACACGTCTTGATTTTGCGTTAATATAAGGTTCTGCAATTTCCTTGTTAGTTGATTCTTCCGTTATAACTAACTTTGAAAATATAATATGATATTGCACAAATAATCTAATACTTTTGTGTTTTTCGAGCTCACGTTTTACAGTTGTCTGTAGTAGGTGGTAAAGATTCGTTGCATTAAAATTTACTAAACATTTTGATTATCAAACTGATAACTATTATCAAAACCTGCAAAAGCAGTCGCTATTTTATTAGGTTCTCCCATAAGGCTTTTCTTAGCTATATCACGTAATTCTAACATCATTATATTATAACGTAATATCTAATTGATAATTTTTTCACACTGCGCATGCGCTAAAAATCAATTGAAGATAAAAAATCTCCTATAATATAATGACAGCAAATCTAACAAACACATGTGAGCAAGAAACATATCAAGTTCACCCAAAGTATAACTGTACCTCACACTGCGCATGCGCTAAAAATCAATTAGAGATAAAAAATCGCCTATAATATAAAGACAGTAAATCTGACAAGCGCACGTGAGCAAGAGATTTATCAAATTCACCCAAAGTATAACTTTATCTCACACTGCGCATGCGCTAAAGATCAATTGAAGATAAAAAATATTACCTATAATATAATGAAAGTAAATCTGACAAGTGCACGTGAGCAAGAAGCATATCAAATTCACCCAAAGTATAACTTATACGCTGGAAATGTATTAGGTTCGGTTATTAACATTAAAACTAGAATATCTGTTGGCAAATTAACGTCAGCGGGTTATAATATTAGTGTAAAGGGAGATAATGCCGAGAAGATTGCAATGTTTAGAAACGATTTTATTTACACGTTGTTCTGCGATGATATTCCAGAGGGACAGCGTGTATATCATTATTCCAGAACAATAAAATTTATAGCCGATGAAGTAGCAAAATCAGCTTTTTCAAGAGAATACGATGCTAGGATTGGTTTTAGATATGATAATCAATAATATTTTGTAATTCGGTTTTAGTCAAGCAATGATGAGCAAATGCTATGATATCATCGTGATTAAATTTTAGCGTCGTTACTGCACTTTCATTAATTTTATTTTTTTCTGCTTCTGTTAGTAATGTTTTATGAGAATCACCTTGCATTACAATAACATCAACACTATAACCCAACAAACATTTTCTTACCGTTTCGGCTAGTTCGTTGTAATTTACTATATAAACTTTTTGGTGATATTTTATCTCATCAGTCATCTTATAATAACGTCGTGGAAACTTTTTTTTTAGGTGTGTGCAGCTCGACTGCAAGATCATCGTATACTTTTTTCCAAGTCCAAGTTTATATTTTGCTCCAATCATTCCCTGAACAAATTTTCTATCAAAACGTTCTCGTAGATTTGTTGGCTTCATATCACGTAATTCGTCGAACATTACTTTATGACAATCTAATTTTGAGTTTTCATGATCACGATAACAGATATCATGACGCATTGCTATTGCATCCACTTGATTGTAAGGCTCTTGTCCTGGCAACGGATTGTTGTTTTCATCTAGTTGTTGATCTAGTGGATTCCACGGACCAGTATACTTATGACCTGGCAAAGTCCAACCGCCTTTTGGTTTTGGCAATTTTCCAATTAGTTTATGTATATCTAAACCTGACCTTATTATTTCTCTGTTGTTACAACATTGACAGTATGCGACAATTTTATTTTGCTCAATACACAAATCTCTGTCAGAATCACAGTTGCATATCATTCTATATTTTTAATCGTCGACTAAAATAATATTAGGATAACCAGATCCTAGCGACGTCGCTGGAGATACTATCGCTGGGGATGTCGCTGGAGATACTATCGCTGGGGACGTTTTCTTTAAAAATGTATTTTTTCTTTTTCCACAGATTGCACAAATACTTTTTATACTATCCTGTTGTTTTTTGTTTTTTTCTGTTGTTTCGTTAATATTTTCTGTTTTAGTTCTACACTTGAGACAGTATGTTGACATTGTTATACTTGTAGGTTTAGATAAAATTAATTGCGATCTCATCATTAGCGTGAGAAGGTTGCTTATCAAACTGTAAAATAAATTTTAAAAAGTTAAGATTTCTGCTCATCTTTCGGATAAACAGTATACAATAATATCCGCAAGCAGACGTCAAAATAATTATTATTATAAACTGCTACCCAATGTGTGCAAGATCCGTCATTAAAATCTTGTATATTAATAACACATGAACTTACAGCTGATGGTGATTTTATTGCTGTGAGTTCATCTTTAGAATAAACTCCGTGAAATCCAGGAACCTTCTTTTAACTTATCAATGATATCAAAATTACTCAACGGGGTCGACGAGTTCCTGGTAATGTTAGACCACGTCCGATTCCTAAGAGATTTGGCAGCAGACTTCCCGCTAGTCCCGCCAAAAGTGGAGCGATCGGAATAATTCCTCCTTGTTTTGGTTGATTGCATTTGTATTTGCATTTTTGGTGTTGGTGATTTTGTTTTTATTGTTTTCTTTTTTTGTTGATGATATTGGTGTTGGTGATTTCTTTTTCTTTTTCTTTTTCTTTTGTGGCATTATAATATATCATTTACATAAAATTTACAATTTTTTTACAATTTTTTTATTCCACTTCCACGAATGATACCATTACCTTTGACTGCTTTCTCCGTTGCGCCAGATATTGCTTCAGACGCTTCAGACGCTGCTGCTATTCCTAATGTGCCTAAGACTGGTAAAATTTTAGGTATTATTGTACTAGTTAATACAGATAATGCCGGACCAAAAAACCACCTTTGACAACAATATCATTTGCCAGCGCTGTCATTTGTGCAGAACTCAAATTTAAAACAGACGTTTTTTTACGATCATACTTTTTTACTTGATTTTTTGTTAGCATTATTTTTGTTAAAACACCATCAGAAATATTAGGATTGATTTTTAATGATACCCGTTCTCGCTTTGCAATAGTAGCTACTAATTTTTTAACTTGGCCATCGGTTAGGTATACTTCTTTTATAATATATTTTGTCATTTTATATAACAACTGCAGATTAAACTTGAACTGTCATTTTACCTCTAATAGAATCTACCGTGATAAATCTATCACTAATCACTAATGCGTATACGTACAACGGCGCTAATGGAACCGCCCCAAGTGTCCAGGTAATTTCAATATCCGCTGTGCTGTCTACAATTCGCTCGTTATGTTTACTAACATCAAAATGAAATATAGGATAAAGGGTACGAAATTCCTCTGCTTATATTTGAGTTCCATCTTCAACATCTTGATATTTTTGTATTGCGTCAAGCAGGTACATGTACGGTCGAGAAATATTTTTATTAGCATCATCAGCAAAATTGCATTCGATAGCTCGTTCTGGATATTGCTTTGAATTTAATCTAGCGTATATTCGTCTGACATCAGAGTGATCAAATATTGCATTATTTTGTTGTTGGTTACCTCGTCGGGCTTGCTGTTGAAATACGACAAAGATATTTCTCGGCAGTTGTTCGCTTGATGTTGTTGTGACCCTCCATGTGTAGTCAGTAGTATTTGGAACCGCTGTCTGATATATCTTATGCTGCTTAAAATAAATTCTGTTTGTATGCTTATCAAGCATGCTATTTAGTTCTGACATTTTAGTGATTGATGGTGTTATATGTGGCATCCACAAAGCAAGTTTGTTTATAATAAACTGTACATTAACCCCTCCAGATCTAAACAAGCAATCGTTTTGGTCTGCTCGATCTAAAATAAGAGTATGTTTTACTCCGCGAAATAATTTATCATGATCGCGACAAAAGCCGAAAATCATACTTAGTGGAAGCATCATTGTAATTTGACGTGATCCTGCTGCATGTTTTCTTCGCCTAGCAAAACCATCGTTATAGCGTGGATTTCTCACGTCAAGTGTGTTAAGAAGTAAATTTAACATCCCAGTACAGTTTGCATCTGCAGCTGGTGGTGTTTTATTTAGATTATTTAAAGCTTCTGTAAGAGAAACTCTTGTAGCATCTGCATTAGCAGCTGCACCTGGTGCAGCAATACCTAGCGCGTCTGCATTAGCAACGAGAAAATATTTCTCACAATTACAGCATTTGCATCATCATCAGCTCCATGTACTATAGCGCCTCTCTTTAAAAATTCGGTTGATTCAGCTATACCCCGTCCAGTTTATTTAAACCACGTCATGTTAGTTGCAGTTGATCTTGAGTAATCGTCGGAAAACTAAATAATATTTAAAATTGTACTTGCAACTTGTAGATGACTTGAAATATCTTCTATAGTTTGATTGGCCAGTTGATATCTAGCACTTTTGAATAAACTCCAGCCGTTTTTTATAAGAGCTACTTCTGCTCCAACTGCAATTGCAGCAGGTGGATTGGCTACTGTCATAATCTGACCACGAACTTCTAACATAGCCTTATGTGGCAGTAGAAATACATCTTTGTCTCTGGTGTTAAAGGTTCTAATACCAGCTTTATTTGGTTCGTTAGAATTTTCATCAAGATACTCAACAAACTCGAATTCTGTCACATCGTTGTCGATGTCATAAGTTTCTGTTAACTCGCGATAATTTTTAACAGACATTTTATTTTATTAGATTATATAAAATTTTATTGCGGCACTGTTACTTTAGATATTAATTTTTGTATGAGCTGCTCACCCTTTGGTGATAATAATTTTTTTGTTGTTGTTATCATAGCGTTTTGAGTTTCTTTTGTTGGAGCGATTTCTGAGATAGCTTGTTTTATTTCAGATGCAGTCGGTGGATCACTTTTTATTTTATTAGCTATTTTTTGTCCCACCGCAGTCCCAGCGGCAGATGCAGTCCCAGTTGCAAAAGCTTTACCAGCGTCAATAGCAATTGGTGCAACTTTACGTGCTATACCCGGAATATATTCTCAATAACATTAGTAAAAATATTTCCAAAACATCCTCCTACTATTTTTCTTCGATAAACTTTTTTTCTTTGTTTCATTATATTTGATGTTGCATAATTTTTACTTTTGCTCGCGTAGATGTAAATAATAAGTTACAACTTCATTATTCAATTCCAACTGTTTTCCTGACTGGTCTGTCAACTGCAATATCATACTTGATATTTGATTTTCAAGATTTAAAGGATAATAGATAATATGTCGTGGAGTTATTTGCATAAGAGAACCTGGCGAAACTTCTAGTGAAAAACTGTAAATTGTTTGACCATTACTACCTTTTGATGTATAAGAACCAGAAGCAATAGAGCAATTTGCTAATATTGTATTTACTTCTGTTATATTTACTGGCAGTTCACTGTCATATGTAATAGCCTGATCAAGTGCATTGTAACAACAAGTCCTTCGAGTAATATCATATCTGCCGTTGTTAATAACCAGTTCTGATATAATTTCAAGTAGGGTATCATTAAGTCCGTTTTTGCTAATTATATCTTGTATTTGTGTCTTCTTACAGCGGCGTGTAAAAAAGTAGAACCTAAACTTTTAATAAAACAGCATGGCTTTTTAACATCTATTATAACTTACAAAAAACTACTTGATCAGATCCGGTCTTACCTACGAGGAATAAAATATAATATGAATGATTTAATACGTGAATTTCGCATTATTGACAATATGTTAACAGACATTCTACCAATGAGGGTTACCAAGTATGAAAAAATTATCAAAAGAAATATGAGTAACGTAAAATTTTATCTAAACTTATGATATAATATCACTTACCTTTATCATTTTCATTCTAATGCGTAGCTTAATTTCCGCCCTGCACATGTTAACTGAAATCGCCACGCTCTAATGCGTAGTTTACCTTCCGCCCTGCACCTGCACCTGTTGTTTTTTAAAATCAGGATAGGCTATCACCTGTTGTATAATGACGGAGCTTCTGTAAGCTTACTTGGATAGTATAATGAAGCTTACCTGGAGAACCTGGCGGAACTTCAGGTGAGAAACTGTAAATCGTTTGACCTTTGCTGCCTTTTGATGTATAAGAGCCAGAAGCAATAGAGCAATTTACTAATATTGTATTTACTACTGTTATATTTACTGGCAGTTCACTGTCATATGTAATAGGCTGATCAAGTGCAGTGTAAGTTTTTTCAGTAAATCCTAACAGTTGTGCAATACTTCTTTCTCTTGGTTCAAGACTGATTACTATATTTTATAAAGCTATCCTAATTCGCAATGTGTTATAATTTGCTGCCAATTCAAAATTATCAGCCACACCGTCAGCTTTTGTGATGAGCTCTTTGATTGTCTTGTTTAGATCAGTAATATTATAAGCTCCTTGCGGAATTTTTTTTTTGTTGTAGATATTGGAGATGTTGTAATCATAGTAAAATACATTTCATCGTTAACATCATTTTTCACGTTAGGTATAGCATTCCAGCAAGTACAAGAAATTAATCCAATTTCATATTGTTTTGTAGGATCTAGTTGGATAGGTGGAAAATAATTTACTGAAAAATTTGCGCTATCTAACGATTACCAACTAGAGTTTAGTAATAATGTTGTTTGCATTCCTTTAATATTATATCATTTTACAAAATTAAGTCGCCGCGATTAAGTCGCGGTGTAAAGTTTCATATTCGTCAGATGTTAATAATTCACTCGATCTTAGATGATCAAGTATGTTGATGATTGCATTATCAAGTTCAACACTAACATTACCAGCTTCCTTTGATGATATTAATAACATTAATATACCTATCATTTCAGTAGTTGATGTAAATACCTTTACACCAGTTCCTCTTCTTACTGCCCAACTTTTCTCTACTCGATTGTTATCAAAAGTAAAAAATTTCCTTCTAAAACTCCATCCTTTACCAAAACCTTTTGGTCTACTATTTTCTGCTGTTTTTTTTAAACGTGAGAGCAATAACACCGTTTCTCATTCTTTCATAAAGTGGAATCATATTATCAATCTCTGTAACCGTGTATCATTCATCTTTAGCTGCAGCTCCGTCTTTAGATATTACATCTAATCTATCGAGTAATGTTTGATATTCTACATCAGTCCACTTGCTTATATCATCAACACCCCTTATATTTTCATTCTTTAAAAAATCATCATATTCAATACCTTTTATCTCATCATTTGCTCTTTTTGTAAAATAAAATCTTTGATCTCCAACTTCCATAAACTTTACAGTAAGCTCACCAACTCTTTGTTGCTCCTCTTTGATATCTTTTATATCTCCTGATAATTTTTTTTTAATATTTGTTATTCCTTGCGTTGTTAACTCTGCTAATCTTCGCTCAAGTTCCAGCGGATTGTTTATCAATCGATCTGTTTCAGCTTGTCTAGCCGCAGGATCAGCTATATTAGCTGTAAATGCCTCAATTAGTTTTCTTGTTTCTTCATCAGATCTAGTAACAAGTTTTGCAGCAGCTGCTTCCTGTTGTTCTTTAACAATTCCAACCAAGCCTTTTTCCTGCAGTTGTTTAAGTTCTTCTTCTGACAGTGGTTTAGTTTCAGGTTGTTTACCTAATAGTGCTTCAGTGACCGGCTTGAAAATTGTAGCTGTTCCTTCTGTAGCGGTTACTTGCCCACGTCGTGTTTCTTGTACTTTTTGCTTAAGCGATGTCTGAGATTGAGCAAGTTTTTTTAGATCTTCTATGTGTTGTCGGTATCTTGCTCGTTTGTCCATTATTATTATTATAAATTTTATAAAATTGAAACCCTTACTGTAAGAAAGTGTCAATACAACAGCGAAACATTTTAGTTGGATCATTTGTAAGTTTATCAAATAAGAAAAAGTTGTATTTATCTTTTGTAGCATTATGGTAAAGTTCAATAAACTTATCTTTTGTCACGTCACCGCATTGTTCGCTTGCAATATTTCTAACGTCAACATTGTCCAGTCCTGGAAATATTATAAACCAACCCGTATTTCGCCGAATAAATCTGTCAACATTATAAAATCCTTGAGCAAGGTAAACAGAGTTACATTGTTTGTTACGTGACAGTGAGAAATACGATCTTATTTTGTTCATCTCCATGTTATTTAGCGGAATATCGTCAAAAACTACTATCTTATGTTCATCTGCATCAAGTTGATTAACTGGAATAAGATCTTCTGGCTGCCTAATAATAAAACAATCTTCACCAGCCTTAAGTTCATCACGAAGTTTGTCATTATAATCGCGTAATAACTCATACTTATCTTGCTGTGGATTGATTGTGTAAATATAGACTCTATCGTAGTTAAAATTATCACCAAGAAGCAAGTTCATAAGCAAATCTGTTTTTCCTGATCCAGTTCGCCCAACAATAAGATAATGACAATCAGGAAGTTCTTTGTTATGTTTGTGTTTCACCAGCTTCTCTGTATCAAAGTTTAAACTAGTGTTGATAACTTTATCTAAGACAGTATATAATGAGTTACTATACAAAATTTGGAACACTATCAGCAGATTTATCCACAAAAGGTTACAAAGATGACTTATCCAAGTATGCAGCTCTTGATCGGCTCAAAAATGAAATGAATAATTTACTAAATCTTAGCAGTGTAGAACCAGATGAAGTCGTCATTTTCCAGGACAAAGAAGGACGATTAAAAACGAGTGATGTAAAACTGTCAGATGTACTTGTACGAATTCCTAATGCGGTTGCTGATAATATCATGACATTTAACAATCAAGGTAAGATACAAGATTCTGGTAGGTCAGTAAAGGATTTTGTTAAAAAAGCTGGTGATTTATTTAATGGGAATATTGTTATGAACCAAAACAAGATTACAGATCTTGGATATCCAACTACAGATGGAGACGCTGTAACTAAGAAATATGTCGATGATCAGGACGTTCCAATCAGTAATGAAATAACTGCGCTCAAAAATGAATTTACCGGTCATGTAAAAACGTTTTTAAATTTTCGTAGAAACATAAACACGCTTAAAGATGATTTTTTTTTGAAATCCACCAATTGTTAACATTACACTCGCTAATATTAACACAAAACTCAATGATATTAACACAAAACTCAATGATATTATTAGTGGAATTCCTAGTATTGTTGAGAAAACGAGTATGGTTAAAATTCCTCACAAACAGATAAAAATATTGTGTATACTGTTGATACTGGTTATACTGGGTGGACACCAAAAAATAATTCTATCAAATATATTGCAGAAGTTACCGGTGTGTATAGATTGTCAGTGCTTAGCAGTGCAAAGTTTAGAATATCTACCAAATATCTATTTCGTCATCCAAATGATGACTCATCTGGAGTATTATCTGTAATAATAAACAAAAATTCTGAAGAAGAATTTGTACTTGAACCAGTTGATAAAACTTTAAAATTAGCAATTTTTCTCTGGTGTTTGGAATTTATAGCTGAACAACCAGCTCTTATTATGGATTAACCAAACATAGGACTATGTGAACTAATATTATAATGAAAAGAAGTATAGTTGATTTCAATCATATTTCAAAAGATATTCCAAAACATATATTCTAAAAAGAGCCCTATTCGCCCATAAAAATGTGTAATTTGATGTATTACTGTATCTGTTAGGAAAGCATTATGTGATAGACATTATCGTGCTCTTAGAATTGGAAAAAGGATAAATTAGATAGTTGAATCAAATAAAAAAGTAATCAGAAGAAATGTATGCCCCTTTAGAAGTAAAGAAAAACACATGAACAAACCAAAATCAAAGAATATACAATTGGCATACTGAAATTCATCGTGAATTTCAGACAAGGGCATACTGAAATTCATCGTGATGAAGAAATCGTTTGAACGATTTAATATAACACTTGCTGAGCGGTTATTTGGATATCAATACGCGAAGGAAATATCTAATGACTTTATGTCTGGTGATCGATCTCGTGATTGGGTTGTAAGGTTACCAAAGATTATATCTAGACCCACACGATATCTTGACCTAGGATCATGTAGATTTATTGTTATAAATCCAAATGAAACAAATTGTGCTTTAGAAAAGAAATTTTTAAATTTAATCATGTCTATGTCCCCCGAACACCAAGGATAATAAATATTATGTAGAGTATAATTATCTACTCCATTAAACACAACCAAAATATTACAGTTACCTCTAATCATTTAGGTATTTGTGTGTATCTCTGAGTAACATAAATCACGTCTGTGTTCTTATGTCTACCTCGAGAAAATATTCTAGTTGGATTAGATTGTTTGCCAACCTCACATCTTCATATACTACGAGATTATTAATGAATCTATTTAAGTCATCTACATATGGGGCTTCATCTATATAAGTGATAAAGTCAATAATATCGTCACTGTCTTTATTAACTGATTTTGGTCTTACGTTAAAATCCTTAAGTACTTCGTAACAATGATGATCATCTACAGACGGTGATATTAAATATAGTTTGCTTAACTTCAACCATATCCAGATGGACCTATTATGATCATTCTTATCGAATTTTCTGGTTCCTGTTTTGGTATCGTCAAAAAGTCAATTATTGTATCCATATTATCAATGACATGAATCTGTATTGTGTTCGATGTAGATTAACTACAACCACCACTGGATTAACAACGATATTAACGAAACTAAACGATGTACATTTACAGGTAAATATGTGAAATGTGGCACACACAAAGATAAATTTATTTCCATGTATGATTCAGGGACAAAGATAGGTGGAGATATTGCTGTTTCGTTATGAAAATTACATGGATTACCATGCTAAGTATGCTGGTGAGAAACACCATCCTGGATATAATTACTGTGGTCCTCGAACTAGACTTGATATCCGACTTGCTAATCAAGACCAAACAAAACCAGAAGAGCATCCAGTAAATAACATTGATCAAGCATGTCATGTTCACGACGTTGCTTATAAAAGTAAAGATTTGCGGCAGCGTCATCTTGCAGATGTGAAATTGATTCATGTATTAAATTATATACCTGATAAATCTTTCAGAGACAAACTGGCTAGTTTCCTAATAAAATCTGCTATGAAAAGTAAAATAATGTTAGGAAATGGTAATTAATGATATGATTATTATAATGGAATCTATTTAATATAGCCCAAGAGGATATTGGAGAGGCAAAGCAGCGATCACTAAACTTGATAAAGCGGGAAAAATGTTGCACGTTATGTTGTTACAAATTGATTAGCACGACAGGCAATATGGCAAATTTATCTACCCCCCCCAAAAAAAAAATCCATATGCACATTTTGACATCAGTGATATTAACGATGTTCACCAAGCAGATATTTTGTTTTTACCACACGATGCTATTAAAACACGTTGCCGAAAGTCACTCACGTACAAATACGCGTTGACTGTCGTTGACGTTGCAAGTAGATATAAAGAAGTTGAAATATTATCAACAGTGACAGCATCTGAAGTTGCTTCTGTGTTTGTGCGAAATTATCAACGTTGTGGTCTACAATGGCCACAGCTAATCCAAGTAGATCCTGGCAAAGAATTTCTTGGTGTAGTATCATCTTTGATGAAAAACATAACGTTAAAATCAGACGAGGGCATTCTGAAATTCATCGTGATGAAGAAATCGTTTGAATGATTTAATTTAACACTTGCTGAGCGGTTATTTTGATATCAATATGCGAAGGAAATACCTACTGACTTTATGTCCGGTGATCGATGTCGTGATTGGGTTGTAAGGTTACCAATTGTGATATCTGCATTAAATTATGAAATTACTCGTGCAAATTCCATGAAAACTTCTAATGCAATAACAAAAAATATATTTCACATAGCGATTAATACCGACAACGAGTTCAAAAAACAATAATAGGTAAAGTAATTGTGAGATATTTATACGAACAAGGGGAGCTGGAAAGTGGAAGGAAACGAGCTACTGAACCTATTTGTAATGTGACCACACATACAATTTCTAGCGTGGTAAGATCCACTGGAAGACCTGCCAATCAGCAGGCAGGGTGAACCCTACAAAAGTTTGCTCGAATCATTAACGAAAAATAAAGGTTCCTACAGAGTCTGAAAAAAGGTCAATAGAACTAAACCAAAGTCTCTAACTAATTATATTTCCATACGTCTGAATTTTTCAGGAGGTTAGTTCATTTTTGTTATACTATTATTGAAGTTATTTTGTCCTGACTTTGTATGGCGATTTTTGTTTACTCATAAAGCGACTCAGTTGTTGTCCTTCACCCTGCCTGCTGCTCTTGACGGTCAAGGGGAAATAACCAAAGATTTTATCTAGACCCACACGATATCGTGATCTAGGATCATGTAGATGTATTGTTATAAATCCAAATGGAACAAATTGTGCTTTAGAAAAGAAATTTTTAAATTTAATCATATCCATGTCCCCCGAACACCAAGGATAATATATATTATGTAGAGTATAATTATCTACTCCATTAAATACAACCAAAATATTACAGTTATCTCTAATCACTTTAGGTATTTGTGTGTATCCCTGAGTAACATAAATCACGTCTGTGTTCTTATGTCTACCTCGAGAAAATATTCTAGCTGGATTAGATTGTTTGCCCCACCTCACATATTCATATACTACGAGATTATTAATGAATCTATCTAAGTCATCTACATATGGGGCTTCATCTATATCTGTGATAAAGTCAATAATATCGTCACTGTCTTTATTAACTGATTTTGGTCATACGTTAAAATCCTTAAGTACTTCGTAACAATGATGATCATCTACAGACGGTGATATTAAATATAGTTTGCTTCACTTCAACCATATCACAATTAAATTTAATAATAATTGTGTTTTATCTGATCCAGATGGACCTATTATAATCATTTTTATCGAATTTTCTGGTTCCTGTTTTGGTGGCGTCAGAAAGTTAAATATTGTATCCATATTATCAATGACATGAATCTATATTGTGTTCGATGTAGAATAACTACATCCACCACTGGATTGACAACGATAATAACGAAAATAAAAGACGTGCAATTACAGGTAAATATGTGAAATGTGGTACACACAAAGTTAAATTTATTTCCGTGTATGATTCGGGGACAAAGATAGGTGGAGATATTGCTGTTTCGTTATGAAAATTACCTGGGTTACCATGGACTAAGTTTGCTGGTGAGAAACACCATCCTGGATATAATTACTGTGGTCCTCGAACTAGACTTGATATCCGACTTGGTAATCAAGACCAACCAAAACCAGAAGAGCATCCAGTAAATAACATTGATCAAGCATGTCATGTTCACGACGTTGCTTATAAAAGTAAAGATTTGCGGCAGCGTCACCTTGCAGATGTGAAATTGATTCATGTATTAAATTTTATACCCGATAAATCTCTCAGAGACAAACTGGCTAGTTTCCTAATAAAATCTGCTATAAAAAGTAATATAATGCTAGGAAATGGTAATTAATGATATGATTATTATAATGGAATCTATTTATTATAGCCCAAAAGGATATTGGAGAGGCAAAGCAGCGATCACTAAACTTGATGAAGCGGGAAAATGTTGCACGTTCTGTTGTTACAAATTGATTAGCACGACAGGCAATATGGCAAATTTATCTACACCCCCCAAAAATTCCATATGCACATTTTGATATCAGTGATATTAACGAAGTTCACCAAGCAGATATTTTGTTTTTAACACACGAAGCTATTAAACCACGTTGCTGAAAGTCACGCACGTACAAAAACGCATTGACTGTCTTTGACATTTCAAGTAGATATAAAGAAGTTGAAATATTTTCAACAAAGACAGCATCTGAAGTTGCTTCTGTGTTTGAGCGAAATTATCAACGTTGTGGTCTACAATGGCCACAGCTAATCCAAGTAGATCCAGGCAAAGAATTTCTTGGTGTAGTATCATCTTTGATGAAAAAACATAACGTTAAAAATCAGGCGAGGGCATACTACATTCATCGTGATGAAGAAATCGTTTGAACGATTTAATATAACACTTGCTGAGCGGTTATTTGGATATCAAATTATCGAAGGAAATATCTACTGACTTTATGTCCGGTGATCGATGTCGTGATTGGGTTGTAAGGTTACCAAGTGTGATATCTGCATTAAATAATGAAATTACTCGTGCAAATTCCATGAAAACGTCTAATGCCATAACAAAAAATATATTTCAAATAGCGATTAATACCGACAACGAGTTGAAAAAGCAGTAATAGGTAAAGTAATTGTGAGATATTTATACGAACAAGGGGAGCTGGACGGTGGAAGGAAACGAGCTACTGAACCGATTTGGAGTTCGACCACACATACAATTTCTAGCGTGGTAAGATCTACTGGAAGACCTGCCAATCAGCAGGCAGGGTGAACCCTACAAAAGTTTTCTCGAATCATTAACGAAAAATAAAGGTTCCTACTGTCTGTAAATAGGTCAAGAGAACTAAACCAAAGTCTCTAACTAATTATATTTCCATACGTCTGACATTTTCAGGGGGTTAGTTCATTTTTGTTATACTATTATTGAAGTAATTTTGTACTGACTTTGTATGGCGATTTTTGTTTTCTCGTAAAGCGACTCAGTTGTTGTCCTTTACCCTGCCTGCTGCTCTTGA
This sequence comes from Potamilus streckersoni, assembly GCA_016746295.1. Classification (NCBI taxonomy): domain Eukaryota; kingdom Metazoa; phylum Mollusca; class Bivalvia; order Unionida; family Unionidae; genus Potamilus; species Potamilus streckersoni. Next base: position 255,615 of record JAEAOA010001825.1, read on the forward strand.
CGGTCAAGGGGAACTAACCAAAGATTTTATCTAGACCCACACGATATCGTGATCTAGGATCATGTAGATGTATTGCTATCAATCCAAATGGAACAAATTGTGCTTTTTAAAGAAATTTTTTAATTTAATCATATCCATGTCCCCCGAACACCAAGGATAATAAATATTATGTAGAGTATAATTATCTACTCCATTAAACGCAACCAAATTATTACAGTTATCTCTAATCACTTTAGGTATTTGTGTGTATCTCTGAGTAACATAAATCACGTCTGTGTTCTTATGTCTACCTCGAGAAAATATTCTAGCTGGATTAGATTGTTTGCCCATCCTCACATCTTCATATACTACGAGATTTTTAATGAATCCACCTACGTCATCTACATATGGGGCTTCATCTATATAAGTGATAAAGTCAATAATATCGTCACTGTCTTTATTAACTGATTTTGGTCATACGTTAAAATCCTTACATACTTCGTAGCAATGATGATAATCTATAGACGGTGATATTAAATATATTTTTTCCATCTCATCCACCTCATTACGAAATTTAATAAAAATTGTGTTTTATCTGATCCAGATGGATATATTATAATCATTCTTATCTAATTTGGTAATACTGGATGATGCTTCACTGTATCCTGTTTTCTTGTCTCCGAAAAATCAATTATTGTATCCATATTATTAATAACATGAGTCCATATTGTGTTCTATGTAGATCACCTACACCCACTACTGGATTGACAACAATAATAACGAAAAAAAAAACGACATATATTAACAGGTAAATGTGTAAAATGTGGTACACAAAAATTTAAATATATCTCAGGGACAACAAAGATAGGTGGGGATATTACTGCTTCTTCAGGAAAATTACCTGGATTACCATGGCTAAGTACATTGGTGAGAAATACCTTCCTGGATATAATTATTGTGGTCCTGGAACTCGACTTGATATCCGACCTGATGATCAGGATCAACCAAGACCAGGAGAGTATCCAGTAAATAAAATTGATAATGCATATCATGTTCATGACGTTGCTTTTAAAAGTAAGGATTTGCAGCAGCTGCATCTTGCAGATGTAAAATTGTTTCATGCATTAAATTATATATCTAATAAATATGTTAGAGATAAACTCGCCAGTTTTCTAATACAATCCGTTATGAAAAGTAAAATAATGTTAGGGTCTGGTACTTAATTGTATAATTATTATAATGGAATATATTTATTATAGCCCAAAAGGGTATTGCAGAGGTAAAGCAGCGATCACTAAACTTGCTCAAGCAGCAAAAGTTTCATGGGTCTGTTGCTGCAAATTCGTTAGCACGACAGGCAATATTGCAAACATATCTACCACCACCCAAACAAATTCAATATGCACATTTTGATGTCAATGTTCCTAACGAAGTTCACCAAATATATATTTTGTTTTACCACACGATACTATTAAAACACGTTGACGAAAGTCACGCACGTACAAAATCGCATTGACTGTTGTTGATATTGCAAGTAGATATAAAGAAGCTGAACCATTATTAACAAAGACAGCATTTGAAGTTACTTCTGCGTTAGAGCGAATTTATCAACGTGGTGGTCTAGAACGGCCAAATCTATTACAAGTAGATCCTAGCAAAGAATTTTTTGGTGCAGTATCATATTTGATGAAAAAATGCATAACGTTTCAATCAGACGAGGGCATATTGAAATTCATCGTGATCAAGCAATCGTTGAACGATTTAATCGAACTCTTGCTGAGCGGTTATTTGGATATCAATATGCGAAGGTAATATCTGCTGACTTTGAGTCCGGTGAGCGATCTCGTGATTGGGTTGCAAGGTTACCAAGTGTGATATCTGCATTAAATAATGAAATTACTCGTGCAACTTCCATGAAACCTTCTAATGCAATAACAAAAGAACACCATGTAGCCATGAATACGGACAACGAGGTCAACAACCAGTATTAGGTAATGTATTTGTGAGATATTGATACGAACCAGGGGAGTTGAAGGGTGGCAAAAGACGCGCTACTGACCCTATTTGGAGTGTCACCACACATACAATTTCTAGCGTGGTTAGATCCACTGGAAGACCTGATATATACAGACTAGATTCTAATGCCCCTCAACGTGTATTTGTGCGTGAACAATTGCAAGTAATTCCTACAGATACACAATTACCCCACCTTCACTTATGTAAATTAGCACCTCTTTGTCGATTACATTCAAGACAGGTCAACGTTACATTTTCACAGCAGTGTTTTTTGTTAATAACCATTCAAGGAATGTTTTTATTGTTTCTAAAGGCACCGTGTCTATTTCGTCCCATATAATATACTTAGCTATATATTTCTCACCCATTCACTCAGAAGACCATGTATCTCCATACCATCTAAAATGCTATTATAAGTGCAATTTTTACCCCTCGTTCTTTTATCTCTCTGGCTAGTTTATGTGTAGGTGTCAAAACAATCATATCTGAATTGTTGTTCATAAATAATTTAATCACTCGAGTTGTTTTACCTGACCCTCCACACCCATTAAGATAAACAGTCTTATGTCTAGCCACAGGATCGTACACAGATGATACAAATGATTATATTAGCTGAATATTATTTATGTAATATATTTCCTTAATTTCATCTTCAGCAAATTCAGAATAACTAGGTATATTTTCTTGCTTTATCCTCCGTGTTCCCCACTCACCATTTCTGAGTAGCGGATTTAATAAATCCTTATATTTTTTGTTTATATAAAATGAATCCGTAGCGACTCTTACAGCGTAACAAGGAAATCTTTTTATCATCGACAGTACATTTATAGAAACATAGGCTAGCATTGAAGATCTTAAATGAGTAAACTGCGGTGAGTCGCCCTCAATATAGTTCACAATAGTACCTAGTTTGGTCCCGTCCGATAAATAAGCATTATTTCGGCTTATAAATGTTTTTCTCTCTGTTGTATCAGCGATTATAAAATCTAACTCAGCATCGTCCATAAGCAATCTTGTACAGTGTCGTTTATGACCGTATGAACCGCCTTGAGTAAACTTACCAATTATCTTTCTACCGAGATCTTTTGCACACTTCTCATCGTGCTCGTCTCTGCATTTACGTATATTATTATTAATTTTAATAATGTCATCTTTGGCAAGATCAGGAAATTCTTTCCTGGCATCTTCTATATTAAATCTGTCCTGTTCTGGACTATATGATATAATCGCTTCATTTATTTTTAACGATACTAATACTCCAGCATCTATAATATATCTTAATAACATTATTGATGCCCAACATTTTATCTAAAACGTTTTTACCAAACCAAACATCAGTAATCGGATGGAGATCTTTTGCGAACTCGAATGATTCTATATATGCAAATCCTGTTAAGTAAAAATCTGGTAAGGGTCCATTTATTGAAACTCTGGCCATGTCATGTTTAGGATGTCCGAATCCGTTAGAGTATTCAAAACTCTCGCCATATACATGAAAACTTACAGGATAACATACTGCCATATCGTCGGATATAATATCATTATAATCGTGTTTAGTATTCCATAATCCACCCTGTCCATATTCTATGCAATGTTTTGTATATCCTCAATAAATTCTGATCTTGAAGGTTTCCATTAATTTTTTCCTGAGCGAAATGGACCGCGGCTGATGGTACGGTAAAACAATTATTCAGTAGTTGTCTGATTTTGTCATCGTTAGAAGTATATTTTAGTGCAAGATTTCTCATTTCTTCATAAAGAGATTCTGTACGACGAATATCGCCATTGGGTCTTACAAATTGATCATGATAATAGTGTTCTGAACTCTAAAGTAACCAAACAGATATAGGGTCATTTTTACTAATATTTTTAATAAAATCAAATACATGACCATTATAAAATTTAATCCAGACGTGGGGATACTGGTACTCATCCTAAGATTCCTAAGTCAGTCATATCTACTAACACAGTTACTGGCAAAAAAATAGTTTTTAATTCTATGTGTGCAGCTGCCAGGTATTTTGGTATTTGCACGCCTTCAATTAAATGTGAAGCTGATCATAAATGAAAATCTGCATATTCAATAAAGTATGACCAAAAGATTATATTTGAATACGTATAATAACTGTGTACTCTTAACTCTGGATAATATTATTTAACTTTATAAATAATTCGACTCTATCAATCCTACCAAGGATCCTGTTTAACAATAATCATATTTCCTGACTGTGTCAGGGATCCACTTTCACTATCACTGTCCTCAAATTCGCTGACATTTATTACAGAATCAAATAACATAATCCTTTTTAGTTGGGTCACATGATTATCAATCATTTTCTTTCTTTCGTATTCGTGAGATAATGCACTTTTTACTTTTTCGATTGAACGCATAAGAGGCGAGAGTAATCTTACATGTTTGTCATTTACGACAGCTAAGGATTCTAACATAGAATTATATATCGACTTTATAAATCTATAATTGGAATTTAACGTGAACTTATTTTAAAATTTTCTCTACTGTAATAATTCTAAGTCATATATGATTTTTTTTCAGGGTCAAGGTTACCGGATAAATTGACATATTCATGCTTTAATTTTTTAATGGTAGAAACAATATCAGCAATATTTGCACTGTTCATTCTCTCTCTTTCAATCTCTCTCTCTATCTATATCTCTCTCTCCCTCTATCTATCTTTGTCTGTCTCTGTCTCTGTCATTTCCAGAGCCAAACATAGTTTTACTAGTACAAAAGGCTACAGATAATGATGCAATATGGAGACCCGCCGGTGATGCTGGTATAGTAACTCTTACAAAACTTTCTCTGTGGATGTAAGTTTTAGTTCCTTCAATATCTGAAGAGCAACGATTGCTATCTTTCATGAGTCAAGGGGGTAAATCAATACTATCATGGCTGACAATGACCACAGATGCAATCCAGAGTAATATTAACGGTTTATTTACATGGCAAAAACCTCTCAGCACAGAGATTCTGCACCTAGACACATATTTATTGTATTACAAAATGCTGCACGAGTAAATGACCAACCGCGTAGTCACATGATATTTGACGGTCTTGGTGTTTCTGAGGTTTTATTAAGGATAAATTGACATCAAGAACCATCCAAGGAATTTCGATCAAAATCATGTAGCACGTGCATATAATTTTTTTATTATGATTATGGGCCGTGATCAAAATGTTAATACTGGATTACAAATATCTCAGATTTTACAAACTTGAATCCAATTTATAACTTTTCACTCGAACATTTAGATTTGACCAGACAATCGGTAGTCGATATATATTGTCGAGCTAGTGTAACAAGAGGAGCTATCGATAATAATAGATCAATTGCTGTTATACTTAGCGATAAATCAATGCTCCTTTAAGGTGCTGGTGGACGAATGAGAGTCATTGATGCTCTAGTAGAAAATATGTAACACGTAATTAGATCATTCATGAGTAATATAAATGTCATATAATCACGTTAATGTTACTCTGACTCCTAGTCAAATAAAAAGACTGCAATCGGCATCAAACAGTAACTGTGGAATAACAATATCGTTGAAAATGGAACAGATGAACGGTTCAAATAAATTATCGTTGATCGATCGTCAATTCAAAAACTTTAATGAAGCAAAAAATCAAATAAATGCGCCAAACTTAGTCTTTCTGCAGGCGCTATCAAAGGCAATTTTAAAACAGGTGGTATATTGCCCCTTCTCGCAGCTATACCAGCATTAATAGCCGCTACAGCACCTGCGGTTGCAAAAGCTGCTGCATTAGGCGCTGTGGGAACTGCTGCTGGAATGGCATTAAAGAATGCAAGTGGACAGGGAATCAAAACAAAGGAAAAGGTCTCAGATTACCAGGGACTCCTCCCTCATGGTACGAAAAAAGTCTAAGACTTCAAAGGACAGTTTACTGATCTCTCCTATGTCTAATTTTGATTTTTTGGATGCTGCTAAAAAGCTAAAAATAAAAAACTTTAGAGGTGATTTTATGCGAGATCAGTTACCAAAACAACCTAACAATATTGACACAGGTATTATTAATATCGATAAAAACTCTGAAACAGGTACCCATTGGGTAACGTATGCAATTGATCCACGTGGAATTATCTATTTTGATTCATATGGATTAGTGCCACCAAAAGAATTTCTTCATTATGTCAGTAATAATACTGATTTAATCTGGTATTCAATGCTACCAACACAAACATTAACTGATCCACCAATATGTGGTCGTGAAGTACTTAATGTACTTAATGCTATATCCCTAGCACCGCAAAGAAAACCACCTCATAAAGTCGTGCATGAATATACCATGCTGTCACATTTAAACAGAAATCAGTAAAATATAATGGTAGATATTTACGGAAGATCTGCTCGTGGTAAAGCTCAGCAGCAAGGTGATTTATCTAAATATGTAACCCTCGATCAAGTCAGAAATGAGATTGATGATTTATTTAATATTACAAGTGTGGATCAAAATGAAGTGGTTGTTTTTCAGGACAAACAAGGACGATTAAAGACGAGTAATATACAACTACCAGACGAACTTGTATGAATTCCTACTGCAGTTGTTGATAATATCGTTACTTTTACTGATCAGAGTACAATAGAAGATTTAGGTAAGTCAGTTAACGATTATATCAAGACAACTGGCGGTGTATTTAGTGGATATGTTATTATGAACAAAAATAAAATTACAGATCTTATATATCCAATTACAGATAGTGATGCTACAACAAAAAAAATATGTTGATGATAAGGAATCTAAGTAAGTATTAAACAATGGCGGTATAATGTGTGCGTTTCCCAATATGACCCATAACGGTATTAGTAATTTAAGAACACCAGAATCTGATTTTGATGCTGCTGCAAAAAATACGCCGATGATAAACAGATTCCAATCATTAATGTAATAGCCTAAATCGAAACTGAATTTACCCGTCACGTGAATACGTTTTTGAGTTTTAGCAGAAACATAAACAGAATTAATAACGAATTTTTTGGAAATCCACCAAATGTTGATATAAAAACTTACTGATATTAACATTAAACTCAATGATACTATCTGAGGAATTCCGGATATTATTCAAAAACCAAACCTGATTAAAATTTCTCTCAATCAGATAAGAAATATTGTGTATACAGTTGCATCTGGGTTTGGATCGTGGACACCAGAAAAAAGACCCATCAAACATACTGCGGAGATTACTGATATTTATAGGATGTCCTTACTTAGCGTTGCATATTTTAGAATATCCACTACATCTCCATCAACTGGTAATTTTTTAAAACTATATCTGTGTTATTAGGTAAAGATTCTCAAGGAACGTTTATACTGGAATCATGGAGTAGAAATTTACCTCAAGCTTACTGGTGGTGTTTGGAATTTGTAGCTCAATTAATTACTTAACGTTATAGTATAATGGACCTAATGACTACGTTATCTATCGACGTTCAACGTCAAAGATATAATCAAGCATGAGAATATCTATCCAAACTGAAAATATCATCGACCATTACACAGAACAAGTAAAAAAATATCGTATCGTAGACGTAAGGTTGTCATTGATATAGTTGTGTACTAAGTGTCTGCTATTGTTGCTGGATCCAGGTTAATATTATCGACATTAAAAATGACAGCTCCAGCAATTATAACAATTATTGTTTTAACTTCAACGACTATAGCAGGCATTCTTAGTATTATTGCTAAAAAGTTCACTACATAAGCAAATGATAAATTGCGTTGTATACGATAAAGTTGCACACAGCAACAACAACCTACTCTAAACTATCTGGATATATTTCCTTGTATCAGAGCAAAGGTAAAATATCTGATAAGGAGTTTGCAATGATAATTAAAATCTACGATGAAGCACTCATAATCATTAACGATCCTGGTGACAATAACCAGAGTAAAATAAATGGAGAATTAAACAATAATAATAGTAATGTCAGCGCCTGAACATCGTTTGGATATTGAGTCGAGAGAGTTGTTACAGCAGTTCGTCACTGACACAACTCATTCAAAAAACTACTATGATATCAATAAGTTCAACCAATCCGGAATTTAGCGTTAACTTTCCAACTGCAATTCCAGTAAAAGAGATACCATTAGCTCAGTTACGTGTTTATTATAGCTGGCCTAATATTAAATCAAAACCATTTGGTGGACAACAACCAAATAATTCATTAGTATTCGCAAATAAAAATAAATAAGTCTGATGGAACTCCAGATTGGCAAGTTGTTAGCATTCCAACTGGTAGTTATCAGATAGAGCAAATTAATGAGGAATTCCTGCGAAGAATTAAGTCTCTAACCGGAAAAGAATCCAATATAGCAATTACTGTTTATGAGCCAAGATTATCGTCGGTGATTAAACTACATTCTCCTGACTATGCTGTGGATATTTAACAAAGTTCGATTAGATCAGTATTATGATGTCCTGAAGTTGCACCGGTTTATCAGGTTCCACCAGAACCACAGCGATCCGACTTCATCATAGATGTTAAGAAATTTATATAACTTCCAGAATATAGAAAACAAAATCCATTTATGGAGAGCGCTACGATACCCATAGCTTATAGAAGTCATACTTATTTTATGGGTTTCATTCAAGGTAAGAAAGATCCAGTAAAGACATTAACACTTGATGTCGACCAAATTAACTCATTATCAAGACAGATTAAATCTGAACATGAGCGCGTGTTAAATGATCTTAAAATGTACTTTCCATCATCAATACAGTTTATAACGACGATTAAAAAAATCAGATAATTGAAAGACTACAGCATCTAAATGAAGTTGAAGCAGACTTAGAATATGTAAATAAGGCTATTGTTGACAGAGAAAAAAATAACAAACGTGTCAGTAGATAGAATTTCTAGTTATTATATAGTTAATGAAGATGACCCAATTCAACATATAAATAATAAGCGATCATCTAAGACAGTATTTCTGAAATACTATGGAATTACAGAACAACAATTATCAACATTTATAATTCCTGGATTCGAATCCGAGAAGTTAAAAAATCAGTTAGTGATCTTATTGATGAAAACTTTAAAAGAATATGTAATTCCTGGAAAAAAAATAATTACTCCCTCAGCAGTTGTCAAATATAATAATGACCCTTATGGAACAGGTCTTCACATCTCGCCCAATATTGGTAATATAACATCCACCATCGCACTAAATTTAATATGCGATTTAATTGATAATAGCTATCATTTTGACCTCTCTAAGTCTAATCAGGCTCAGAAGGGATATATATTATATTAATTTCTATATACGATCCTAGATCAATATATCGTATTAGTCTAGATAAAATCTTTGGTTAGTTTCCCTTGACCGTCAAGAGCAGCAAGCAGGGTGAAGTACACAATTGAATCGTTTTACGAGTAAACAAAAATCGCCTTACAAAGTAATGACAAATAACTTCAATAACAGTATAACAAAAATGAGCTAATCTCCTGACAAAGTCATGCGTATGGAAATATAATTAGTTAGAGACTTTGGTTTATTGCTATTGACCTTTTTTTTCAGCCTCTGTCGGAACCTTTAGTTTTCTTTAATGATTCGAGCAAACTTTTGTAGGGTTCACCCTGCCTGCTGCTTGCCATATACAGACTAGATTCTACTTCCCCTCAACATATATTTGTGCGTGAATAATTGCAAGTAATTTCTACAGATACAAAATTACCATCGGGTTCACTTATGTAAACTAGATCCCTGGCGTAGATTACATTCAAGACAGTTCACTATTAATTATGTCTAAGGTATATTGTCTTGGATTATTATTCGAATATTGCCATAACATTATTGTGTTACAATTTGCACAGTGATTATTTTGTAGTTGTTTTAGTTTTATAATAAATTCAGTACCAATATTAAAGACACGCTTACGTTTTGTCACATTGCTTGTAAGATTATATTTTTTCCTTTATTACAGCATCGCCAATAGTAATTTCCTCAGTTATTACGTAATCTATAATAACCCTATGTAGTTGAGTTATTTGTCTGACGCGAGATACTGCAAAATAGACTAAGTTTTGCCACTCGATTTGATCATTTACAATCCAGATATTTGCATCAGAGATATTGTGATGAATGGATCGTTTTAGAGTATCATAACGTCCACGGGGATTTATCCATACTAAATGCTCTCTCAACAGTATTGATATTGACCAAAACAACTTCATTCAGTACCAGATTTTGCACTCCGCCACCAGGAATTTCATCTTCAATATTCTGTCGTCGAGTATCTGCTGTGAGATAACATAATGGTACTGGTAGATGTGAAAACTTTACTTTATGTAAAGTAAATAATTTCTTTTGCAATTCATCACGAACTATCTTTCTACTTGCGACTATCAAATCAGTGAGTCTCCACAAAGTCCAAAAATCATTCATGGTAGTTTCTGGAATTATCTCACGCATTATTTCACAATGTATTTTATCTGGCTGTAGTCTGATTAATCTTATAAACTCTTTCAGTGGTTCATCAATAGCTCTATGGTCATCATGTTTTTCTTCATAATAATCTTCGACGTCAGCAAATGCAGAATAACTGAATATATTTTCTTGCTTTATCCTCCATGTCTCCAACTCACCATTACCGAGTAGCGGATTTAATAAATCTTTATATTTTTGTTTTTGTTTATATACAATGAATCCGTATCGACTCTAAGAACGGAAATATATTTATCTTCGATATTAGATTAAAAGAAACATAGGATAGCATCGATCTTAAATGAGGAAACTATGGTGAGTCGCCCTCAATATAGCTCACAATGGATCTTAAATGAGTAAACTGAGGTGCATCGTCCTCAGTATAGCTAACAATAGTACATAGTTTGGTCCCATCCGATAAATAAGCATTACATCGGCTTATAAATGTATTTTACTCCGTTGTATCAGCGATTATAAAATCTATCTCAGCATCGTCCATAATTAATCTTTACAGTTTCGTTTATGACTGTATAAACTGCCTTGAGTAAACTTACAGATTATCTTTTTACCAAGATCTTTTGCACGTTTTTCATCGTGCTTGTCCCTGCATTTACGTATGTTATTAGTAGCAAGATTAGGAAAGTCTTTTCTGGCATCTTCTATATTAAATCTGTCCGGTTCTGGTAACCAAACTTGCGTTTGTGGATTATAGGAGATAATTGCTTCATTTAACCTCAGCGATATTAAAATTCTAACATCAAGCATATATCTTAATAACACTTTTGGGGCCCAACATTTTTCTGAAAAATGTTTATCAAACCAAACATAAGTAATCGGATGGAGATCATTTGCAAACTCGAATGACTCTATACAAGCAAATCCTGTTAGGTCAAAGTCTGGTAAGGGTCCATTTATCGAAACTCTGGCCATTTCATGTGTAGGGTGTCAGAGTCTGTTGTCAAAGTATTTACAACACTCACCATATCCAAAAAAACTCCCAGAATAACATGCAACCATATCGACTGAGATAACATCATTAAAATTGTATTTAATATTCCATAATCCATCGTGTCCATAATATATGCAACATTTTGTATATCCTCAACAAATTCTAATCTTGTCGGTTACCATGAATCTTTCTCCTGAGCGTAATCGGCCGCTTCTGATGGTACGGTAAAAACAATTAGTCATTAGTTGTGTAATTTTGACATCGCCAGAATTATATTTTAGTGCAAGATTTCTCATTTCTTCTTAAAGAGATTCTGTACGGTAAATATCACCATTGTTCATGAGCAGCAGGGAGGGTGAACCCTACAAATTTTTGCGACAAAATCGATTAAAGCCTCAGAATGCCAAATGGAACCTTCCTACGAAATCTCATATTTTAACCAAAAAAAAATTAAAGGCCCCATTTTACAAATGGAGCCTTAGTGATTTTGTCGCAAATACATTGTCATAACCACCCTCAAATTGCTGCCATCTACGTCAGGGAGGGTGAACCCTACAAATTTTTGCGACAAAATTGATTAAAGCCTCAGAATGCCAAATGGAACCTTCCTACGAAATCTCATATTTTAACCAAAAAAAAATTAAAGACCCCATTTTACAAATGGAGCCTTAGCGATTTTGTCGCAAATACATTGTCATAACCACCCTCAAATTGCTGCCATCTACGTCGCAAATATGTTGTCATTTCACCCTCCCTGCTGCTGATTAATACAAATTATTTAACCAAATATTTGATCAAGTCCAATACGATATCGTGACCGAGGGTAGTGTAAATTTATTGTTATAAATCCATATGGGACTGACTGAGCATGACCGAAGTAATTTTTAAATCCATTGAAGTCCATATCGGAACACCATGTCTGCCAAATATTTCGTAGCGTATGTGTATCAACGCCATTGAATACAGCAAGAATATTACAGTTATCGCGAATCACTTTTGGAATTTGAGTATATCGTTGAGTGACATATATCACGTCAGTGTTTTTATGCCTACCTCGGGAAAATATTCTAGCAGGGTTCTTTTGATTATCTAACATTACATCATCGTACACTACAAGATTGTTTATGTCTCCATCGAGGTCATCTACGCATGGTGCATCATCAATATCAGTAATAAAATCAATTACACTTTCACCTTTAATTTCTGATGCATTTTCATTATAATCTTTTAGCACTTCATAGCACCGTTGATCATCTACGGATGGGGCAACTAAATATAATTTATCCCACTTCATAAATCGCATTATCAAATTAAGCAGCAATTGTGTTTTGCCTGATCCAGATGGTCCGATTATAATGGCACGGACAGAATTCGGAAGCGCTGCGTGGTGTTTCACCGGTTCTCTTCTTTTAGTCGCTGAAAAGTCAATTATATTCATAACTCTATATATAAATTATGGATCTATATTGTGTTAAGTGTAAACAGCGTACTGATACAACCGATCAGACAACCATTACAACTAAAAACAATAGACTAGCGCTTACTGGTAAGTGTGTAACATGTGGTACAAAAAAATTTCGATTTTTAAAAAAAAGCAACTCGGAGGTGATATTGCCGCAAAACTTGGAAAACTCCCCGGAACCCCATGGGCAAAATACCCCGGAGAAAAACACCTTCCAGGATATAGCTACTGTGGTCCCGGAACGAGATTAGATATCAGACTTGATGATCAAAATCAGCCCCGGCCTGGTGAGTATCCGATAAATGCTATTGATAAGGCATGTCATGCTCATGATGTTGCATATAAAAGCAATAATTTGCAACAAAGACATATCGCGGATGTAAAATTAATTCATGCGTTAAATGCTATTCCCGATAAATCCTTCAAAGAAAAATTGGCTTCATGGTTGGTCAAATCAGCTATGAAAGGCAAATTGGTGTTAGGTGCTGGTAATTGAAAACACTAGTGTTTTTTATAGTATGGAATCTATTTATTATTCTCCGAAAGGATACTGGAGGGGTAAAGCAGCAATTAGTAAACTCGCTAACGCTGCAAAAGTGAAAAAATCCACTGCAAAAGATTGGTTATCCAAACAGGCTATATGGCAAATTTATCTACCACCGCCTAAACAAATTAATTATTCTCATTTTGATGTTACCGTACCCAATGAAGTTCATCAGGCTGATTTATTGTGTTTACCACATGACCATGGTTATAAATACGCGCTAACTGTAGTTGATATTGCGAGTCGATTTAAACAAGCAGAACCATTGAAAACAAAGGCAGCTTCTGAAGTCGCTTCTGCATTTGAAAGGATTTATAGACGAGGTCCTCTAAGATGGCCAAATCTATTACAAGTTGATCCTGGCAAAGAGTTTCAAGGTGCTGTTCTATCAACAATGAAAACTCATAGTGTTACAATACGACGGGGACATACTGCGTTACATCGTGATCAGGCAATTGTAGAACGATTTAATCGAACTCTTGCAGAACGGTTATTTGGATATCAATATGCAAAAGAATTCATCCAAGAAAAACGATCTCGTGAATGGGTCCAAAGGTTACCGAGTGTAGTTGCAGCGTTAAATAACGAGATTACTCGAGCTATTAATATGAAACCAAATATTGCAATAAAAAAAGAATATATTCCCGAACAACCACAGCGGGTTAGCACTCAGCCACTTCTCGGTGATGTTACTGTGAGATATTTATACGAACCAGGAGAGCTTGAAGGCGGTAAAAGAAGAGCTACTGATCCTATATGGAGTGTTACTACG